>WNWK01000233.1:0-562802 GCA_009830355.1 Cherax destructor | reverse complement strand
ATACACGCTATTATGACCCACTTTTCGCATCCGACCCTTATTTTAATCCACATAATCCTTGAATTTACACATTTATATTCCCTCTTCTCCTTCCATAACTGATCCTTCAACATTATTGGATAATAAATGAAGATTACAATCTTGGCTTTAATATTTTTGTTTCTTATTCATTTTATGTAATGTATTATATGCAGAATATAATTATAATCAAAGAAAGAATTAAATCAATACTTATAAATCAATATTTATAAAAAACATAATGAATAAATGCTTAATATGACATCAGTTATCTTGATTCTACTCCTAAATATGAAGTAATCAAGCACACTAAGCCTTATCAAAAAATAATGAAGAAAAACATAGAGAATAGTAAACTAAATGAATGAAGGGCAGAGTAAACTAGTATACTAAAAGTATGATTATACAGTGTATTATTATATTCATGGAAAGCACTAAACCTGGTGGGTCACTGGGCATACTAGAAGCACTGAATGAAGTAAATTCAATAAAATTTAAATTTTTAAATAAAACATTTTTAGCAGATAGATTCAGAGCTTCAAAATGAACGCCTCATACTAACTTCATTCACATAACTAATTTACCAATACATACATACCATCTATATACCTGTGACCAGTTTCAAGGGTTCTGCTACCCATTCAGATTGACCTGGGACCAGGTTTCCTTGTTCATTACCTGGTCAACCAGGCTGTTGCTAGTACCAGTTTAATGGCATCACAACCATTGAAGTCTAGATGAATCATTTATTTGAGGCACTAGTCCAGTTTCTTTTTGAAAACTTATACATATACTCATTCAAGCACTATTTGTTATCCAGTATCTTCTGATAGAAGTTTGAAGTTTTGGACTAAAAAGGCTGACACATTTTCCCTCCCTTATATCTCCCTCCTCTCTTTATTCTTAATCACTATTATCTAATAAATTCCAGCGTAATATCCCCCACACATCATCAGTGTTTTTATTAATCCTTTCAGTGTAGCAAAATTAAAAGTGCTGACAGTGTTGTGAGTTAAAAAAAAAAAATTGTAGAGAATCATTTTCAGGAGGCAATGACACCAAAAATACAAAATTGATGGAAAACTTATGGAATTATGCAGGCAACTGAAGCCCACTTTGAGGTCTATTTTAAGCCAATTTCATTTTTCAATTCAACCCAATTCCTAGCTATTTCACTAGTATGCCTTCTGTTCTATCAATTGAAAGCAAGAACTATCCTACAAAATGCACAGAGATCTGTAAACACTGTAGGCATTTCAGCCACTAAAGCAATTTCTCCCATGTAACAACTGCTCTACATTTTGAATACATCACAAAAAAAAAAGTTTTACCCTATTTCTCTGCTAATAAAATACGTATAACCAAGAATGACTGGTAATTGTTTAGGCTATTCCAACAATTGAAGCAAAGCAAGCAAATACCCATAAAATGGACTAGAGGGTGCCTAGCCTTCCTCAGGAAAAATTGCCAAATATCTAATATTCTTGTCACTTTGAGCATATTTTAAGCCACTTCCAGCTTACAACTGCTGTCCCCATTCACCTAGCAAATAAGTAGGTACCTGGGTGTTAGCCGACTGGTGTGGGTCACATCCTGGGTGACAAGACTGAAGGACCCCAATGGAAATAAGACAGACAGTCCTTGAGTTATCCTGGGTGGCTAACCTGCTAACCCTCTGGGTTAAAACTCCAAACAAAATCTTATCAGCACCTCGCATACAAAACCTCCTTTACCCTCCTTCCTTCAACCTTTCCTAGGATGCCCCTAACCCTTTTTTCCTCCACTACAAATTATACATCCTCCAAGTCATCCTATTCTTTTCCATCCTCTCTAAATGTCTAACCACTTCAATAAACCCTCCTCAGCTATTTGGATAATGCTTTTGGTAACCCTGCACCTCCTAATCTTCAAACTACGAATTCTCTGCATAATATTTATACCACACATTGCCCTCAGACATGAGATCTACACTGCCTGGTATGTATATCAGATAAAAGTCTACACAGAGCAAAATGTTGTCTCAATAAAGGTTGTACGTCTTTTTATCAAATAACAACCTTGACCAAGCAAACATGAACTTATCAACTGCGATATAATACCGAATGTAATAAATTTGCATACCTTGAAAGTATTTCCCACATACTAGGCAGGCATAGACATTAATTCTTGAAAGAGATACACTGCATAGCTTTTCAAAATCAAAGTCAAGCATGTGACGATTGATGGTATCCAGATAAGGGCAGAGCCTGGACTTTTTTTCTGTAGGTAAAAAAAAAAAAATGTATTAGTTCTTTAATGACTATATGAATGAAGATGCATGAGGCCTGGTCTCAGACCGAGCTGTGAGGGCATTGACCCCCGAAACCCTCTCCAGGTATACTCCAGGTAGTATGATTCCGAGAATTACACACGCATCCTCTCTTCCCAGGTAGATATGTTTGTGACTCAATAAAGCCCACTGTGTGGGCAAAACATTGTCAATAAAGGATCACATTATACTGCATTTGTCTTTCCATTATATATTATTATTTTGCTTTCATTATTAATAATGATATAAGTAGATAATTAAAATCTATTTATATAACTGATATAACTCATATAACTCATATAACTGATATAACTCAAATTTCAGACACATATACAACAAATCTCCAAGAAAGTCTCAAAGACCGTGGGAATACTATCCAAGATACGGTACTATGTTCCACAACCAGCTCTCCTTACCCTATATCACTCACTCATTTACCCCTACCTCACCTATGGAATCTGCGCATGGGGCTCTACATCAATAACTCATCTCAGACCACTAATAACACAACAAAAGGCAGCAGTTAGAATGATAACAAATTCTCACTCCAGGCAACATACTCCACCAATATTCAAAAACCTAAACTTACTCACCATACAAGACATCCATACATTTTACTGTGCCTATTACATACATAGAATACTCTATGCAGATATTAACCCACCACTCAAACTTCTCCTTACTAATTTTAACAGGACACATGACCATAACACTAAACACAGATCACTCCTCGATGTTCCCAGTGTCCACCTAACACTATGTAAAAACTCAATGCACATAAAAGGCACGAAAATTTGGAATTCATTACCTGTCATTGCCAAAGAAATCCTACCTGTACCCCAATTCAAAACGATGCTAAAAAACCACCTTCTCACCCAAAGCTAATTGCTCCATATCACCATTCCCAGCAAAGTAGAATAATCATAACGTAAAACCTGACTAATCAATTCAATGTAATGTATGAATGAACGAATGAATGAATGTAAAACCTGTTATGAATAATACATACTTAGCTAATTATTCCCACAACACTTACATTATAATGACAACGTAAACTAACTGCAATGCAATTAATTGTTTTAATTTGTTATCTCACTCAAAAAGTTGCATTGCTGCAATAAATTGCTACAATTAATTGATATGTTCAACTTATATTCAAACTTTATAACTTAGATATGCAACTTTACTTATTTTATAAATTATCAACCATAACTTTTTATTTTATTATTATTATTGCTTTAATTTGTTTAATCTGATTTAATTAATTTTATAATGAAGACAAAAGTACAAAACTATGTTCAAATTTCATAGCTTAAATACTCACCTTTACTCATTGTATACTATCTAAAAAAATTCTTACAATTTAGTTTTAAGTTAATTTTAAGTCTGCCCAAAATGCCCTGCATACTAGGGGCTTTTGGCATGTACACCTCATGTAATCTCAATAATCAAATGTAATTCTTTGTATCATGTCCAAATAAAAATATTATTATTATATTATTATTATTCATGGAACTGGAAACTATGTAAATGCATGCATGTAATATATTCATGTAACTAATATCTTCATTTTACATTGCTTTTTATTGTTAATAACTACATATAGACAAAGTGACACATTCATGCAACTAATATTCAAGTATAACTGATATTTATTTTTAAATACAACAACAAACATTATTTCTATAAAGTGGAGTACAGTACACAATTGATATTTGAGTAACTGGCAAATGTACACTACTTTCTATAAAGTCGCTTATGGAGAGCATTACTTATAGCGCCAGCTGGTGGGTCTAATATACGTTCACAAATACAACAAATATAGTAGTTTATTAGAAAACTATTGACATTTAAATACTAACAATTTGGTATGTGAATTATAATATTTTGAAATTAATACATGTTGAAACATACTAGTGGTAGTGTGAACATCATGAACATCAACATAAATGCAAACACGATTTGTATCAACAGGGCAGCTAATGCTACATCAGGCATAAATATAAATTATGACTTATTCTTATTAATATTAATACGGATAGGGACTAAAATGGCATGAATATATGCCTATGTAACACAGGAACCCCAATGGAAATAAGTCACAAGACTTGACTCTACTGTGAGTGAGTGAGTTTATTCAGGCACAATTACACAATCTTTGGCTCCTTTATTTTCAAGTGTTAGAGACTAGTTTATGGTCCAAGTCGGACCAAAATATTGTCATAAGTTTCTTTCTGCTATGTGTGGGCTGTTTGTATATGATTATAATTGTGTTGCATACTAATACAGGTCGGCCATCACTAATCCGGCATCACTGGGACCTGGAGTGTGCAGGATTAGTGAGGTTGCCGGATTACAGAGTGGTTAGGTTAGAATACACTTAATTAACCTATCAATAGAGACTTTTCTGCTACATCTTCCTCATTTTCATCATTGCTTTCTCCTCCACTGGCTTGCTGCTGTGGATTTACAACCATCTCACCTTCAAGGACCATAACAAAGTAACAATTGCATCTGCTCGAAAAATGACAGGATGGATAATGAGATCCTTCAAAACCAGGGATGCCAAGCCCATGTTGACACTTTACAGATCGCTTGTTCTATCTAGGCTGGAATATTGCTGCACACTAACTGCACCTTTCAAGGCGGGTGAAATTGCTGACCTTGAAAATGTGCAGAGAACCTTCACCGCACGCATAAGTGCGATAAACCACCTCAACTACTGGGAACGCTTGAAGTTCCTAAACCTGTACTCTCTAGAACGCAGGCGGGAGAGATACATTATTATATACACATGGAAGATTCTCGAGTGCTTAGTACCAAACTTGCACACAAAAATCACTCCCTACGAAAGCAAAAGACTCGGCAGGCGATGTAACATCCCCCAATGAAGAGCAGGGGTGCCACTAGCACGTTGAGGGACAACACAATAAGTGTCAGGGCCCAAGATTGTTCAACTGCCTCCCAGCATACATCAGGGGGATTACCAACAAACCCCTGGCTGTCTTCAAGCAGGCACTGGACAGGCACCTCAAGTCGGTACCTGATCAGCCGGGGTGTGGTTCGTACGTTGGACTGCGTGCGGCCAGCATTAACAGCCTGGTTGATCAGGCTCTGGTCCAACAGGAGGCCTGGTCACAGACCGGGCCGCGGGGGCGTTGGCCCCTGGAATTCTCTCCAGGTAGATCTGCACAATTTCTGAGTCAGTATAATGATGAAATTTGAAATTATGCTAGCCAAAATTAGCACCGGATTACTGATGGAACCGGATAACTGATTGTCGGATTAGTGATGGCCGACCTGGTTATGTGTAAATTACCTAGGACAACCTTAAAAAAAAAGAGAACAAAGTGACTTATTTCCATGGAGATATTACATAATAATACGTAATAATAATAATAATATAATATCTTTATTTCTCCAAGTACATGTACAAGTTATACAGGCCTAGCTGACATCAATGACATACTATATAGAAAGCCACTTTTTATGCAGAGCATTTCAGGCAAATTAGGTTAGTTTCAATCACTCAATCAATTTTTATTTCTTTGCAAGCTTACAATGTGGTTGACATATTGTAGGAAGTATATTTAAATTGGTAGTTTACAGTGAGGGTTTACAATGATTTGTAGAGAGCCACTATCATGCCTTGGCATTATGGGCAGTCTAAACTTAATACATTACTTATTACTTAACACTAGACATACAAAACATAGTTTTGTCCCAGGATGCGACCCACACTGGTCGACTAACACCCAGGTACCCATTTTACTAATGGGGAACACAGACAACCGGTGTAAGGAAACACGCCCAATGCTTCTACCCTCGCTGGGAACCGAACCCGGACCCTCGCCATGTAAAGCGAGAGCTTTAGCCAGCAGGCCACATGACACATCAAACAATGGTTAAAATTTTAGTTTGTGTATTGAATCCGAATAAAATTTACATATTCAAAAGCAACTATAATGATAAATGCTGTACTTCAGAATTCAAATGGGGAACTTTATAAACCCGTAGGGGTCATGCATAATCAAATTGTGCGTTAAACCCATAAGGGGCACACAGGTAAGGGTCATACAGCATCTAGAGAATGTGGGGAAGGGGCTGCAATCAAGGTCAAAAGAATGAAGGAAAGGGCAGGTCCAGTTCCTTGGATCAAGAGCTTCCTCACCAACGTCAAGGAACCGTCACCGAGGCTTCAGAGATACTCACCTGCAGATACTCTGAGATACTTACTAACATCTTTTCGGTCCTCGGGATATCTCTCAAGCTTCCTCTTGGTCGTCACTGTCTTCCTAGCGGGCGAAACAGCGTGTGGATCAGCCATTAACACAATACACGAGTGTGACAACGATGGTGTTGTTGTTGTTGGGTGGAAAGGTTGTCCAGCACCCACAACCACCAGTTAAAGTTTATTATCATTATTACGCACCCCATACCCATCCTGTGGGCGGTAGTTAGTTTAATATCATTATTACGCACCCCATACCCATCCTGTGGGCGGTAGTTAGTTTAATATCTTTATTATGCACCCCATACCCATCCTGTGGGCGGTAGTTAGTTTAATATCTTTATTATGCAGCCCATACCCATCCTGTGGGCGGTAGTTAGTTTAATATCTTTATTACGCACCCCATACCCATCCTGTGGGTGGTAGTTAGTTTAATATCTTTATTATGCACCCCATACCCATCCTGTGGGCGGTAGTTAGTTTAATATCTTTATTATGCACCCCATACCCATCCTGTGGGCGGTAGTTAGTTTAATATCTTTATTATGCACCCCATACCCATCCTGTGGGCGGTAGTTAGTTTAATATCTTTATTATGCACCCCATACCCAACCTGTGGGCGGTAGTTAGTTTAATATCTTTATTATGCACCCCATACCCATCCTGTGGGCGGTAGTTAGTTTAATATCTTTATTATGCACCCCATACCCATCCTGTGGGCGGTAGTTAGTTTAATATCTTTATTATGCAGCCCATACCCATCCTGTGGGCGGTAGTTAGTTTAATATCTTTATTACGCACCCCATACCCATCCTGTGGGTGGTAGTTAGTTTAATATCATTATTACACCCCATACCCATCCTGTGGGCGGTAGTTAGTTTAATATCTTTTATTATGACCCTACCCATCCTGTGGGCGGTAGTTAGTTTAATATCTTTATTATGCACCCCATACCCATCCTGTGGGCGGTAGTTAGTTTAATATCTTTATTATGCACCCCATACCCAACCTGTGGGCGGTAGTTAGTTTAATATCTTTATTATGCACCCCATACCCATCCTGTGGGCGGTAGTTAGTTTAATATAACAAAAAAGGGCACAATATGTACAGACGTAAGTAAATTTACTTACATGATTCATTACCTTGTAATTAGTGAATTAATTACCATTGTACCTTGTTTAGCTATCAAAACTTTGGGGCCCAGTTTCTGGACCCTATATATACCTCTGTAATCTGCAAATACCTTTGTAACTTGTCATGATTGTGACCATCTGAGTTCATTACCTTTGTAACTTGCTCAGCTATCAAACTTTGAGGTCCAGTCCCTGGACCCATTATGTACCTCTGTAATCTTTTGACTACCGCCCACAGGATGGGTATGGGGTGCATAATAAAGATATCAAACTAAAAAAATACCGTGACTGGAACAATACACACACAACCCGCACATATAAAAGGGAGGAGCTTACGACGACGTTTCGGCCCGACTTGGACCATTTACAAAGTCATACTAACACACTTGGAGCTTGGAGCTTGATTGACCAGAGCGCCGGTAAGATGGGGAAGGAAGAAGGATGGGTAAGGATGGAAATTGGGAAATAGGTGGGAGGGGAGAGGGGGAGGTTAGGGTTATAAAGGTAAGTGGCATATCCACTTTGGCGCAACATAATAAGTGTGTGTATGTAGAGTGATACATAAGTAAATTTTATGAGGAGGATATGCCTTCACCCCATCAGTTGCACACAGGTATACTGCTGTATCACAGCATGCCACTGAGTTGGGAGAATGCATACTATTTATAGTAATTTTTTTTTTTTTTTTTTTTGGGGGGGGGAAAGGCTGCCGCAAAATGTGGTAGTTTCTGGGCTTTCGGTGTTGATGGTGGTTAGCCCGGTGCTGGACGAGCAGTTTCAGCAGGTGGTAGTTGCTGGGCTTTTGATGTTGTTGGTGGCTAGCCCGGAGTTGTTCAAGCAGTTTCTGAGGTGGTGTCCTAAAATAGGAAGTTCGTAGGTGTTACAATGGTAGTTGTAAGATGTAGTTTGGAAAAGGTAGGTCACCCATAAATGGGGAGTATTTATCTATGTTGTTGAACATAGACTGGGACTGGTGGTACCCACTCTTCTGGTTCGACGGGAGATCACTCAGGATTCTAGGTCGTGGGTAGTTGTCATTGTGAATGTAGCGCCTAACTCTTGCTGCAGAGTCATTCTTTGGGTTCGGTGGGGAGGTGTGATGATGACATAGTCGGTTGTGTTTACTGGTTGGGGGGTTCTCTATCAGGTACATATAGTTCTTGCATGTCGTATAGCTGTATTTTCGCTAGTTTATCTATCCTTACATTAATTGCATCGCGTTCTTGTTGTACATGTAGGTCTTCAGTTCTGATTCTGTCCCTTAATCTGGTCCCAGTGATAAAGCGGAGGGCTACTAACACACAGAGACGGAGGAAGGGGTATTTATAGGCAGGCAGACAGGGGAGGGTACAAGAGAGTGGGGTAATAATGGAGTAAGTAAAGGAAGTGGTAGTAGTAGTAATAGTAGTAGAGGAAACAGTCATAATCTAGGAAAGGAGCACTGCAATGAGGCTAGCGGCCCGCAAGGGTGGGACGAGAACACAGAGGGAGGAAAGGCGAATAAAAGAAGGACAAATACAGGTTTTGCCTTCTCCGTGTACCGCAAGCCTATGCACAGTGGCATGTACATTCATTACTTCTCTTATCATGCCTCCTATGTCAAGAAAAGTGTTCTTATCTCCCTCTTTCTCCGTGCTCTCCGCATCTGTGATCCTCAGTTTCTTGAAGCAGAAATTTCCACTCTTCATAATTCATTTTCCCGCCTGGGCTACCCTTCCCATTTCATAGACTCTGCTTTCTCTCGTGCCAAACGGACTTTCTTCTCTCCTAAACCCTCTACTCCTGAGAACTCTCCAGTCCTCTGCCTTCCCTACATCTCTGGTCTCTCTAATCTCAGCAACTCTCTCCGTTCCTTAGACATCAAACTTACCTTCCGTCAGACTAACACTCTTCGCACTAATCTAGTTCATACCTCCCCTCCCTCCACAGATTCTCCTGGTGTCTACTCTATTTCTTGCTCCTCCTGTCCTCTTCAATACTTCGGAGAAACTGGCCTATCTCTTTCTGACAGACTCAAGGAGCACAAAAATAGTGTTAGGCTTGCCGACACTAATAATGCTCTTTTCTGTCATGTCAGAGATCACAGTCATCCTATTGATTGGTCTTCTGCTAAAACTGTCTACCCTACGTCCAACTTTCATAGTCGCCGCCTGGTTGAATCCTCCCTTATACACAACTTTCCCTGTATGAATCTTAGCCCTGGCTTTGTCTCTGTTGATGTTTTCCTCTCTCATTACATTGTTAAATGCTCTAAACTTCAGAACACCCGTGACTTAACCTGATTCCTTCCCCTTTCATTTCTTCCCCCTTCTTGCCAAACATCTTTCCTGCCTTCTGGGGACCATCAGCCCCGCTCATCTTAAACATTCAGGCGACCTTCTCAACCGTATCCGAAATCTCTCCATCCGAAACAAGAAACTAAGCAGTTTGGACGTGACTTCCCTCTTCACTAAAGTACCTACCACACAAGCCATTGAGGTTCTACGACGTAAAGTCAATCAAGACCTCACCCTTCCTCTACCTCCCGGAGATTTTGTTGACCTTATTGAACTCTGTGTTAATTTCAACTGTTTTTCTTTAAATAATAGGCTCTACAAACAAACATACGGCATGGGAATGGGGTCCCCCATCAGTGCCGTCTTAGCTAACTTGTACATGTTATAAATTAGACACATATGCAACATTTGGGTATCTTTATTGGGGAAACGTTTCGCCACACAGTGGCTTCATCAGTCCAATACAAATTAGAAAGGTGTAAGGAGAGTAGGAATTTTGAGGTAATCAGTCCCTCGGCCTGCTGCTTCACCTCACCTGACTACAGTATATAAGCCACCTCTACGGACATATGCTGTCATTTCTACAAGATTGATGGACTGAACACATCGACTCCAGGCCGAGGGACTGATTACCTCAAAATTCCTACTCTCCTTACACCTTTCTAATTTGTATTGGACTGATGAAGCCACTGTGTGGCGAAACGTTTCCCCAATAAAGATACCCAAATGTTGCATATGTGTCTAATTTATAACTTGTCGGTTCTCTGAACCATTCATCTACACTCTGTCTGACACAGCAACATCTTGGGATCTTAATACAAACGAATTCTTCAACACTTGTCCAACCTTTGGACGAAGACCTACTTCAGTTGGACTTTACGTGGATGGAATAAAATCCACTATTTTACCAAGATTACTGCACTCCTGCCTGCAATTCCTACTCCCTCACCTGACTGTACATGTGCAAATTTATAAAGTACCACTCATTTAAGCGGGACATATGCTCTGATACATTTTGACAAAGATTGATGGACTGATCGTTTACACGATCGACTCTCCAGCTGCCGAGAGGACTGGATTACCTCAAAATTCCTACTCTCCTTACACCTTTCTAATTTGTATTGGACTGATGAAGCCACTGTGTGGCGAAACGTTTCCCCAATAAAGATACCCAAATGTTGCATATGTGTCTAATTTATAACTTGTCGGTTCTCTGAACCATTCATCTACAACTTGTACATGGAACACCTAGAGGCTGAACACTTCGCCAACATCATCATCATCGGATTTTTCCTAAGAGCTTACCGAATTTGTAGTCCTGAGTTTCTTGACGAGGAATGTACATACATTCACCAAACCTTCACTGATTTACATTTTCCTTCCTTTTTCATCAAAGATTGCAAGAAAAGAGCTCTTCAGATCGTTAATTCTCCACGCGTCAACACAACTCCAAACAAAGTTATAATTCTTCCCAACAGCCAGGTTGCATCCAACATTTCTAAAGTATTTGCACAAGCTAACACTAGAGTCGCCATCGCTTCCAGTACTTCTATAAAGGATCTAACCAGGACAAAATCCAAGCACCTTGAACCAGTCAACGCAGGGGTCTACACTATACCCTGTGGAGGCTGTGGCAGAATTTATGTAGGAGAAACAGCAAGAAACCTCGAAACACGCCTCAATGAACACATTAATGCATGTAGGAACGATAACCTGAACAACGCCTGCGTACAACACCGAAATTCCAACAATCATCTCATGAAATTCAAAGACGCCCGACTAGTAATCAAAGAAACTAATTTCCGTAGACGCAAATTGCCTTGAATCAGCACTTATCGCTGTTTCTAACACAATTAAACAAAACAAAGGCAGCTTCACCATCTCTGAAGTCTTAGCAAGAATCCTCCTGAAAACAGTGAACCCTACCATCACATAGTCTCTCCTGCTAATTCAACACAAGCACATCGTAGATGTGGAACACTCCTACAGGCCTTCTCTATTCCAACCTCCAGCAGAAATATTTGTCTAACCTATTTTATACTACCCATGTAATTGTTTTATCACCTTTTACTCATGTGCAAATTGATTGTTCTACCTTATTGTATTACTACTACTACTACTACGACTTATATCACTACTACTTCTACCACCACTAGTATTACACCTCACTTGGAGAGTATATATATACCATCTGTGTACATGTATCGCTTGTAACGGCTTGAAAAAGCTCCTGGAGAGCGAAACGTTGCCACAATAAAATGTCACATTAGTTGCATTTGTGTCCTTTTACTTAACATTTGTCGGTAATTCTACCAATATTATTACATGATTTGAATAGACTGATGCAGTGGTCGGAGAAGTGGCAGATGCAGTTTAATATAGACAAATGCAAAGTTCTAAATGTTGGACAGGACAATAATCATGCCACATATAAACTAAATAATGTAGATCTTAATATTACGGATTGCGAAAAGGATTTAGGAGTTCTGGTTAGCAGTAATCTGAAACCAAGACAACAGTGCATAAGTGTTCGCAATAGAGCTAACAGAATCCTTGGCTTCATATTAAGAAGCATAAATAATAGAAGTCCGCAGGTTGTTCTTCAACTCTATATATCTATGGTTAGGCCTCATTTAGATTATGCTGCACAGTTCTGGTCACCGTATTACAGAATTGATATAAATGCACTGGAGAACGTACAAAGGAGGATGACAAAGTTGATCCCATGTATCAGAAATCTTTCCTATGAGTATAGACTGAGGGCCCTGAATCTGCACTCTCTAGAAAGGCGTAGAATTAGGGATGATATGATTGAGGTGTATAAATGGAAAACAGAAATTAAAATATCTGCTAAAAATATCTAGTATTGACAGAACTCGCAGCAATGGTTTTAAATTGGAAAAAATCGGATTCAGGAAGGATATAGGAAAGCACTGGTTTGGTAATAGAGTTGTGGATGAGTGGAACAAACTCCCGAGTACCGTCATAGAAGCTAAGACGTTGTGTAGTTTTAAAAATATGTTGGATAAATACATGAGTGGGTGTGGGTGGGTGTGAGATGGACCTGACTAGCTTGTGCTACTAGGTCAGATGCCGTGCTCCTCCCTTAAGTGAATGTGACTGACCTGAACAGGTGGCGCTGAATAACTCCAACAACAGCACAATGTTTGGGGACTTCTGCGCCGGCCTTTGTCGGGTGTGGACGTCTCGCTCTTGCCTGAGTATCAGTGACAAATTTCCCCATTCTCTCTCTGGGACGCTTGTCCTCATCCCCTTTGCTCACCAGGAACATTACAGGAGGGGCACCTATCATCAGCTCCATTTTTCCGCTCTGCGAATATTCTTTATCGGTTTAGGTGGAAAGCCGATTACTGAACTGAGGTGGCGAGTGTGGGGCGTTCCGCTCTGCTGGTGCTTGGCAAGGAGGTTCACCTGATCTATTTGGGAACTTATAGTCTTGTCGCATCCTGGGACAAAACTGACCTAATTTGCCCGAAATGCTCTACATAGCAAGGGGCTTTTTATATAGTAGTATGTCATTGATGTCAGCTAGGCCTGTATACCTTGTACATGTACTTATAGTAAATAAAGATACTGTTCTTTTTTCTTTCATGGCCCAGTTTTGGGAAACATCTTCCCCGGAACATCGGGAAGTCGGGCTCGATACTGCGTAAGCTGTCAGTGGCCCTGATAAACCCAACAAGAAGAGCAATGTTTGCTTCTGCTCGTATCGCAGCTAATTTTGTGCGATGTTCTTCTGGTTTTGCTTTAAAACGGAATATTAGCTCAACAGGTTAAGTATTTCGAATGTTTCACGATCTCTTAAATAATTAACGAAGCTTAAACTTTGTTATTAACCCAAGTTAGTATTAAAAGGGGGCTCGTCCAGGGATGTTCCTCGATTCCGGTGAGGGGCTCTTGATCCAAGGAATTCGACCTGATTTCCCTCTTCATGGATCGAACCTGAATGTCTTCCATTACCTCAAGTGCTGTATAACCTCTACGAATTTAGCATTCTCCCATAAATGTAATAATAAACTTACCGGATGCATGCGAGACGATCTTGTTCGGGGTTAGTAATCCAGAATAACCCAATAAAGCCACATACATCAAACTGTGGAGTCTATTTCTGTTGGGGTCCTTTAATTATCTCCACCAGGATGCGACCCACACCAGCCTGCTAATACTCACGTGCCTACTTACTCCTAGGTGAATTGCTGAATTGCAGAAAATATCTACCTGGATGATGACTAACAAACTTACTTTCAATATTGATAAAACCTATTTCATTCAGTTTGGGAACAGAGCTACAAATGTACCACTTAACATAATGATAAACGGGTCCCCTATCACAAAACTCACTGAGGGAAAATTCTTAGGAATCCATCTTGACAGTGGCCTAAAATTTCAGACACATATACAACAAATTTCCAAGAAAGTCTCAAAGACCGTTGGAATACTACCCAAGATACGGTACTGTGTCCCACAACCAGCTCTCCTTACCCTATATCACTCACTCATTTACCCTTACCTCACCTATGGAATCTGCGCATGAGGCTCAACATCAATAACTTATCTCAGACCATTAATAACAACAAAAGACAGCAGTTAGAATGATAACAAATTCACACTCCAGACAACATACTCCACCAATATTCAAAAATCTAAACTTACTCACCATAAAAGACATCCATACTTTTTACTGTGCCTATTACATACATAGAACAATCTATGCAAATATTAACCCACCACTTAAACTTCTCCTTACCAACTTTAACAGAACACATGACCATAACACTAGACACAGATCACTCCTCGATGTTCCCCGTGTCCATCTAACACTATGCAAAAACTCAATGCATATAAAAGGCCCGAAAATTTGGAATTCATTACCTGTGATTGCCAAAGAAACCCTGCCTGTACCCCAATTCAAAATGGTGCTAAAAAACCACCTTCTCACCCAAACCTAGGTGCACAATATCAAACATTCCCAACAAAGTTGATTAATCACTAAAATGCAAAAACCTGTTATAAATAATGCATATTGAGCTAACTGTTTCTATAACATTAGCAAAAAAATAATTCACTCTCTTGTACTCTGTGTAACTTATATAATGACCATATAAACTGAAATTCCAATGCAACTAATTGTTTTAAATTGTTTGATCTCATTCAATTAATTGCATTACAACAATTAATAAATTATTATGTTCAACTTATGTTCAAATTTTACAACTTACATACACAATTATACCTATTTTGTAAATTATCAACCATAATTTTTTACCATGTAGTCTACTATTAATTAGTCTTAAGAATGCCACAATGCACAGCATATTAGGGGCTTTTGGCATGTATACCTAACTATGTATCATGTCTAAATAACAACATTGTATCATGTCTAATTAAACTATTATTATTATTATTATTATTATTATTATTATAAACACCTAGTGTTTCCACTCGGTGATTAAGTAAGTTTATTTAGGTACAGGTACACATAAGTACAATTATCATACATAGTATAAATTACCAAGGATAGCCAAAAAAAAGTCAAAGTGAGTTACAGTGGACCCTCGGTTAACGAAATTAATCCGTTCCAGGAGCTATTACTTAATCTGAATCTTTCGTTATCTGAAACCTTATTTCCCATAAGAAATAATGTAAATACAATTAATTGCTCCACAAAAAATAATCACTCAAAAAAAAAAACAATAACATTTACTTACCTTTATTGAAGAGTTGCAAGCATCTGGAAGGTAGAGTTGCTGACAGGGGCAGGGTGTTAATGGTTGGAAGGGAAATCCCCCTCCAAAAGGACTTCAGGTAACAAGTCCCTCTCTGGGGTTACTTCCCTTCTTTTTCTTTTAATGCTACACTCCCTGCATGCCTGCTACACTCCCTGAATGCCTGCTACACTCCCTGCATGCCTGCTACACCCCTGCATGCCTGCTACACTCCCTGCATGCCTGCTACACTCCCTGCATGAATGCTACACTCCCTGCATGCCTGCTACACTCCCTGCATGCCTGCTACACTCCCTGAATGCCTGCTACACTCCCTGCATGCCTGCTACACCCCTGCATGCCTGCTACACTCCCTGCATGCCTGCTACACTCCCTGAATGCCTGCTACACTCCCTGCATGCCTGCTACACCCCTGCATGCCTGCTACACTCCCTGCATGCCTGCTACACTCCCTGCATGAATGCTACACTCCCTGCATGAATGCTACACTCCCTGCATGAATGCTACACTCCCTGCATGCCTGCTACACTCCCTGCATGCCTGCTACACTCCCTGCATGAATGCTACACTCCCTGCATGAATGCTACACTCCCTGCATGAATGCTACACACTCTGCATGAATGCTACACTCTCTGCATGAATGCTACACTCCCTGCATGCCTGCTACCACTGGGGTGCCACTAGGAAGCTTCTTTGGACCCATGGTGACTTATTTCACAGTGACAATCACTAAACCACCAAAAAAGACACCAAATATATTGTGAATCTTTGAAAGAGCGCGCTAGGTAATGTTCTCTCAATGGTAAACAATGCTTCACTGGCGTCCTGCGCTTGCGCGGAGCAGGCGGACACGTCTAATACCTTTCGGTAACCGAGGAATTTTTCGCTAACCGATTCCGAAAAAAGCTTACGTTTTCCGAAACTTTCGTTAACGGGACCTTTCGTTAACCGAGGGTCCACTGTATTTCCTTTGGGGTCCATGCTTCTCAGTGTGAGTTGAGGCCACTACCAATTGGATCTGTGCTCATTGCTCAGTTGATAGCATCTTCAGTAAACGCACTGAGGAACTGAGATTGATCCCGGCACGGGTGAAACAACACAAATATGAATACTTTATTTCTTTTCTGCAGTATAAAATATCGTTAGGTGCAAAAGAAAGCAACTAGCATGCGGTGCAGTTCAGGCAAACTGATCCTAATGCTTAAAGACTACTTAAGAACTAGACATAGATGGGGAAATTTTCTTACACCTGCTGCCCCTGTTCATCTAGCAGTAAGTAAGTACCTGGGTATAAGCCAACTGTTGTTGGTCGCATCCTGGTGGAGAAGATTAAAGGACCACAATGGAAATCATTTAGACAGTCCCCATTATCATATTCACTCTGTCAGACACTGAGTCATAATAGGATAGTCTTTTTATAATCCCAAGATTCTGTATGGACAGAACTGCAGCTATTTTCATTTAATCTTCATGCATTGTGAGGACTGTTTTCTGTTTAATATGTTCGTATTGGTAACCTAGCCAATATTATTGTGATTTTGCATTTTCATATTTTAAGTGTTGCATGAAAGATATTTGCTTCTTAGAGGGAAAGCAACATTTATAATTTAAAATAATTAACTTTTCAGCATGCGCTTTGGGAATAAGATCTCGCTGCCATGCCCCACTTCGACGTGAATTACGAAACAGGCAAAAACAGATGGAGAAGAAAGGGATTGCACATAAATTTAGACGCTCAGAATTTATTGAGTGGTAAGTAAACCATTCATGGAATTACACATTTGTAGTTACAGGGGTAGGACTATTTTGGTGGTGTCTTCTAAATAATTTATCTTGCCTGTTTATATTTTTTAAATTTTTAGTGATTGTAAGAAATACTTCCTCCTATAATACATTTGAAAACTGGATTTAGTATGCATGCATACGATTCAGTATTTTGATCACTGCTGCAATTAAGCAAGGTATTCCTTCCCTGCAATAGCCCCTGCCCCACATAACCAGACACTTTGTCTGTTTGTTTACATAGTGGGTGGGGTGGCCAGGCGGGGCTATCCTACCTCCCTCCCACACCTGACTTTCTACAAATAAATAATTTTCACCTCTCACTCTACAACAGTAAGATTGTTTTAAAAATGTTTCCCTGCCTTCTCTTCCTTCTCTAAGGCTCTCATTGACGCAACCCTCAAACTTCCCCGAGAGCTGTAACATAATACATAGGAATCACACTAGAAACAAATCCTGTAATTCTGATATTCATCATGTTCAAAGGAATTGTACTGTACTAGAAGCTGTATAATACTAAGTTCAAAAGAAATCTAAAAAGACTATGCATAATTTTAGTTCTCAATTTTTCATTTCTGCAGTATGTGTTTATGGATTTGATGAATAAAAGTGTGTGCAGTATTTGTAGCAGATGGAAAAAATTGAATGTGTTAATAATTCTATTTATTTAGGGAGAATCGTACAGTTATGTAAGTATAATATTGTAAGTGCTTGTGGAAGTGTATTTTTGGGGGTCTGAAATAGACTAACCTATGTCGTGTGGGTATTGAGAGAGATAAATAGGTTGTCAAAGGACACTCCTTGTAGGATGGTTACGGTATATTTACGAGTCTGTGAGAGGAGGTGTACCCTCACGTCTGTCCAGCTTTATGTCGGCCTAGAAGTGAGGGCGAAGGCCTGTGACGTAGTAGCCACATGGAGCGGGAGCTCTGACGTCACAGTAACAAGGGAGCATACATGTAACGTCTGAGGTTACTATACTGTGATACACTACACAAGTGTGTACATATTTACTGACACGACACCTACGTGACATTTTTCCTTAAGGGAGTAAATTCGTTCGGTAATGGCGCTTGAGCAGGCTTCTGGAGTGAAGTTATTACGATACTCGGGGGACCACTGTACTACTTAAAAAGTTGAATGAAATTAAAAAATATGCATGAACCACCTTGCTGAATAATAGAAATTGCTTACTGAAGTACAGTAATACTGTAATATTGAATAGTTATTTGGGGTAACCCTTAATGAAGAGTCTAATGATGTATCATAATTTATGCTCTCAATTCATACTTATGTTCATCTAATCTCACCTGATCACCTCAGATTACCTCTCCATTTCCTCCACTGTGTCCTATTCATCACTTGTCAGTGTTATATACCGTATGTATCTGATAAAGTGAATGATGGTGAAAGTGTTTCTGTTTTTATGGGTCACCCTGCCTCGGTGGGAGACGGCCAGCATGCTAAAAATAAAAAGTGTACCATTAATGTAATGATAATCAGATAAAGAGTAGTTTTAATGTTAAAATTTTATTAACAGGAATTATGAAGCTGAACTGTTTGCATTTGGCAAGAGACTGCACGAAGAATTTGACGACTCTCTGTTGAGGGAGGCCTTGACTGACTCCTCTTATATTGCTCAGGAGACAAGTCGTCAGCAGGCACTTGGTGTCACTGTTCCTGCTCTTGAAATGAAAAGCAACACTGAATTGGCAGCAGTTGGTGAAAAAATTATATCAGATTATTGTACAAAATATTTGAGAGCAACTCTTCCTTTGTTGCCAGAGGAAGGTATAAGGTACTGTAGTTAATTCTTTTTGTAAAAAGTTTGCATTTTTTAATTATAAAACTTGAAAAAAAGAAATATTATAGAATCTTTGCAGTAAGTGCCCTTATATTTCTACTAAGGGGTTGTCCTAGAAAAGGTTGGAGGGAGGGGTAAAGGAGGTTTTGTGGGCGAGGGGCTTGGACTTCCAGCAAGCATGTGTGAGCATGTTAGATAGGAGTGAATGGAGACGAATGGTTTTTGGGACCTGACGAGCTGTTGGAGTGTGAGCAGGGTAAAATTTTGTGAAGGAATTCAGGGAAACCAGTTAATTGATTTAGTTGGACTTGAGTCCTGGAAATGGGAAGTACAATGCCTGCACTTTAAAGGAGGGGTCTGGGATAGTGACAGCTGGGAGGGACTATTCTCAGCTGTCGTATCTGAGTGCCTCTGCAAAGACAGTGATTATGTATGAGTGTGATGAAAGTGTTGAATGATGATGAAAGTATTTTCTTTTTGGGGATTTTCTTTCATTTTGGGTCACCCTGCCTTGGTGGGAGACAGCCGACTTGTTGAAAAAAAAAATATATGACTAAATTAAGAAGAGTGCTGTACTTTTGTCATGTAAACCAAATGAATATAAAATAATTATATTGTAAATTTTGCATTATGATAATGAGAAAATACAACATTGCTAGGGAATATACTAGAGTAATGTGGGAGAAAGCATAAAATATACTGATGGAATAGGAGGTAGGTTACTGAAAGCAGTGAAGAGTTTTTATGAGGATAGTGAGGCTCAGGTTAGAGTGTGTAGGAGGGAGGGGACTATTTCCCAGTAAAAGTGGGCCTTAGACAAGGATGTGTGATGTCACCGTGGTTGTTCAATATATTTATAGATGGGGTTGTAAGAGAAGTGAATGCGAGGGTCTTGGCAAGAGGTGTGGGGTTAAAAGATAAAGAATCAAATACAAAGTGGGAGTTGTCACAGTTGCTTTTTGCTGATGACATGTGCTTTTGGGAGATTCTGAAGAGAAGTTGCATAGGTTGGTGGATGAATTTGGTAGGGTGCGTAAAAGAAGAAAATTGAAAGTGAATATAGGAAAGAGTAAGGTGATGAGGATAACAAAAAGATTAGGTGACGAAAGATTGGATATCAGATTGGAGGGAGAGAGTATGGAGGAGGTGAATGTATTCAGATATTTGGGAGTGGACATATCAGCAGATGGGTCTATGAAGGATGAGGTGAATCATAGAATTGATGAGGGAATAAGGGTGAGTGGAGCACTTCGGAGTCTGTGGAGACAAAGAACTTTGTCCATGGAAGTAAAGAGGGGAATGTATGAGAGTATAGTTATACCAACACTCTTATATGGGTGTGAAGCATGAGTGATGAATGTTGCAACGAGGAGAAGGCTGGAGGCAGTGGAGATGTCATGTCTGAGGTCAATGTGTGGTGTGAATATAATGCAGAGAATTCGGAGTTTGGAAATTAGGAGGAGGTGCGGGATTACCAAAACTATTATCCAGAGAGCTGAGGAGGGGTTGTTGAGGTGGTTCGAACATGTAGAGAGAATGGAACGAGACAGAATGACTTTGAGAGTGTATAAATCTGTAGTGGAGGGAAGGCGGGGTAGGGGTCGGCCTAGGAAAGGTTGGAGGGAGGGGGTAAAGGAGGTTTGTGTGCGAGGGGCTTGGACTTCCAGCAAGCATGTGTGAGCATATTTGATCGGAGTGAATGGAGACAAATGGTTTTTAATACTTGACGTGCTGTTGGAGTGTGAGCAAAGTAACATTTATGAAGGGATTCAGGGAAACTGGCAGGCTGGACTTGAGTCCTGGAGATGGGAAGTACAGTACAGTGTCTGCACTCTGAAGGAGGGGTGTTAATGTTGCAGTTTTATAACTGTAGTGTAAAGCACCCCTCTGGCAAGACAGTGATGGAGTGAATGATGATGAAAGTTTTTTTTTCGGGCCACCCTGCCTTGGTGGGAATCAGCCGATGTGTTAATAAATAAATAATAATACTTATGTAGGAAACAGCTTGAGATACACTAATGTAGGAGACAGCATGGGATAATACTAATCTTTATTTCTACAAGTACATGATACAACTATTACAGACCTACCTGATATTGTTGACATACTAATATAGAAAGTCCCTGGTTATGAAGAGCATTTCTGGCAACTTAGTTTAATCTTGTCCCCCAGGATGCTACCCACAACAGTCGGCTAACACCCAGGTGCAAACTTACTGCTAGGTGAACATAGGCAGCAGGAGTATTGTAAACATGTCCAACATTTTACCTATGCTGGGATTGATCCCAGGACTCTCAGTGTGTGAGCTGAGGAGGCTATCAACCAAGGTACAACCATGGTATATGTTAAAAGCAGTAAGAAAAACGGTATGAGATACACTGATGTAGGGGAAACAGCATCGGATATGCTAGAGTACTATAGGGAAACAGGATGGGATATGCTAGAGTGCTATGGGGAAACAGCATGGGATATGCTAGAGTACTATGGGGAAACAGCATGGGATATACTATTGTAGGGGAAACAGCATGGGATATAGTATTGTGGGGGAAACAGCATGGGATATACTAATGTAGGAGAAACAACATGGGATATACTAATGTAGGAGAAACAACACAGGATATACTAATGTAGGGGAAACAGCATGGGATATACTAATATAGGGGAAACAGCATAGGATATACTAATATAGGGAAAACAGCATGGGATATACAGTGGTCCCCGAGTAACGAACACCCCGGAAATCGTACAATTATGTAAGTATAATATTGTAAGTGCTTGTGGAAGTGTATTTTTGGGGGCCTGAAATAGACTAACCTACGTGACATTATTCCTTAAGGGAGTAAATTGTTCGGTAATGGCACTTGAGCAGGCTTCTGGGATGAAGTTTTTTCGTTACTCGGGGGACCATTGTACTAATATAGTGGAAACAGCACAGGATATATACTACTAATATAGGGAAACAGCATGGAATATACTAATATAGGGGAAACAGCACAGGATATACTAATATAGGGGAAACAGCACAGGATATACTCCTAATATAGGGAAATAGCATGGGATACACTAACGTATGGGAAACCGTATGGAATACACTAGAACAATGTAGGAGAGATAGTGTGGGGCTTATTAATATAATAGTGGAAAAGAGCCTGGCATCCCCCACATATATTACCCAAGGGGGCTAGGGTTATAATTTTTCATATAGTATGTGGAGAAAATTCTCCAAAGGAGGCGGGGTATGCACCCTTTCTACCCTTGTTAAGGGCCCTCACCCTTTCCGCCCTTAGAAAGGGCCAGACGAGGCAAGTCTGCGTGCAAAAACAAAATAACTCATTCCAGATGTACTGACCACAGTGTGTCACGTTGTCTGACCAAGTAGCAGCGAGTGTATATGTTAGTTAATAGACATTTGAGATAAATATAACTCTTTGCCGTAACAGGAAAATTATAGTAAACTGCTGTATTAGTTTCTACACTTAAACAATACAATCGTGTGCTACAGTGATTGAAGTATTTAGAGAACACAAACATTTTAATTGCCACTTGTAGCAGCATGTAGCAATTGTTGAAATTGTGCTGATATCAGCATGCCAAGCCCCGCGGTGCCACGAGGCACCACGAGGAGTCAGATTGAATTCGGCCTACGAACGGGTCATACGGCCACGGAAAGGACGGGTCATATGGCCACGGAAAGGACAGGTCATACGGCGACGAAGGGTTTAACCTAACAAAGACATTAGTCGTACGCGTCCGTTATTCTGATTTAATCTCCACTAACGTCGGGAAATCGGATAAGAACTCTGTTCCAGCGCGTTTAGTGAATAACATCGCGGTATATTCAGAAGTGTGCGCAGCTTCTTATTACTGCTAAAAGACAAACGTAGAGACAATCGCAAGTGAACTGCATCGAAACAAGACGGTGACTCATCAGCGGCATTCTACAATCAAGACAGCATTTCCGCCGTATATGGTGGAGTCAACACCATCGTTCACGTTACACGAGCAAGGTATGTTTTTATGTTCTTGTCAGGCAGGGGACTGCGCAGTTCTTGTATTTCAAGAGCATCAAAATTTACCTATTGACGGCGGTTATGCGTGGACTTTAAAGTCCAAACACGTGAGTGTAACCTCAGTCTTAAGTTAATGACTGACGATATGAGCATACGCTCCTTAGGGGCAAAAAATTATAACCACGTGTAATTTGTACTATACAGCCCGGTGGAGAATAAGGCCATGAATGTATCCTCTGTGAAGGAGTCGGGGATGGCTGCGACTTCTTGGATTCATCAATAAGCTAAGTATTAGCAATACAGTTCATTATATCGTAGGAGCACATTCCTCCACATAGTATGTGATATTTTTTTTTTTTTCAACAAGTCGGCCGTCTCCCACCGAGGCAGGGTGACCCAAAAAGAAAGAAAATCCCCAAAAAGAAAATACTTTCATCATCATTCAACACTTTCACCTCACTCATACATAATTACACTGTCTTTGCAGAGGCTCTCAGCTACTACAGTTTAGAATAGCCTCCCAACTGTCACTATCCCAGACCCCTCCTTTAAAGTGCAGGCATTGTACTTCCCATTTCCAGGACTCAAGTCTGGCTAAGCCAATAACCGATTCCCTGAATCCATTCACTAAATATTACCCTGCTCACACTCCAACAGCTCGTCAGGTTCCAAAAACCATTCGTCTCCATTCACTCCTATCTAACACGCTCACACATGCTTGCTGGAAGTCCAAGCCCCTCGCCCACAAAACCTCCTTTACCCCCTCCCTCCAACCTCTTCGAGGACGACCCCTACCCCTCCTTCCTTTCCCTACAGATTTATATGCTCTCCAAGTCATTCTACTTTGATCCATTCTCTCTAAATAACCAAACCACCTCAACAACCCCTCTTCAGCCCTCTGACTAATACTTTTATTAACTCCACACCTCCTCCTAATTTCCACACTCCGAAATCTCTGCATAATATTTACACCACACAGACAGGACATCTCTACTGCCTCCAGCCTCCTCCTTGCTGCAGCATTTACAACCCAAGCTTCACATCCATATAAGAGTGTTGGTACACTATACTTTCATACATTCCCTTCTTTGCCTCCATAGATAACTTTTTTTGTCTCCACAGATACCTCAATGCACCACTCACCTTTTTTCCTTCATCATTTCTATGGTTAACCTCATCCTTCATAAACCCATCCACTGACAAGTCAACTCCCAAATATCTGAAAACATTCACTTCTTCCATAATCCCTCTCTCCAATGTGATATCCAATTTTTCTTTATCTAAATCGTTTGATACCCACATCATCTTACTCTTATCTTTGTTCACTTTCAACTTTCTACCTTTACACACCCTCCCAAACTCGTCCACTAACCTTTGCAACTTTTCTTTAGAATCTCCTATAAGCACAGTATCA
This sequence comes from Cherax destructor, assembly GCA_009830355.1. NCBI lineage: Eukaryota > Metazoa > Arthropoda > Malacostraca > Decapoda > Parastacidae > Cherax > Cherax destructor. The sequence goes on along the minus strand of WNWK01000233.1, from coordinate 538,079 downwards.
TCAGCAAAAAGTAACTGTGTCAACTCTCATTTTGTACTTGATTTCCCATGTGATATATGTGATTTAATTATAATTATTGGTTGCCTTATACCTGAGGCACCTTATATGTTTTTGGAATGGAAGTACAAAGAACTGATTGTTAAATATGTTTTTTTTTCAGAGTGTTAGTTGAGTATTTATCATCGGAGAAAATTACATCTGAAATTGGGTTTGGCATTGGGCTCAAGGATCTCATTCTTTGCCAGGTGAGGTAAAATGAATGATTGTAGATTTTTGTCATACATACTTCATTATTGTCATCTCCTTAATGTAAGAATGTCTTTAAAAGACCCAAGGAAGTTAAAATAATAAAAATGCTGTGCAGCATATTTTTATTACATAAGCATCAGTAAGATGGAGGGAATATTTTGAGGAGTTGTTAAATGTTGATGAAGACAGAGAAGCTTTGATTTCGTGTACAAGTCGGCCGTCTCCCACCGAGGCAGGGTGACCCAAAAAGAAAGAAAATCCCAAAAAAGAATACTTTCATCATCATTCAACACTTTCACCACACTCATACATAATCACTGTCTTTGCAGAGGCGCTCAGATACGACAGCTGAGAATAGTCCCTCCCAGCTGTCATGAGTTCGCTCTAGTGAGCTCGGGCTTAGTTTCTTCTTCTTTACCACCTATTGAATCTCCATTGAATTTCAAACAATTTATGAGGGCAAGGAGGAATAACATCTTGTAGGATTGTGGAAGAGCCAGTTGTGAGTGTGGGGAAGTTCGTGATGCAGTGGGTAGAATGAAAGGGGGTAAGGCAGCTGGGATTGATGGGATAAAGATAGAAATGTTAAAAGCAGGTGGGGATATAGTTTTGGAGTGGTTGGTGCTATTATTTAATAAATGTATGGAAGAGGGTAAGGTACCTAGGGATTGGCAGAGAGCGTGTATTGTTCCTTTGTATAAAGGCAAAGGGGACAAAAGAGAGTGCAAAAATTATAGGGGAATAAGTCTGTTGAGTGTACCTGGTAAAGTGTATGGTAGAGTTATTATGGATAGCAGATGAACAAGGGGCTTTAGGAAAGGTAGGGGGTGTGTAGACCAAGTGTTTACAGTGAAACATATAGGTGAACAGTATTTGGATAAGGGTAAAGAGGTTTTTGTGGCATTTATGGATTTGGAAAAGGCTTATGATAGGGTGGATAGGGGAGCAATGTGGCAGATGTTGCAGGATAGTGAGGCTCAGGTAGTAGGTTGGTAGACAGCAACCTCCCAGGGAGGTACTACCGTCCTGCCAAGTGAGTGTAAAACGAAAGCCTGTAATTGTTTTACATGATGGTAGGATTGCTGGTGTCTTTTTTCTGTCTCATAAACATGCAAGATTTCAGGTATGTCTTGTTTCTTCTATTTACACTTAAGTAACACTACACATTCATGTACAAGCATATACAGTGGACCCCTGGCTAATGAACAAAATTCATCCCAGAAGCCTGCTCAAGTGCCATTACCGAACGAATTTACTTCCTTAAGAAATAATGTCACGTAGGTTAGTCTATTTCAGACCCCCAAAAATACACTTCCACAAGCACTTACAATATTATACTTACATAATTGTACGATTTCCGGGGTGTTCGTTAGCCGGGGGTCCACTGTATATACACACCCTCTGGGTTTTCTTCTATTTTCTTACTAGTTCTTGTTCTTATTTCCTCTTATCTCCATGGGGAAGTGGAACAGAATTCTTCCTCCGTAAACCATGCGTGTCGTAGAGGCGACTAAAATGCCGGGAGCAGGGCTAGTAACCCTTCCTGTATACTATATTACTAGTGGTAGAAAGAGAAGCTGTTCTGTTAAGCCCCTATCTGTCCGTGAACCCGTACTTACAAAAGAAAATAAAGGGGTGTTTTGGGACCCTCCGTACGTAATGTAAAGGAGAAAAATTCGTTCCTTGGCCACCTCGGTGGGAAACGGCCGACGTGTTGAAAAAGAAAGAAAAGAGAAGCTTTCTTTTCCTTTTGGCCACCCTGCCTCGGTGGAAACGGCCGACGTGTTGAAAGAAAGAAAGAAGTGAGGCTCAGGTTAGAGTGTGTAGGAGGGAGGGGGACTATTTCCCAGTAAAAGTGGGCCTTAGACAAGGATGTGTGATGTCAGCGTGGTTGTTCAATATATTTATAGATGAGGTTGTAAGAGAAGTGAATGCGAGGGTCTTGGCAAGAGGTGTGAGGTTAAAAGATAAAGAATCAAATACAAAGTGGGAGTTGTCACAGTTGCTTTTTGCTGCTGACACTGTGCTTTTGGGAGATTCTGAAGAGAAGTTGCATAGGTTGGTGGATGAATTTGGTAGGGTGTGTAAAAGAAGAAAATTGAAAGTGAATATAGGAAAGAGTAAGGTGATGAGGATAACAAAATGATTAGGTGACGAAAGATTGGATATCAGATTGGAGGGAGAGAGTATGGAGGAGGTGAATGTATTCAGATATTTGGGAGTGGACATGTCAGCAGATGGGTCTATGAAGGATGAGGTGAATCATAGAATTGATGAGGGGAAAAGGGTGAGTGGAGCACTTCGGAGTCTGTGGAGACAAAGAACTTTGTCCATGGAAGTAAAGAGGGGAATGTATGAGAGTATAGTTATACCAACACTCCTATATGGGTGTGAAGCATGGGTGATGAATGTTGCAACGAGGAGAAGGCTGGAGGCAGTGGAGATGTCATGTCTGAGGTCAATGTGTGGTGTGAATATAATGCAGAGAATTCAGAGTTTGGAAATTAGGAGGAGGTGCAGGATTACCAAAACTATTATCCAGAGAGCTGAGGAGGGGTTGTTGAGGTGGTTCGGACATGTAGAGAGAATGGAACGAGACAGAATGACTTCGAGAGTGTATAAATCTGTAGTGGAGGGAAGACGGGGTAGTGGTCGACCTAGGAAAGGTTGAAGGGAGGGGGTAAAGGAGGTTTTGTGTGCGAGGGGCTTGGACTTCCAGCAAGCATGTGTGAGCGTATTTGATAGGAGTGAATGGAGACAAATGGTTTTTAATACTTGACGTGCTGTTGGAGTGTGAGCAAAGTAACATTTATGAAGGGATTCAGGGAAACCGGCAGGCCGGACTTGAGTCCTGGAGATGGGAAGTACAGTGTCTGCACTCTGAAGGAGGGGTGTTAATGTTGCAGTTTTATAACTGTAGTGTAAAGCATCCCTCTGGCAAGACAGTGATGGATTGAATGATGATGAAAGTTTTTCTTTTTTGGGCCACCCTGCCTTGGTGGGAATCAGCCGATGTGTTAATATAAATAATAATCAGTAAATTGTTCATGAAACTAGATTTATTCATTGATAGTATGTTCCTTCTCACTGCCAGTGAAAGTCTTTCAATTTGTGTTAATGTTATGAGTTTTTTGCCTTTACAAAATTATCTCTTCAGACAGTTGCCAATACAGTAATACTGTACTGTAGCTGCATTTTTGACTCGTATCCATTGTGCAGGTTGTAACTAAAACATGCCATTGCTGTATCAATCTAAGCAGATTTATTTTTTATTCACCTTATTTTCAAACTGTGTTTTAGAAAATTCTGGAGGTGCACAAGGGTTTGCACTTAATCTTCTGTAATTCTATATTCCATTACAATTCCCAGTCCAAAAAATTAAAATTCAGAAGTTGTTTGTACTCAGAGCTATATGCAAATAAATGAAAATAAGTATTCTATGAAATATTTTTTTACTAAAGAATTAGAGATTGAAGTGTGACATTTTCAGCAGTTACCAATCAACACAGTAGCTTGTCATCTACTGGACAAGAGCTATCACACTCATGAGAGCTTTGAAACTAATTGCTGTGGTTTGTAGTTCACGTTTCCCCAGAATTCAAATTCTTTATTTCTAGTAATATACAATGTGGGGTGTACTTATATTATTATACATTTTATGAAGTAGATATTACAAGATGGCCAATAATATGCCTAGGTATGCCTAGGCTTTTCAGGCAGTCTTATGATAGGTCTTACTCAATAGTGACACAATGATTATACTGATAATAAGGTTAGGTAATTGTAGTGATTAACTAGGTTTACAAAATTTAGGTACTGAAATTCAAACATTTAAGAATTTAACAATTAGTTTAAGAATTTAACAATTAGTTTAAGAATTTAACAATTAGTTTAAGAATTTAACAATTAGTTTATATATTAATGGTAAAGGTGATGTATTGGCATAATACCGTTTCTATATTGGAGTGTCTTAGGCAAACTTATGACTAGCTTATGAATTATGAAGCAATAGTTGTATTAGAATTTTGGTTAGTCATGTGCAAATTAAGGGGAATCACAGATATCAATAAGTGTATTTTGCTGTGGATATGTGCAAGATAAAGTAGTTTTCATGTGGTTAGCTACCGGTTGGGTGCGTAAGTGAGATAAGATGTTTTTTAACGGTGCTTTTGAAAATGGAGGTTGTGTCTGCAGTTCTAGAGTTTTCAGGCAGGGAGTTCCAGATTTTAGGCCCTTTTATGCACATTGAATTTTTGTATAGATTTAGTCGGACACGGGGAATGTCAAAGAGATGTTTATGTCTGGTATTATGTCTATGGGTCCTGTCACAACTGTCAAGAAAGTGTTTTAGCTCAGGGTTAAAGTTGGAATTTATGGTTTTATAAATGTAGATAGCAGAGTAGTAAGTATGGATGTTCTCAACAGTGAGTAGGTTTAGGTCTTTGAAGAGGGGGGGGGGTGCTGCCTAGCGTTGGATTGCGTGATAATTCTTACTGTGGCTTTTTGTTGGGTTATTATTGGCTTTAGGTGGGTAATTGCTGTTGATCCCCATGCACAAATGGCATATGTGAGGTAGGGATAGATGAGTGAATAGTATAGTGTGAGTAGGGCTGATTGTGGTAAATAATACTGTATCTTAGAGAGGATCCCCAAACCTCATAAACATAAACATAAACCTCAACCTTATACGTAATTCAAAGTAGATGAGCCTGAAGTTCCTCAAATATTTATTAATTGCCAAAAGTAATCTCTAAAGTATGGAACTTCTGCAGCTTCCACCTGCATTTTCCATGAATTCCATTTGCAAATTTACTGTTCATTGGGCTTTTATTGAAGGTAATCCTTGTGATCAGCAAAGGTTTTACCAAACTTTTTTAAGTCTACATTTCAAACTTAAATTTTTTTGTGAAATATATGCCAACTCTTTATATCCTTGAAAAGAATATTAAAACCAGTTATTAATTTAATTTGCAATCACAATTCTTGGCAGGAGTACCCTCCCTCATCTCAAACAGCAGCAAAGAGTTTTCAAGCAGTGGTGGGGGCATTAAATGCTTCAGCAGGACTTGGTCACTGCCAGGTCTTTGTTCGAGACTTCGTTGTCACTCAGATAGTAGGAAAGGATCCCAGCGAGATATGGCAGGTTAGTAATTTTTAGTCATTGTCTTTCAAGTATGATATATCATGTGCTGCACTATAAAGGCAGTCTATAAATTTTTCAAAACTGATATGCACAGATTCAGTGGTTACCGTACTGTAGTACAATACTTTGGTTTTTAATAATCTTACCAACAATTTAGAGAAAAGTTTGAGAGGGTTATTAACTACTCCTAGTTACCAGACAGTGTCTCTGAAAGTCATAAGTGTATCAGTGCTGTTGGTTTATTTTAAATATGAAATTTTACTCTGTTTTGAAAATGCTTATTTTTGCTATAGAAGTTTACTGATTCTCTCTTCATTATGCATGTATACATTTGTACAATCTAATCCCCAATATGCTGACAGGATAATATTCTCCGTAGGGCTAACAATAAGAAAAAATGCTTTTTTTTTTTAAACAAAAAGCTCCCTTTTGGTACGAATGTTATTGGTTCACATAATTTCAAAATTTATTGTTCATATTTTGTTTAAATATCTTACCTTTCCGACCATGCTGCAGCAGCAGAGCTCCCAGCTTAGCCAGCAAATATTATCTCTGAGGGTGGCTACAGACTTGAGCAGGTATTTAATGCTGATGAGACAAGTTTGTTCTGGAAGAACATGCCATATAGAACACTCAATAAGCAAGAGAAAACTGCTCCTGGATTCAAGACTGCAAAAGACTGTTTTAGCCTGCTGCTTTACGGTAATGCATCAGGTGACTTTAAATGTGAGCCCATGCTTGTTTATTGCTCCAAGAATCTCTGTGCTTTAAAAGATAAAGACAAAAGCATGTTGCCTGTTATTTGGAAGTCCAATGCCATAGAATGAGTGACTGAAGTGAGGATGTACCTGTCTCTTCAAAATCTTGCATTCAGGGTTCTTCTCGTTCTTGATAATTGTTGTAGTCATCTTCAACTCCTGGAGGATGTGGAGTCTGGTGTCAAGATTGTCTTTTTTTACCACCAAATATGACATCCTTGATACAACCACTGGATTGAGGAGTTATCAAACCATGTAAGTGCCACTACACACACAGTATGGTGCAGAAGCTAGTTCCAGCAATTGATAAAATGGACAGTGAAGTGCCAGAGTTATGGCACAAATTTAACATTGCAGAAACACTCCCCGATGTCAAAAAAACAGTAGAATCATATACCAAAATTAACAATAAATTTTGATTGGAGAAAAATGTTGCCTAGTGTAGTGAATGATTTTACAGGTTTTCCATCAGTAGAAAATCAAGTTCAGGAAATTTTTGATCTGGCAAGAAGAGTGCCAGATAAGTGATTTAAAGATATACAGCCAGATGACATCAATGAACTCCTAGAAGGTGATGATGAGCAACCAAGTGCAGAGGAAATATTACAGGAATTAAATTCTCAGATGCAGAGAAAATATGAGATGAAGAACCTGAGCTTGAATGACCGATGTTGACTGTAAGAGATACCTGAGTTGCTGCATACTATTTGCAGACTTGAAAAGAACCATGACTCATCTTGAAGCATTGCTATAAAGTGCTCTAGAGAAGGTGCTTGGGCCTTATTGTCTGCTGTATGAAACACTGTAGTGTAAAACAAACCAGCAGCATATGACAGAATACCTGAGGACTTTGCTGCAGCAGCCAACTGATGAAACTGGATCACCATCACAAGATCCCCCAACCTTCAGCATCACATGATGAGCCATCAACCTTGACCTAGTAGGGCCACAGCCACCCTCTCCACTCAGTTCAAGATGTTAAGCATCACTAACCTGGACAGTAGCATGAGAGCTTATGGATACACAAAAGGCCTAGGAACTAGGCCCCAAAAGGGTATACAGAAGTGCATCTGGATTTATATCTACACTTCACTTATCTGTTGCAAGGAAATTTGTTTTATATGTCTGGTATCTTAATGAAAATATGTTATCTTGACATATCACAGGTTATTATACTGTCTATCTCTATATTTGTCAATAATTGGACAATTAAGCACGTTATGCTTAAGATAGGGCTGCCCAAATATCATCACTACCATCATTACCATTTGGTTTGATCATCATCTGTGTGTCTGACAAACTGTCAGAAGTATTTGTAACCAAGCCTAACCCTGGTTACTATATCAGTCAGTCTGTTCACATTGCAAGTAACAAATACTATACAATATTAATGTAACTATTTTTATAGTTACTAAAGTTCAGGTGTAGTAAAAAAAAAAATGAGTTTTTCAGAGGGGTGAGAGGCACAACCTTATTTTTCCCATATGTTTTTACTGCATAACTCATGGAAATCATTGGTAGTGCAGTTTTCAGGAACATAACCTGTGCAACTTATGAATGTCCACTGAAATAATAATAATAAATTTTCACCCTGCCTCGGTGGGAGACGGCCGACTTGTTGAAAAAAAAAAAAAAAAAAAAAAATTTCACACTTCCAAACTTCTTTTCATTAATTTTACAATATACAGTAAAGAGAGCATTCATTCTGTCTTTACAAGTATCAGTGATGTAAAATTCAGCATACTATACTGAAAAAAAAAATTTACCTTTTGATTTCAGATTGAACAGCCGCTGGAGCTGCTTAAGGACATTCTGGCTCGTAGTGGCTATGGGGAGCCTGAACCAAGACTAATGTTTCAATCTGGAAAAAACACTATTCAAGCAGTGTATCAAGTTGGGGTCTATTCTAACAAGACTTTTTTGGGTACAGGTGAGAATAGTACTTCAATCATTCTGTCTTTTGTTTTTTCAACATCAGTCCCTTTTAAGCTTAGCAAAGTAGAGACAGTGCACCAAGGCTTGAAGAATCTAATGATAAGACACCAATACTCAACTGATCTAGAAACAGAAGAATTTAATAATTTGGTCCAGCAAGGGTTTGATCGTTTTAAGTAGAAGAGGCATAAGCATCAAGCAGTGGAGTGGAGTGGAAACAAGCAGTTTTTGGGATTTGACTTGCTATTAGAGTGTGAGCAAGGCAGCTGATGAAGGGATTTAGGGAAAAAGCCAGTTTGAGAAACACGCAAGAAAAGGTAGTATGATGAGACTGAAATTAAAATGTGGAAAAGTAGAGAGACTAAGAAACTCCGAGGGAAAGCAAATCAAAATTTTTTAAGTAGAAAACAGTTTTTATAAAGCATGAATGTTGATGAAAGGTGGCAAAGTTGGTGCGAGTAACAAGAATAATATCAAAATAGCAAGATAGAAAGCTAAAAGTAATGTCAGAAACATTGAAAGAACACTAAACATTTAGTAAAATATCTCCACTTACTGGTTTGTCATATAAATTTATGACTGCTTGCAGTGAATTTTTTTTTTTTTTTTTTGTGGACAGTATAATGATTACCTCAGTAATCACTTACGAGCGGGAATGCGCTGGCAAATATAGATGAGGAAATAGTTTTTATTAACAGTGTGGTTAAATGGTAGCAGATCATCAAGCAGTTTATACAACTGTTCCTGCAGATTCCTGGGCTTCCTTATTTACAGATGTTGATAATTCACTTTCACTGTTGAGTAATCCATGAGTAGTTATGACAGGTTTAACCAGGTTCTAAAGATAGGGGGAGTGAGCACATAAAAAAAGGCATCAGGACATGTTCATGCAGCAATTATGTGTTGTCTATGCCACAACAGATGGTATGAGCGTGTGGCAAGAATATATAATACAGTGGACCCTCGCTATTCGAACATTCTTCATTCCAGAATGCTGTTCAAGTGCTGTTACCAAACGAATTTATTCCCATAAGGAATGATGTAAATTAGATTAGTCCATTTCAGACCCCCAAAAATACAGTTATAAAAGCACTTACGATAATAAACTTACATAAAAGGGTGAGTTTGGAGTGTTCGAATAGCGAGGGTCCACTGTACATGTACGTAATTTGATTTGGGGCAATGATCCTTGGTTCAGCCTTACTTTCATTGATCAAAAAATGAGTTGAGCAAATGCACGCTCATTTCTCTTACGTGATGCAAAATATTTCATTAGCTGTAATATACATAATTGTGTTCTATATTCATTAACTTCATGTTTCAGTAATAGTGTCATTATGTATGAAACTTACATATATCTGGGGTTGTGACATGTGACATGAGAAAAATTAAACTCTACATGATCGTCCAGCATCAGAGAGGAGGTTGTGATGTTACGGTTTGTTCTGGTTCCCCACAGGAGATTGAGCAGATGGTTCAAAATATTTGGAGGTTGGTCAAATAAAGTAATGAATCCAGAAAGTTCTTTCAAGGCCATGCGATAAAAAAACAATAAAAAAATTAAATTCAACTTATCACACAAGTGAACTAAAGAGTTAAAAAAATGTTGAAAAGACGCCACTTTTGAAAAAAGCACTCAGGGGGGAAGCAGTTGTCCCCTTGCTCTCCCTCTAGCTATGCCACCAAATTATGATCATCCAACAGTTTTCTGGCATACCCTAAATTGGAAACTAATCATAAGATTTTTTTAAATTATGCAGTCTCTCAATAGAGTGAAATATTACAAATTTGTGGTCTTTGAAACAAAATGAACTCAAATCTTGGAAAAAATTTGTTAGGTAGATATGATTTTGTATTATTCATGGTTTTTAGTTTTGCTGACCTCTAGGAATTTAAAACTCCTGCGAATTTGTAGGAACGACTTGGCATCTTTCTGCCTACACAGTGGGCTTTATGACAGCTCTCTGTATAGATGAAACATGTATTTTACAGGAACAACTGTAATAATAATACAGTAGACCCCCGGTTTTTCGTAATTAATCTGTTCCAGAAGGTTGGCCAAAATCCGAAATGGCTGAAAACCGAATATTTCCCATAAGAAATAATGTAAATCCAATTAATCCGTTCCAGACACCCAAAAATATTAACAAAAAATACATTTTATAAAGAATAACTATAGTTTTACATACAGAAAACAATGAGAAATAAATATAAAGCACTAATTTTAATGATAAATGAACATTTCATACCTTTATTGAAGACTCTTGTTGGTATATGGAAGAAGGCGAGGAGGGAAGAGGGAGGAGAGTATATTGTTTAGAAGGGGAATCCCCCTCCATAATGACTTAAGGTATCAAAGCCCTCTCTGGGTTACTTCCCTTCTTTGTCTTTTGCTGCCACTAGGACCAGCTTGAGAGTCACTGTACCCCTGTCACACAAAAAATCTGTCCAGACAGGCCTGTTTCTGGCGTCTCTGTAAGATTTGCCTAAAATGGGACAAGACATTGTCATTAAACATGTTGCAGACACAGCTTGCAACAGTTTTGTTAGGGTCATAATTTTCCGCAAAACTGCAACTTACTCCACTTTGCACACATGTCCTTAATCACTAAAGAAGCCACATTCTCTCCCCTCTCTTCCTCCTCCTCTGAAGCAATATCTTCAGCTGCGGTCTGTTGCTGTTCCAGTTGAAGGTGTTGCAGCTCTTTAGTGGTTAGCTCTTCCTGTGGTCCTCCACCAACTCTTCCACATCCTCGACACTCACATCCAACCCCATGGACTTCCCCACTTTCATATTTTGCTATAAGTTCTTTCTTGAATTCTATCATGTTTCTCACCTTCTTTACCAAAGGACTGGCACTCTGAACTTTCTTTGGCCCCATGGTGGCTTATTTCACAGTCAGTAAACAATAAACAAGCACAAAAAACAATAAATGAACTCGCGGAGTATTCCTTACTCAGCGAGAGAAAGACGCAGACCGAGTGTGATACGCGTGAGGAAGCAGCATCCTGGGAGGGTGGACATGTCTGATACCAACGATTTCCGAGTGGATGCACGAAATCCGGGGGGAAATTTCGCCGAGAAAAGTGCTCGATATCCGAATTGTACGATTCCTGCACCGGCCGAAAATCGAGGGTCCACTGTATAGTAGTATAATATTAGTGGAAAAGATCTAAACCCATAGGTATCAACCAGTGCTTGGACATTGGAAGTTAATCCAGTTTTATTCAGGGAAGGAGGGGTTAGCTCTAATTTTGTGAATCAAGAGCCCTTCACCAGTATCAAGACACCCCCCTTTCAAGGACCCTCATGTGGTAATGCTCTCATGTCTAATCAGGGCCATGTAATGTACAGGCTAAATTATTTTTTTTTTTTTAACATCGGCCATTTCCCTCCGAGGCAGGGTGACCCAAAAAGAAAGAAAAACTCACTTTCACCATCACTTATACATAAATCTCACTTTCACCATCACTTATACATAATCAGTTTTTGCAGAGGCACTCAAGATACAACAGCTTAGATGTCCCTCCAAACTGCCAATATCCCCAACCCCTCCTTTAAAGTGCAGGCATTGTACTTCCCATTTCCAGGACTCAAGTCCGGCTAACCAGTTTCGCTGAATCCCCTCACAAAATGTTACCCTGCTCACACTCCATCAGCTCATCAGGTCCCAAAAATCATTCGTCTCCATTCACTGTCTAATCCACTTACACTCGCTTGCTGGAAGTCCAAGCCCCTCACCCAAAAAAACCTCCTTTACCCCCTCCATCCAACCTCTCTTAGGATGACCCCTGCCCCACCTTCTTTCCACTACAGATTTATATGCTCTCCAAGTCCTACTTTGTTCCATCCTCTCTAAATGACCAAGCCACCTCAACAACCCCTCTTCAGCCCTTTGACTAATACTTTTAGTAACTCCACACCTCCTCCTAATTTCAACACTCCAAATTTTCTGCATAATATTTACACCACACATTGCCCTTAGACAGAACATCTCCACTGCCTCCAGCTGCCTCCTCACTGCAGCATTTACAACCCAAGCTTCACACCCATATAAGAGTGTTGGTACCACTATACTTTCGTACATTCCCTTCTTTGCCTTCATGGATAACGTTTTTTGTCTCCACAGATACCTCAACGCATTACTCACCTTTTTTTCCTTCATCAATTCCTTCATAAACCCATCTGCTGACAAGTCAACTCCCAAATATCTGAAAACATTCACTTCTTCCATACTCCCTCCCTCCAATTTGATATAAAAATTTTCTTTATCTAAATTGTTTCATACCCTCATCACCTTACTCTTATCTATGTTCACTTTCAGCTTTCTACCTTAACACACCCTCCCAAACTCGTCCATTAACCTTTGCAACTTTTCTTTAGAATCGATGAAGAAAGGGAGGCAGTAATTTCATGCACTGGCCAGGGAGGTATAACATCTTTTAGGAGTGAAGAAGAGCAGGATGTGAGTGTGGGGGAGGTGCATAAGGCATTATGTAGAATGAAAGGGGTAAAGCAGCTGGAACTGACGGGATCATGACAGAAATGTTAAAAGCAGGGGGGAAGGAGATATAGTGTTGGAGTATTTGGCATTTTTGTTTAATAAATGTACAAAACAGGGGAAGGTACCTAGGGATTGGTAGAGAGCGTGTATAGTCCTTTATATAAAGGGAAGGGGGACAAAAGAGATTGTAAAAATTATAGCGGAATAAGTTTACTGAAAAAAAAGTTTACTGAGTATACCAGGTAAAGTGTACAGTAGGGTTACTATTGAAGGAATTAGAGGTAAGACAGAGAGTAGGATTGCAGATGAGCAAGGAGGCTTTAGAGTAGGGGATGTGTAGATCAAGTGTTTACATTGAAGCATACAGTGGACCCCCAAGTAACGAGCACCCCGGAAATCGTACAATTATGTAAAGTATAATATTGTAAGTGCTTTTGTAAGTGTATTTTTGGGGGTCTGAAATGGACTAACCTACTTGACATTATTTCTTAAGGGAGTAAATTCGTTCGGTAATGGCACTTGAGCAGGCTTCTGGAATGAATTTTGCTCGTTACTCGGGGGTCCACTGTATATGTGAACAGTATTTAGATAAAGGTAGGGAAGTTTTCATTGCATTTATGGATTTAGAAAAGGCATATGATAGAGTGATAAGGGAGCAATGTGGCAGAATGTTGCAAGTGTATGGAATAGGTAAGTGTTTTACAGTGTATTTTATGAATACTTTTGACATTCAGGAGAATCGTTCGGTATGGCATTGAGCAGGGAAGAATTTATCTCCGTTAAGAAGGTCCCGTAAGTGAAAAGTATTTAGATGCAGAAGTTTTACACTTGCATTATGCATTTAGAAAAATACTGATAGGTGGATTGGGGACCATGTGGCAGATGTTCAATGTATGAATAGTAAAGTTACTAAATGCTGTAAAGAGTTTTTATGAGGATAGTGAGGCTCAGGTTAGGGTGTGTAGGAGAGAGGAGATTACTTCCCGGTAAAGTAGGTCTTAGACAGGGATGTGTAATGTCACCAAGGTTGTTTAACCCTTTGACTGTCGCAACCCCTAATCCTGAGGTGTCTCCTATTGCCACAAAATTTTAGAAAAAAAAAAAAATTGTTATGAAATGATAGAGAATCTTTTCCCGATGGGAATGACACCAAAAGTATGAAATTTGATGGAAAACTTACGGAATTACACTCTCACGAAGTTAGTGATCTCGGCGATATATACGCATCGGTAATTTCGCCGACTTTCAGCCCTATTTTCGGCCAATTCCATTGTTCCAGTCGACCAAACTCAGGCTATTTCTTTAGAACTCCATTTTTTTCTATCGATTGAGTACAAAAAACCACCAATTTACCGATTTCAGCTACCCAATAAAGTGGTCAGAAATTGGCAATTTGGCTAATTTCATGCAAAATAAAAAAGTTGTCAATTTCAAAATAGGGTCCAGATTAAACAATGCAGACATTCCTGGCACTAAAATAAGATGTTATCTGTTCATTAGTCATGTCTTTAGGCCCCTCTTATATTACTCTTGCTTTCTATTTTTATTTTTTATTCACACAAAAAATAGAAGATTGATTGTTATGCAGACTATTACATTATTGTAAAAATGGTATAAATAATATCAGTGCACTTGTGAAAGAATATTAGACTTACCAGTTGATGTGTATTGGATGCGTGGCGTGATTTGTTTACTCTTGAACATTGGCAAAAATCGAACATTTCCCCTAATTTGAGCTCAATTTCAAGGTCGTTTTCATCATGAAACTAATCAAAATCATCTCTATTTCTGTAGTATGATTTCCATTCTATCAAATGAGACCACGAAAGAGAGAATTCAACCATAAATACTTTAAAAAAATTCACCTCAAAGTTGGCGTTTTAATCCAAAAACACAGTCAGAGTTTTTTTCTCATTATGCACTGTGTGCTGCAGGATTTTTTTATACAGCACACACTGACCCATTCTCTCATATATGGGCATACCAGCTTTCTCCTGCTTGATTTGAAGCCGATAGAATTTTTGAGTATACGTAAACGGGTACATATACAGTTCGACCCGAAATTTATGTATCAGTGGCAATCTGAATAGTAAGGACTTTATATATACTGACACAAAACAGTCAAAGGGTTAATATATTTATAGATGGGGTTGTCAAAGAAGTAAATGTTACTTCTTTTACAACCTAGGGTGTTGGGGAGTGTGGTGGGATTAAATTATGGGAAATCAAATACAAAATAGGAGTTGATACAGTTACTTTTTGCTGATGATACTGTGCTTATGGGAGATTCTAAAGTTGCAAAGGTTAGTGGATGAGTTTGGGAGGGTGTGTAAAGGTAGAAAGTTGGAAGTGAGCATAGATAAGAGGTAGGTGATGAGGGTATCAAATGATTTAGATTAAGAAAAATAGGATATCACATTGGAGAGAGGGAGTATGGAAGAAGTAAATGTTTTTAGATATTTGGGAGTTGACTTGTCAGCAGATGGGTTTATGAAGGATGAGTTTAACCATAGAACTGATGAAGGAAAAAAGGTGAGTGGTGCATTGAGGTATCTGTGAAGATAAAAAAACGTTATCCATGGAAGCAAAGAAAGGAACATACGAAAGTATAGTGGTACCAACATTCTTATATGGGTGTGAAGCTTGGGTTGTAAATGCTGCAGCAAGGAGGTGGCTGGAGGCAGTGGAGATGTCCTGTCTAAGGGCCAATGTGTGGTGTAAATATTATGCAGAGAATTTGGAGTGTGGAAATTAGGAGGACGTGTGGAGTTACTAAAAGTATTAGTTAGAGGGCTGAAGAGGGGTTGTTGAGGTGGTTTGGTCATTTAGAGTAGGTTTATTGGGTGAGGGGCTTGGACTTCCAGCAAGCATGCGTGAGCGTGTTAGATAGGAGTGAATGGAAACGAATGGTTTTTGGGACCTGACGAGCTGTTGGAGTGTGAGCAGGGTAATATTTTGTGAAGGGATTCAGAGAAACCGGTTAGCCGGACTTGAGCCCTTTAAATGGGAAGTACAATATACAATGCCTGCACTTTAAAGGAGGGGTTTAGGATATTGGCAGTTTGGAGGGACTTCTAAACTGCCGTATCTGAGTGCCTCTGTAAAGACAGTGATTATGTATGAGTGAAGTGAAAATGTTGAGTGATGATGAAATTATTTCTTTCTTTTGGGTGATTTTTTTCTCTCTTTTTGGGTCACCCTGCCTCGGTGGGAGATGGCTAACGTGTTAAAAAAAAAAGTGTATGAAAGAGGGCAAGGTACCTAGGGATTGGCAGAGAGCATGTATAATTCCTTTATATAAAGGGAATGGGGACAAAAGAGATTGTAAAAATTATAGGGGAATAAGTTTACTGAGTATACCACATAAAGTGTATGGTAGGGTTATTATTGAAAGAATTAGAAGACGGAGAGCAGGATTGCAGATGAGCAAGGAGGCTTTAGAATGGGTAGGAGATGTGTAGATCAGGTGTTTACATTGAAGCATATATGTGAACAGTATTTAGATAAAGGTAGGGAAGTTTTTATTGCATTTATGGATTTAGAAAAGGCATATGATAGTGGATAGGAGAGCAATGTGGCAGATGTTGCAAGTGTATGGAATAGGTAGTAAGTTACTAAATGCTGTAAAGAGTTTTTATGAGGATAGTGAGGCTCAGGTTAGGGTGTGTAGGAGAGAGGGAAATTACTCCCCAGTAAGAAGTTGGTCTTAGACAGGGATGTGTAATATCACCATGGTTGTTTAACCCGTTATATATACGTACATGTATACATTAGTATGGCTACTGCCTCAAACATATATTTACGTTTTATTTTTCATTCCTTCAAAATTGGCACGATAGGCCTAAGTCGCCTAGACATGAGAGAATGGGTCTGCGCACTCAGTGTGCGCCGGGTTAACCCTTTGGGGGTCGACAGGCCTTCTCGGAAACCTGTTCCTGGGGTCGAAAATTTTTGGAAAAAAAAAATTCTTATGGAATGATAGAGAATCTTTTTCCGATCATAATGCCACAAAAATTATGAAATTTGATCGAAAACTAACGGAATTATGCTTTCGCGAAGTTAGCGGTATCGATGACATTTACGCATCGGCGATTTCGCCCATTTGAGCCCTATTTTCAGCAAATTCCATTGTTTCAGTCTACTACAATTATAGCTATTTCGCTAGAACTCCATTTCTTCCATCGATTGAGTACAAGAAACTGCCTATTTACCAATTTCAACTACCCAAAATAGTGGTCAGAAAATGGCAATTTGGCCAATTTCACACAAATTTCAAACGATGCCAATTTCAAAATAGGGTCCAGAATAAACAAGACAGACATTCCTGGCACTAAAATAACATCTTCTCTGTTCATTAGTCACATCTCCAGGCCCCTCTTACATTACTTTTGCTTTTCATTTTGAATTTTTTATTCTCACAAAAAATAGAAGATTTACTGTTATGTATACAACTGCATCATTGTAAAAATGGTATAAATAATATCAGAGCACTTGTGCATGAATATTAGACTCGACAGTTGATGTATATTGGACGCATGTTGTGATTTGTTTACTCTTGAACATCGTCAAAAATCAAACATTTTCGCTACTTTGAGCTCAATTTCAAGGTACTTGTCATTATCAAATCAATCAAAATCATCTCCATTTCTGTAATGTATCTTCCATTCTATCAAATGAGACCAAGAAAACGAGAATACAAGCATAAATACCATACGAAAATACACTGCAAAGTCGCTGTTTTAAACGAAAAAAACGGTCAGAGTTTTTTTTCTCTCATTATGCAGTGTGTGGTGCAGGATTTTTTTTATACTGCGCACACTGACCACATAGACCCATTCTTTCATATGTAGGGCTACCAGCCGTTTCCCACTTAATTTGAGGCCGCTAGAATTTACGTGTACTAGTACGGCACCAACCCCTGCTCGTAAAACGTACTAGTACGGCACCGATCCCAAAAGGGTTAAAAAAATCCTGGCCGCCTGGGTGCCACATGGTAGGACCAGTTACAATCAGCTCCATCCTGGATCAACATCATGGCACATTCTCGTGATTCACTCACGCCTTGTCGTATTAACACTACTATTCGAGGAAAGTGATATACAACGTGAGATTAGTGGATTTGACACCGATGTGGCCACTAATAATCAAGGAATTAGTGAAAATATCGACAATAACCCAGATGACCCTCAGCCCATCACCTCTGGGGTGGCCACTGTGACCACACCAGACCCTGGGCCAAGCACCTCTCGGGTAGCCAGTGTGGCCACACCAGTCCCTAGGCCAGGCACTTCTGGGGTGGCCAGTGTGGCCACACAAGACCCTGGACCAAGCAGCTCTGGAGTGGCGAGTGTTACTCATAGGCAACTACGCAAGAGGAAACTATCATTTTCTCGGTGTTTTAGTGATAGTGAAAGTGATGTAAGTGACGATGAGATTGATTTTATGCCATTGGATGATTCGTATAGTGATAGTGATGTTCATTATTCACCTGTGAAGCGTACTTTTAGGCGTCGTCTCCTATGTTCAGGCAGTGTGCCATATGCAGTCAAAAAGGGTCGTGGCAGGTCACGATCCAAGACCCCGGCCACTGATAGTGATAGTGATCATGAAGGTGAATATGCAGGGATGGAGGAAGAAGTGGTGGGTGGCACGATGCCTGGACCACATGGCGTGGTGGGTGGAAAGGACCTCCTGGCACCCCCTCAGCCATGTTCTGCCTCCACTCCTGTCCCCCCACCTGCTCCCCCATGCCCCATGCCACAGGTCCACCCTACACCATGTGACCGAGAGTGGAAGTGGACACAAAGTGTATTCGTGCCACAGCCTTTTGATTTTGATGCGAGTGGAAGTGGCATCCTGCCAGAATGTCCCATAACGAATGAGTCTACAGAGTTAGACTTTTTCCAGTTGTACTTTGACGAGCCTATAATGAAGTTGATAGTGACTCAGACAAACAATTATTACTATATCATGGACAACACAGCAGAGGTTGGGGAATCATCACGGCTGCGCAGGTGGAAAGACACAACAGTGGCTGAAATGTATTTATTCCTTGCCACAGTCATGCTTATGCCACAAACCTATAAGAACAATATACGTAACTACTGGTCCACAGACCACTTTATTAGTACTCCTGTCTTCCATGACCTCCTTTCCTGCAACAGATTCATTCTGTTGCTACGAATGTTGCACTTCTCAGACAGGAATATGCCCAACAGAAATGACCTTCTATACAAAATCCGGGAAGTGTTTATCTATATGAAGGAGAAATTCAGCGCATACTTTTATCCTTTCAAGAACATTGTTGTTGACGAGTCCTTCATTCTCTTCAAGGGACGCCTGTCATTCAAGCAATATATACTGAGCAAACGTCATCGCTTTGGTATAAAACTTTTTGTTATGTGTGACTGTGAGACAGGTCTTGTGTTAGATATCATTGTATACACCGGGAAAAACACACTTGAAGATACGAGGCGCATGTTGGGCATTTCTGGTGATGTTGTTCGCAAGATGATGGAACCATACCTTGGCAAGGGCCATACATTGTACACAGACAACTGGTATACAAGCCCTATGCTCGCTGATTTCCTACGTGTGAACAATACCGATATATGTGGAACAGTGAGAAAGAATAGAAAACATATGCCAAGGTTCAGTGGAAGTGTTGACAGTGCAGTGCAAGTGTTTCATGCCAATGACATTGTGGCACTGACACGGCATGACAAATGGGACGTGACATTGCTGTCAACCATCCACAGAAATGAGATGGTACAAACAGACAAAGTGAACCGGAACACCAATGAACGTATTGTCAAGCAAGCTGTTGTCGTCGACTATACGAACAATATGCGACTAGTTGACAAGTGTGACATGATGATAGGTTTTTTATGCCTGTGTGCGTAGGAGTCGCAAGTGGTATATAAAACTGTTTTTCCACCTTGTAGATATTGCAGTGCTCAATGCATTCAATATGTATGAAATAAAGACTGGAAAACAACAACGTTTTGCAGAATTCTCCCTGAATATTGTAAAACAGATAGCAAGAAAGTATGGTACCACACCAGTACCTGCCCCTCAACAGCAACTTGTCCCCCAACCACAACCACAGCCAGTGGGGGAAGTGCCAGACCGAATCATCCCTAACTGTCACTACCTGGTACCAATACCATCTACCCCAAAGAAGAAGCATTCCCAGAAAAAGTGTGTTGTGTGTGCTGCCACCACAAAATGACCCCAACAGAGGAGGGACACACGATTCGTATGTCACAACTGTGGGGTGGCACTCTGTATGAATCCTTGCTTCATGGAGTATCATACAATTGTGGACTTCTAGAAACATAACTGGGACATGAAAATACTTGTATATAGTTGTAGATAATAGAATGTGATTCAGCCAGGTATGCAAAATCACCTATCAGTGTGTACATGTGTGTTTGTGATAGTATGATAATAATTTTGTATATAATATTGGTGTATAAACAACAATTGTCATTGAAATCAAAAGATTTACAATAAAATATAAGTATCATATCATAAAAACAAAGAAAAGTAAAAAAAATAAATGGAAAGAAATGGTAAATATGTACAATTTCTGCAAGCGGCAGTGCTCCATGTTGCCGTCAGGTGATCGTCAATTGCCATCTTCTCGGCCTCATATATCGGTAAGTACTGAGCCTAAAAATTTTTATGCTATTACACTTAGAAAAATGTGCTCTTTATTTCTATAAAAAAACGATTTTTTTTTTTCAAAATATTTGGGGCACTGGGGTAGTAAACGTATACAGTGGTCCCTTGGTTTTCGCCGAAAATTCGTTCCAGAATGCTGCTCAAGTGCCATTATCGAACGAATTTACTTCCTTAAGAAATAATGTCACGTAGGTTAGTCTATTTCAGACCCCCAAAAATACACTTGCAACAGCACTTACGAAAATACACTTACATAAATGTTTGTTTGAGTTTGGAGATGCACAAAAACTGAGGGACCACTGTATATACGTTTGGACCCTTTACGGGTTAACATATTTATAGATGGGGTTGTAAAAGAAGTAAATGATAGGGTGTTGGGGAGAGGGGTGGGATTAAATTATGGGGAATCAAATACAAAATGGGAGTTGACAGATACTTTTTGCTGATTATAATTGTATTATCTGGCATATAAGGTACACACCAATTTTGGCAGGCAAATTCTCGGAAAAATAAAAAAATGCAGTACAGTGGTACCCCGAGTTTTGAACTCTCCCAACTCGACCTATTATGTAAGTTTATTATTGTAAGTGCTTTTATAAGTGTACAGTGGACCCCCGAGTATCGTAAAAACTTCATTCCAGAATCCTGCTCAAGTGCCATTACCGAACGAATTTACTCCCTTAAGAAATAATGTCACTTAGGTTAGTCTATTTCAGACCCCCAAAAATACACTTCCACAAGCACTTACAATATTATACTTAAATAATTGTACGATTTCCGGGGTGTACGTAACTTGGGGGTCCACTGTATTTTTGAGGGTCTGAAATGGACTAATCTAATTTACATTATTCCTTATGGGAACAAATTCATTCTGTAACAGCACTTGAACATCATTCTGGAACGAAGAAAGTTCGAAACTCGGGGTACCACTGTACTTGTTTCAAAATGATAGTGAGCTAGTGGCTGGCATGCATACAGTGAAGCTGAAAGAGGTGAGACTGTGCAGCTGTCTGCTCCACCACCACCAGCCACCAAAACAGACATGGCTACCTGTTGTTTACAGATGGCTACATTACAGTTGTTTACAACTGCTGAAGGGATTATTAAATCTATGGGGAAGTACCAAACCTGTAAGGATCATATAGCACCTGAGGAAAGGGAGAAGGGGGTAATTGGGTTTGATCCAAAGAAGGGAAGAGTACACACAATCCCGCATATAAAGAGGTCTTCACCATCGTTCCCCGACTTGGACCATTTACAAAGTCCAACTACACACAGAGACAGAAAGATTATAGCAGGCAGACAGGAGTAAAAGAACTATAATTTCCCTGGCTCAAAGCTGTTCTTCACCATCTAAACATCCCACTTGAAGGGTGCACACCCTAAAGCATTTCCATAGATATTAATTTAGTATATAATTTGAAAATAACCATGTTGCATATATGATGTAGATAGAGATCCACGGGGGATATGTTTTAATACCTACCATGGATGCCCAAAACCTCGGATAGTAGTGAACCCTATATACTATATGTTGTTTTTCGTTTACATACATACCTGTGATAAAATTTAATTGATACATTATGCACAATAAGTGGAGAATTAGCACTTTTGTACTGATGGAAGCATACAGCTTCTCTTACTTCTCATCTATTTGTGCTGGCCATATTAAGTAAATTAGGCTTATTTTAGGTCATGAAACAGTGGATAACTAAAACCGTGGAAACCGAATCTGCAGATACGGGAGTCCTACTGTACTACTTTTGTGTGTGCTTCCATTGTATTAGCATTTTGTATCATTTCTCTCCATATTGTATATTATTGGATTTTATTCTCTTTCAGGGTTTAGTGCTTAGATTATGATTATAATAATAATAATAATAATAATAACAATATTCTCTTTCAGGTTATGGTGAGACTATAGAAATAGGTGTGGAACAAGCAGCTCATAATGCTTTGAGAAGACTTTTCCACATAACAGAGACCAGTGACCCTCTACCATTTGGCAAAGATGCTGGTAGCATTGTGCTTAAAGACAAAACAAATGTGTCTCTAAATGAGTGGATAATTAATAAAACACAGAACATTATAAATTGCTAGTATGAAATCATTTAATATTTTTGTGTGTGCTACACATATTTTGAATTTTCATTTTATATCACAATAGATAAACCAAAATAAATTTAATGTTGATGCTCCATTGTAATTTTCCATCTCACTATTTTTTCAGGTCATCATTAATCATGAATATTGGAAAGTGTGCAACAAAACAGTAATTTGATAAAGAATATGGCCTTAGTTCTTGAAGATAGTTCTTATTAATATTGTATTCATTATAGTAGTAGTCACTAAGCATATTATATGAACATTTTATGAAGTTAGATGTGCAGTCATAGGCAAAAAATTCTTCATGCCTGAAACTGAACTGCTGTAATGAATCTACAGGTTACTGGAGCCAGCTTAAGGCTTGGCACGACTTCAAGTAGGCATGTATTGGGACTTCCAACTGTAACTGTTCAGTACTACAAAGTTGGTAAAAAAATAAAAATATTTATTTAAATACAGTTCAATATTACAGAGTACAAGTACTTTATTTGTTTTTATGTAATATAATTTATGAGTAAAATTATTATCATGCTTGTTTACATTGTCTCTCCTTGGGGCACTGTTAGACGAGTTAGCCTCAGCCTGAGACTTTAAACTCGAGGACGTCTTTGTGCAAAATGGTAACTGTCCTTGATGTATAAATAGAAATAAAAAAAAAGATTTTAAATTGTTGTTTGTTTATGCTACCTGGAAAGCTAGACATTGACACCATAAAAGTAAATTTGATTATTTAAACAATGAACTTAGGTACATTATGTTGCTCTTTACGTATGTGAATTTTTTTTTTCATCAAACCAGCCATATCCCACCGAGGCAGGGTGACCTAAAAAGAAAAACGAAAGTTTCTCTTTTTAAATTTAGTAACGTATACAGGAGAAGGGGTTACTAGCATCTTGCTTCCGGCATTTTAGTCGCCTCTTACGACATGCATGGCTTATGGAGGAAGAATTCTGTTCCACTTCCACTTTGGGGGACTGAATTTAAATGTGAATTTAGTTTTGCTCAACATATACAGTTTCTAACAGTTTCTGTGAAATAGAACTCCATCCTCACACCAATTACTTTGCAACTATATTAGTTTGTCTAGTTAGTTTGTTATCATTCAGGAAGATACATTGTGGTTTTTTCTTTGCTTGTGGATTTATGAAATTGTTTTATCATAATGACTGCGCTTATGACCCCAGAGTAGGCGCTCCATTTTTATAATAATAATATTTCACTACTAATTATATTTATCATTCAGAGTAAGTGATACATATTTTGAACTGTCAAGTTTTTGAAGGACCTGCAAGCCTTGCCCATGGTTGGACATATCACACTATTTATTTTTTATAATGTGGCAGCTTTTACTCCAACAAAAAAGCGAAAATCACATTTCTTAAATTATTCTTCAGTCTGACCTTGGCTTTGAAGTCAGAGTCAGAAAAAGCTGTGGCACCTCCTTATGCAAGTGGTTTGCTGGAAGGATGCCATGCAAGCCATTTGCAGCACCAATGGTATGGAGGGAACCAAATGATCACACCATGGATTGTTATTTCTTTATGACATGAGTGTCAAGGTTTTTATCAAAAAATAAATCCAAAATAACATATCCAAATTTTCCTTCTTCAGTCAGACCGGTGGAACATTCAAAGGGTCTTCCTAGTACCATTATCTTGTAAATATATGTTTTCCTTGGATGATGAAGAGGCCCCTTACTTGGATTCTGAGTTTAAACTGGCTGGAGTCAACAACCAGGAATCACATCTAGTGACTCACAGACCTTAACAATCTTGTGAGTGATCTTAGTTTATCCAAGGAACAGCCAGAGCTGACTCACGAAATCGTAATGACACGATTGCAAACAAACCATACTACGGGTGGGGTTAGAACCCGCGATCAGAGTCTAAAAACTCCAGACCGTCGCGCTAGCCACTGGGCCAGAGCCAGAGCTACTTTGTTCAAGACAGTTCTAGTGGAATTTATTGCACCCAAACACAATACAGCCTCTCCTCATTTAACGACGGAGTTCCGTTCCTAAGACCAAGTTGTTAAGCAAATTCGTCGCTAAAGTGAGGAGCATACCATAATGATAGTGAGTTTGTGGCAACCATTTTTATATTGTTTTAATGTCACCTTTGCACCATTTATAACATTTCTGGTATATTTTTAAATGTTAATACAGTAGTGTACTGTATATTGAAATAAACAGAATAGAGGAAATCAGCTCTAATATACATTAGTTAGGTATGAATACTGGTCAAAGAGCCCGTCATAAGTCCGAGGCGTCGGTAAACGAGTACATTGCTAAGTGAGGAGAGGCTGTAATCAGTTTGTTCAGAAAGTGACAAAAAAAAAAAAACTAGAAACTTGCTTTAAATTGGAAGAATTAATATGTTACTGTTGCGATGCGTAAACATGATGCTACAATGTGGTGTTTGTTTATTGATTTCAGCAAAACAAGTCTAAAGCAGTCTTATTGCACAATGACAGTAGCATTGTATAACCCTTGTGGGTTTAGTGTTTTGTTTTTATTATAATAATAATGCACAATGACAACACCTTACCAAGTCTGCCTTTAGCTCTCACTTGAGGCTTTAAGGGAATATAAAACAATGCAAAAACTTGTCGGTCTGATCGAATATGAGGAATTGGGGTGGTAAATCTGTGGGGACCCTAACAGGTTTGTTACTGGGACTGCAAGGTGGATTCACAAAGTACTGCTGTTTCCTGTACCTGTGGGACAGTAGAGATACAAAGCATCACTACATTCAACGTACATGGCCAACTTGAGAATTGTATGAGACAGGCATGAAGAAAATTCAACGTGGACCATTAGTCGATCCAGAGGACATATGTCTTCCACCTTTACACATCAAGCTAGGCATTAAGCAGCACTTATGACCCTGGTGAGTTTAGCACTTGGTTTTGATTATAATAATAATAGGCCTCATTAAAACTGTGTTAAAGCTTCGGACAGAGAAAGTGTAGAGTTGAACAATCTGATGGAGAGGTTTCCCAAAATTAGGCTGTATGACCCTAGTGAGTTTAGCACTTGGTTGTGATTATAATAACTCCCAAAGTTAGAGATGCCAAACTTAAAGAAGGTATCTTCATTGGACCTCATATATGGAAATTATTGTGTGATCCTCATTTTAACAAGTCTCCAAGATGCTGAGCTAAGAGCATAGGTGGCATTCAAAAAGACTTAGAGGCTTCTTGGGCAGTCACCATAGTAATTACAGAAATATTGTAGAAGAGCTATTGACAGTATATCATCTACATGGGTGTAGGATGTCCCTCAAGCTTCATTTTCTCCATTCTTGCTTTCCCACCAAACTTCAGTGACTGTAATGATGAACACGGTAAATGATTTCATCAAGACATATCAGGGAAACCTGACGATCAGTTAGATGGCCAACTACTGCTGGACACTTGTGTGGGAAAGCGAGCGAAAAAGCCTAAAAAAAGTTATGTAAATACGTGTGAGTGGAAATTTCTGTTAGTTTTGTTATGCTTATACAGTACAGTAGGGCCACGCTTAATGGTGTTTCGCTTTACGCCATTCCACTAATACGGACATTCAAATTATGACCAAAACTCGCTATGTATATGGCTCCCCCACCTGACTTTCTAATATGGTCACCACATGCACCAAATTTAATATCTATTAATAATATAATACCTATGATTGTTAGGTAACATATATCATGTGATTCTTCAAACTTAACCAAAATATTGTTTATAAGATTTTAAAAACCTTGTGTGATAGAGAATAAATGAGCTCAGATTCGTAATCAGTGCATCATAGCTTAATTAAAGGTTAAGTGCTTAGTTATGATTATAATAATTAAATTAAAACAACCAGTTTCATGTCTGACCTGGATAAAAAGTTAAATTTTTAAAGGCTGCTGCTATTATTTATTATTATTTTTATTATTATTTCCTGCTGTATGACCCTTGTGGGTGTAGTGCTTAGTTTTGTTTGTAATAATTATTATTTCCCTTTGACCTTTTCAGGTTAAGCACTTAGTTTGATTATATTATTATTTCCCTTGCGGGTTTAGTGCTTAGTTTTGATTGTGATGATAATAATAATTATATTATTAGTATTACCATTACATTTTTTTTAACTTAAGGAACGTGTTCCTTAAGCAAAAAATATGATCATATTTACATTGCCACTTTTTCTTGAATGCTTTAGCAAACTCAGATACTAATTCCTTCTTCCCTATTTAGATATTAACATTCTTTCATGTGGGGAAGGTGAGCGCTAAACCAGTAGGGGCAATACAGTGCCAGGGAAATAGGATGCAATGAGACTTGATCCAAGAAAAAGGCGACGAGATGAATAAGACATGTGTACAACAGCTGGGTATCTTTATTGTTGGAACGTTTCGTCCACACTGTAGGCTTCTTCAGTCAAATACAGAAGTGAATAAATATGGAAACAGCTGGAGTAATGGCGAGGTAACGATGATGTGATCAGTCCATCAACCTCGAGGAAGTAGTTTTTGAGGTGGCCAGTTCTTCAGCCTGGAGAAGAGTTCAGCCCCATGGTCTGGAACAACGTGAAGCTGGAGTTAGTTAATCTGATATCTTTATTATGCACCCCATACCCATCCTGTGGGCGGTAGTCAAAAGATTACAGAGGTACATAATGGGTCCAGGGACTGGGCCCCAAAGTTTTGATAGCTGAGCAAGTTACAAAGCTGGAGAAGAGAGCCTTTTATACTGCCAAATGTGAGGAACAGAAAGTCTCGAAGACATCGCAGGATCAAAAGCCCTCCACCAACATCAAGACACCTCACATGAAGGGTCTCATGATAAAGGTGACGTATATTATCTTCAAGAACCCTCCACCAACATCAAGACACCTCACATGAAGGGTCTCGTGCTAAAGCTGACGTATATTTTTTCCAAAACCAACTTGTTTTTAAGTGTAAGCTTATTCAAATACAATTACGCAGTCTTTGGATGACTACAATGGTCTTACTGAGAAGATAACAGGAAGTGTGTTCATGTTAAATGCAAACAATGGTAGGTTTTTGTGTTTAAATTTTGTTCTGCACCATTGTAAATTACCCACTAACTGAACTATTATGGCACCAGGAAATGTATAAAGGATGTGTTTGGCTTGGTAGCGGTCCCTGGTGAGTGTTACTTCCTGTTGTGTAGTGGGCCAGGGCTTCCTCCTCCCTGCCTCCTTCAACCCTCCTCCTCCTTCATATATTATCACTTTATATTACGTTGTTGTGTGTTAATATTCTACTCTCTTGTTGATAATAATATGTGAAGTTTCTGATGGTCATATTTTAGTCTTTTTTTTTTTGGGGGGGGGGGTAACATCGTAGTGTTGACACTTGTTCAGTTCCGTATTGCTGCGGATATTCTTGTGTGGTGGTTATATTGTATTTATGTGGAAACTCACACCAACTCGATCATTACTGTTGTTAATATTATAATTGTTGTTTACAATATCGCATTATTCAAGAGTGGAATTTGCTCGAGGCTTCTCTAGATGGTTGAAATCAAGTTGAAGTGACAACAGTTCAGGTTGTCCATGTTGCATGAATACCTTCATATAGTGGGGATAGACTTGTGTAAGTAAGTTTATTCAGGCATAGGTACATATAAGTACAATTATCATACATAGTGGAAATTACCTAGGATAACCCCAAAAAGTTAGACAAAATTACTTATTTCCATTGGGATCCTTGTGATATCTTACTATTTAAACCTTAAAAGTTAAAACAGCTAAGTAACTCAACTGTGTGAAAAATCAGATACAATAAAAGCAGACATTTAAGATAAAAAAAAACATCGTTGTTGAAACGTCTCTTTCAAGAAACATCTTGACTGTGCATGTGTGTGTGTGTGTGTGTGTACTCACCTAATTGTGGTTGCAGGGTCGAGACTCAGCTCCTGGCCCCGCCTCTTCGCTAGTCCGCTACTGGGTCTGCTCTCCCTGCTCCATGAGCTTTTATCATACCTGTCTTAAAACTATGTATGGTTCCTGCCTCCACTATATCTTTCTCTAGACTATTCCACTTCCTGACTACTCTGTGGCTGAAGAAATGCTTCCTAACATCCCTTTGACTCATCTGAGTCTTCAGCTTCCAGTTGTGTCCCCTTGTTTCTGTGTTCCCTCTCTGGAACATCCTGTCACTGTCTACCTTGTCGATTCCCCGCAGTATTTTGTATGTCGTTACCATGTCTCCTCTGACCCTTCTTTCCTCCAGTGTTGTTAGTCCTATTTCCCTCAACCTTTCTTCATAGGACAGACCCCTGAGTTGTGGAACTAACCTTGTCGCAAACCTTTGCACTTTCTCTAGTTTCTTTACGTGCTTGACCAGGTGTGTGTGTGTGTGTGTGTGTGTGTGTGTGTGTGTGTGTGTGTGTTAGTTAGTTACCATTTTGTCCTAGGCACATGTCGATTAGACACTAGGCCTGTTGTATGTGCGTGAGTGCGTGCGTTCGTGTGTGTGTGTGTGTGTGTGTGTGTGTGTGTGTGTGTGTGTGTTTATTCCCGCAGGTTCTTGTGTTCCTGCTGGTTAAGCTTGGCAGGCGTCCCTCAGGAAGGCCCTGGTGCTGGTCGTCCGGTGTCTGCTGGCTTGGCTCCCTCACTACGTCCCAAGCTTAATTAGTCGTAATTGTTTGATTAACATGCAAGTGAGGCCACCCGGGGTGGTGTTGGATCTTATCCTCGCCCTGAGCACCAGTCGTATTATGTGGCATACATATACTTATACAAATTATGATTACAATGTATATATATATATATATATATTTAATCAATAACAACACTGCGACTAGCTGGAGGAAAATTCATGACACTAACCCACTGGACCATACGATCCTACAAAGATCACGCACCCAGCAGAGCTAGGTGTTGTACCGTGATCCTAGGACATACGATGGTGTGGGTGCCTACCTGGAGTCTACCTGGCGGGTATATTCCAGGTAGGCACCCACACATTCGTATGTTCTTCGATCACGGTACAACACCTAGCTCTTCTGGGTGCGCGATCTTTGTAGGATTGTAT
The DNA here is from genome assembly GCA_009830355.1 of Cherax destructor. Lineage (NCBI taxonomy): Eukaryota > Metazoa > Arthropoda > Malacostraca > Decapoda > Parastacidae > Cherax > Cherax destructor. Next base: position 508,672 of record WNWK01000233.1, on the reverse strand, counting down.
GGCCCAGTGGGTTAGAGTTCGTGAATTTTCACTCACCATGAGGCGGGATAAAACAACACAGGTTCGATTCCCCGGCTAATCGCTAGTCAAGAGCTAATTTCATTCTACTCTTCGTTTGGTGTACTAACCTCATATATATATACCTGGAGTATACCTGGAGAGGGTTTCGGGGGTCAACGCCCCCACGGCCCGTTCTGAAATCAGGCCTCGTGGTGGATCAGAGTCTGATCAACCAGGCTGTTACTGCTGGCCGAACGCAAACCGACGTACGAACCACAGCCCGGCTGGTCAGGTACTGACTTTAGGTGTCTGTCCAGCGCCTTCTTGAAGACAGCCAGGGGTCTATTAGTAATACCACTTATGTATGCTGGGAGGCAGTTGAACAGTCTTGGGTCCCTGACACTTATTGTGTTATCTCTTAGTGTACTCGTGACGCCCCTGCTTTTCATTGGGGGGATGTTGCATCTCCTGCTGAGTCTTTTGCATTCATAGGGAGTGATTTTCGTGTGCAAGTTTGGTACTAATCTCTCTAGGATTTTCCAAGTGTATATTATCATGTATCTTTCTCGCCTGCGTTCCAGGGAATACAAATCAAGTACCCAGTAATTTAGGTGCTTTATTGTACTTGTGTGTGCCGTGAAAATTCTTTGTACACTCTCCAGGTCAGCAATTTCGCCTGCTTTGAAGGGGGCAATTAGTGTACAACAGTATTCCAGCCTAGAGAGAACAAGCAATTTGAAGAGAATCATCATGGGCTTGGAGTCCCTAGTTTTGAAGGTTCTCATTATCCATCCTACCATTTTTCTAGCAGATGCGGTTGATATATTGTTGTGGTCTTTGAAGGTGAGATCCTCTGACATTATCACCCCCAGGACCTTCACATTACTTTTTCGCTCTATTGTATTGTTAGAATTATTGTATACCCTGATACAGTTTTAATTTCGTCAAGTTTTCCAAATCTGAGTATGTAGTTGAAATTTCTCTTCATTGAACTTCATATTGTTTTGAGTGGCCCATTTGAAGATTTGTTTGATGTCCGTTGGAGTCTTCCGGTGTCTTCGATGGAGGACACTGTCCTGGCAATTCGGGTGTCATCCACAAAGGAAGACACAAAGCTATGGCTTACATCTCAGTCTGTCAGATATGAGGATGAGGAATAGGATGGGAGTGAGTACTGTGCCTTGTGGAACAGAGCTTTTCACCATAGTTGCCTCAGACTTTACTGTTTACTATTACTCTTCGTGTTCTGTTTGTTATGAAGTTATAGATCCATCTATCAACGTTTTGCTGTTATTCCTTTATCACCCATTTTGTGAGCTATTACACCGTGGTTGCACTTGTCAAAGGCTTTCGCAAAGTTTGTGTATAATGCATCTGCATTTTGTTTATCCTCTATAGAATCCAGGACCTTGTCATAGTGGTCCAGTAGCTGGACAGGCAAGAGCGGCCTGCTCTAAATCTGTGTTGCCCTGGGTTGTGTAAATGATGGGTATCGAGGTGGTTGGCGATCTTGCTTCTTAGAACACTTTCAAAGATTTTTATGATGTGGGATGTTAGTGCTATCAGTCTGTAGTTCTTTGAACTGCTTTAATGCCACCTTTGTTGAGTGGGGCTATGTCTGTTGTTTTTAGTGAGTGTGGGATGACCCCTGTGTCCATGCTCCCTCTCTCTCTCTCTCTGTCTCTCTCTCTTTCTGCTCTGTCTTCTCTTCGGCTCTGTCCACAGGTGCCTGCTGTTCCAGCCCTCGTCTCTTTTGTCCTCCTCAATTTCTCCGGTGCTCCATCTCTGTCTGCTTCTCTCTCTCTCTCTCTCTCTCTCTCTCTCTCTCTCTCTCTCAAATTTGTTTGCAATAATTTCGCAAAAATCATTCTAAACATAACAAAAAAATATATATTTGATTGTGTTTATTATTAAATTATTGTAAACTTATCTAAAATATATTTAGTTGGATTAGGCTAAATTAAATTACGCTTGTTATAATAAGGTTAGGTAAGTTTTCTGAGGTTCTTTTGGTACAAAAGTATTAATTTTACATTAACATAAATGAAGAAAATATATCTTTAAACGTATAAGAGAAAATTTTAGAAAGGACTTAATTTTAAACGAGTTCTTGCTAATTACCAGTATTACCTATTCAGCACGACATTATGAATATATATATATATATATATATATATATATATATATATATATATATATATATATTTAAAATATATAAGTAAAAGGGATATCAAAATTACTGCTGATTTAATGACTATGAAAATATAGAAGAAGATTTTAAGGTTAGGACTCTTTCGGCTATCGGAAACATGACAGAAGGGCCTTTCATAGCCAGGGCAGACTACACGATGTGATGTGTTTGTGACTGTGTAGTATGTCTCCCATTATAAAGGGCTTCTTGTCATGTTTCCTGTTATGATCCTATAATGACCTAATCTCGAAAGCGCTAAAATTCTCTATTCATAGTAGTATTACTTATATATATATATATATATATATATATATATATATATATATATATATATATATATATATATATATATATATTGGAATATTAACAAACATTTTAATCTCGTGTCATCTCTGAGTGTTCTGACTGCGTATGACGCAACACTATCGAACTGGACGCTTGATTTTAAATAGGTTAGGGCTCTGGTGGTCTGGTGGCTAAAGCTCTCGCTTCACACGGCGAGGGCCTGGGTTCGATTCCCAGCCAGGGCAGAAACATTGGGCGTGTTTCTTTACACCTGTTGTCTATGTTCCCCATCAGTAAAATGGGTACCTGGGTGTTAGTCGACTGGTGTGAGTCGCATCCTAGGACACTGACCTAATCTGACCGAAATGCTCAGCATAACAAGGGACTTTCTATATAGTAATATGTCACTGATGTCAGCTAGGCCTGTATACCATGTACATGTACTTGTAGTAAATAAAGATATTTAGGTTGACGCAGTGCGCGGCGCGTCATTCCCATTTCACCGTCTGAGTTGCAATTTGTGATCTTCAAGTTTAGAATTCACCTTTTTTTTTCTAATTGAGAGAAGAAACAATTAAAACATTTTCCTCACTTGCATTAACAGACAAAAATTTTAATTTTCCGATCCTCGCAAAATAATTGCATAGAAACTGAAGCGAAAAGTAATTAAAGTTCTGGCGCCTTCGCTAGTTCTGGGGAAATTAATTAAAAAAAAAAAAATTGCCGGGTCGGAAGGATTAGTTCTACTGATATCAAGACGCGATGCCGGGATCTTGATCCAAGGAACTGGAGCTACCCTTTCCTGGATCAAATCTAATTACCTAGCATTACACAAGCTCTGTATGACCCCTACGAGTTCGGCGCTTCTTTATTAATATAACCATTAATAATAATAATGACAGTAATAATAATAATAATAATGTCACCATCTACTGAAAATTCATTGAAAAGCTTGAAATATATTTATTAAGAGAGGTTGCACGTGACGGCACATGGTGAGCGTCCGCCATATTGGCGGTCAAGTGTGTACCAGTGGTGGAACTGCTGTGCTGATACTGACAAATTGTAGGTCAATAAAACACGTATGTACTGATCATCTAATAGGGGAACGTTTCGCCACGAGTGGTTTCTTCAGCCCATCGTGGCGAAACGTTTCCTCAATAAACCTCTCGGTGAATGCAGTACAATACGTACTGTGGTTACCTCTTGTGTGTTTCATCATATTAGTGATATATTAATATTATACCGACAACTTGATGAATGAGACACATGCGCAGCACTTGCGTATCTAGATATATGTTACAAATGTATCTTATTTCGTCAAAGCAGTTTTTATTTGAAGGATTTTGAGATTCCTGAGACACAGTGTCCAAACAAAAGGGGGCAGAAAGAAGTGCCACTTTTTGTATCATTCCTGTCGAGGAAGATCATCAGGGGAGTGCCTAGTAGCGACTAACAGACAAAATTGAGTGCCAACAGACTACATTAACCTGTGTATAACACATTTTGCTTCAGTAAGCGGTCAACATGATTTTTTTTTTAATTTGTTGAGATTGTAGCCTAGTAATGATCTTTGGTTTTAGTGGTAATAAGATACTCGAATTTTCTTGAGACTGTATCTACATATGCGTATTGTATTGTGTGGATTAGTTATGTCAGTTATTTTATTATATGAAATGAGGCAGTGTCTTTAAGTATGTAATTACGCTAAGTGTGACAGACTCATTGTGATCCTGCGCTACTGTTTGTTCTTTTTGAACTGTTGGTGCACTCTAACCGCTCATATAATGAACTGGTGCACAGTATATTAACCTGCTCATATAATGAATTGCTGGAGCACAGTAAACTAAGCACTTATATAATGAACTGCTGGTGCACAGTAAACTAAGCACTTATATAATGAACTGCTGGTGCACAGTAAACTAAGCACTTATATAATGAACTGCTGGTGCACAGTAAACTAAGCACTTATATAATGAACTGCTGGTGCACAGTAAACTAAACACTTATATAATGAACTGCTGGTGCACAGTAAACTAAGCACTTATATAATGAACTGCTGGTGCATAGTATACTAACCGGTCAGGCAGCACAAAGGAGTAGAAAGTAAATCGTCTAAGGTGTCCTGGTCCATGTGTGTATAATGAATGAAGTGTTGCAGCCACGGTGTTGTAACCATCATTCTCCCCGGCCATCGCTCTTGACTGCTAGAAATACTACGACACAAATATATCCGACGGCTCTTTCTGAGCGAAACAACAACTGTTATTGATGAGGGACGCTTATGGTGCTATAGAATGCGTATTATATAATTTTCTAATGATCATTACTCATTTGTTTCATCACATTCATGGTATAGAATACCAACAAGATGATGAGTCAGACATGGGCAATACCTGGGTGTCTTTATTTTGAAGACAATTCGCTAACCAGTGGCTTTTTCAGTTCCTTACAGAGCTATGCACTGAAGACGATGGAAGATGAGGTAATCAGTCACTCAGCCTTTCATTTACTTTAAAACGCACCAAACATCTGAAAATGAGTCTTGATTTCCGACATTTAATGAGTTTCATTAATTCATAACAATCCAATTCGATAAAAGAAATTAATTTCAAGTTACAATTAGATCCACGGAGAATTTCGTCTCCCTCTCGTGGTCAACGACTAAAAACAACAACACAAGATTTAATTTGTTAATTAATGAGGCTACGATAGCAAGAAACAAATTGATTTAGGTTTTGATTTATATGCAAGCTAACATTAGCAAGACGAACTTTGAAGTCGCTACTCCAGAAGGTGAATTTTGAAGTTACTACTCAAGACTACGGTGCTCTTCACCAACTCCAAGGCTGAGGGACTGATTACCTCGTCTTTTGTATATAGTTTTACTGTTTTCACATTATGTCCTTGTATTGTATTGATAAAGCCAATGGATGACGAACGTCTATAAATAAAGATACCCAGATGTTGCACATGTTTATAATTCTTCACTACTCCAGATGGTGAACCTTGAGGTTACCACTCCAGAAGGTGAACTTCGAGGTCACCACTCCAGAAGGTGAACTTCGAGGTTACCACTCCAGAAGGTGAACTTCGAGGTTACCACTCCAGAAGGTGAACTTTGAGGTTACCACTCCAGAAGGTGAACTTCGAGGTTGCCACTCCAGAAGGTGAACTTCGAGGTTACCACTCCAGAAGGTGAACTTTGAGGTTACCACTCCAGAAGGTGAACTTCGAGGTTACCACTCCAGAAGGTGAACTTTGAGGTTACCACTCCAGAAGATGAACTTTGACGTTACCACTCCAGATGAACTTTGAGGTTACCACTCCAGAAGGTGAACTTCGAGGTTACCACTCCAGATGAACTTTGAGGTTACCACTCCAGAAGGTGAACTTCGAGGTTACCACTCCAGATGAACTTTGAAGTTACCACTCCAGAAGGTGAACTTCGAGGTTACCACTCCAGAAGGTGAAGTTTGAGGTTACCATTCCAGAAGGTGAACTTTGAGGTTACCACTCCAGAAGATGAACTTCGAGGTTACCACTCCAGAAGGTGAACTTTGAGGTTACCACTCCAGAAGATGAACTTTGAGGTTACCACTCCAGAAGATGAACTTTGAGGTTACTATTTTAGAAGGTGAACTTCAGGTTACTACTCCAGAAGGTGAACTTTAGGTTACCACTCCAGAAGGTGAACTTTGAGGTTACCACTCCAGAAGGTGAACTTTGAGGTTACCACTCCAGAAGATGAACTTTGAGGTTACTATTTTAGAAGGTGAACTTCGAGGTTACTACTCTAGAAGGTGACTTTAGGTTACCACTCCAGAAGGCGAACTTTAGGTTACCACTCCAGAAGGTGAACTTTAGGTTACCACTCCAGAAGGTGAACTTTGAGGTTACCACTCCAGAAGGTGAACTTTGAGGTTACCACTCCAGAAGGTGAACTTTGAGGTTACCACTCCAGAAGGTGAACTTTGAGGTTACCACTCCAGAAGGTGAACTTTGAGGCTACCACTCCAGAAGGTGAAGTTTGAGGTTACCATTCCAGAAGGTGAACTTCGAGGTTACCACTCCAGAAGATGAACTTTGAGGTTACCACTCCAGAAGGTGAACTTTGAGGTTACCACTCCAGATGGTGAACTTTGAAGTTACTGCATCAGAAGGCGAAATTTGAGGTTACTGTTGTAGAAGGTGAACTTTAAGGTTATTGCTGTAGAAGGTGAACTTTGAGGTTATTGTTCTATATACCCTGTAAGGGTATATACACCGGGAGCTGCGTGTCTCAGTGTATGTATACTGATATATATATTTCTAAATCTATATACCTAGATATATTCGTCTCTCGGTGTATATGCACATATAGTCTTATGTCTCTGGATATATACACTGAGTGGCGTGAATCGTCTGTGTATATACACTGAGAGGTGTGTATCTCTCAGTGTATATACACTGAGAGGTGTGTATCTCTCAGTGTATATACACTGAGAGGTGTGTGTCTCTGTGTATATACTTACTCGAGTCGACACTTGGCTTCAACTTATTTAAGTGGTTTATTTACAAATGTTCAACAATTTGCGAAGAAACAGTTTTTAAACCAAATGGGTCACTGTTGCCAATGCTTGTTGCAGGTTCTTGTTGCAAGTGCTTGTTGCAGGTTCTTGTTGCAAGTGCTTGTTGCAAGTGTTTGTTTTTAGTGCTTGTTGTGAATACTTTTTGCATGTGCTTGTTGTAAGTACTTGCAAATGCTACTTGCAAGTGCTTGTTGCAAGTGATCCTTGCAAATGCTTGTTGCAAGTGTTTGTTGCTAGTGCTTGTTGCTAGTGCTTGTTAAGATAAGATAAGATTTCTTCAGTTTTTATGAAGTTACCCAGGATAACTAGAAAGTGCTGTGCAGTATCGAGGACTTGTCTGTCTTTTCAATTGGGTCCTTAATCTTGTTCCCAGTATTGTTGTAAATACTTTTTGCATGTGCTTGTTGTAAGTACTTGCTGTAAATGCTACTTGCAAGTGCTTGTTGCAAGTGATCGTTGCAAATGCTTGTTGCAAGTGTTTGTTGCAAGTGTTTGTTGCTAGTGCTTGTTGCTAGTGCTTGTTGATAGTGTTTGTTGCTAGTGCTTGTTAAGATAAGATAAGATAAGATTTCTTCGAATTTTTAACCCCGGAAGGTTAGCCACCCAGGATAACCCAAGAAAGTCAGTGCGTCATCGAGGACTGTCTGTCTTATTTCCATTGGGGTCCTTAATCTTGTCCCCCAGGATGCGACCCACACCAGTCGACTAACAACCCAGGTACCTATTTGCTGCTAGGTGAACAAGACAACAGGTGTAAGGAAACACGTCGAAATGTTTCCACCCGCCGGGAATCGAACCCGGGCCCTCCGTGTGTGAAGCGAGAGCTCTAGCCACCAGACCACCGGGCCACAAGCTAGTGCTTGTTGCTAGTGCTTGTTGCAAGGTTCCTGCACGGAGTCGAGACCAGCTTACGTCTTAAGGATGTCATCAATCAATACTTTAAGTCTTATACATGATACCTATTAATACTTCCTGAGGTCACTACCATGTAGGTAGACTTCCATGATGTGTATACCACCATGGTAGAGTACACCATGGTAGTCTACACCATGATGGTGTACACCACCATGGTAGTGTATACCACCATGGTAGTGTACACCATCATGCTGTGTACATCACCAATGGTGTACACAGCATGGTAGTTTACACATCATGGTGGTGCACACATCATGGTGGTGCACACATCATGGTGGTGCACACATCATGGTGGTGCACACATCATGGTGGTGCACACATCATGGTGGTGCACACATCATGGTGGTGCACACATCATGGTGGTGCACACATTGCACACATCAAAAAACTGATTTTCCAAGATACTAACAAACATATACACCAATCTAGCGCTAAACCCGTAGGGGAAGAGGTAACAAATCAGGTTCGATCCAAAGAAGGGCGGTGCAACCCTAATTCCTGGGATCAAGAACCTCCATCAAGGCACCGAGAGAGTCTGACTCCTCTCTCTCTCTCTCTCTCTCTCTGCCTCGCCTCTGCCAATCAAACCTTTTTTTTCTAGTAATTAACGGAGACTAATTAAAGGTTTATCTAATACCTTCATTATGCACCTCAAATTATTGAATGACAACAGGTTTTTGTAAATAAATTTTACAATAACGAATAAGAACCGAGCGTGGTGAATCAAGCAGTGTTGCCATCACACCGTGTCATCACTAGCTCATAATTCATCCCATGAATAATGCCAAATGAATTCATCATTTTACTAAACCACTTTTTGTTAGATTAGTTTATATCAGCGTTTGGTTTTCACGTTCGTGTACATTGTTTTAACGAAAGAGGTGAGGTAAGACTGGTGTGTATGGGTGAAGGTGTGTCGCCGCCAGGCTCTGGTACACTGGTGCGGGCCCTGGCAACAGACAGCCTCGCTCAACATTGATGTTTCAGAAAGCATCGACACGTTTCAAAAGACATCGTCTGCGTAATTACAGGCGGGTGAGATTATCCTACCTACCTACTTGTCAGATTATTATTATTTTTATCTTTGCCTCACGTGGAAGCGCTAAAACCGTAGGGAGGGGGGTCGTACAGCTCCCGGGGAACGGGTGGTAGTCATACTTGATCCAAGGAGTAAGTTAAGGAATTTACTTAGAATTTGCGTACATAACGTATATTTTTTTAACAATGGTCTTGAAGGCACACTGATCATGGGCACGAAGTACATTACATAGATTTAACCCAGTGAAGTCAATGTAACTTATTTCCATTGGAGTTAGTATATATATATATATATATATATATATATATATATATATATATATATATATATATATATTATATTCCATATTATGTAATAAAATATACCTATTGGTAAAAAGAATGAAAAGATGGGGTGGTAGGGGAAGTGGAATATTCAAATGGCTTCAGGAAGAAATCCAAATATTCTTCCTTGAAGCCTTTTTATCCACTTCTCCGAGGCCATGGGTCCCACAATTTGCACCAGAGGCGGACCCCATCCTATATAAGGAAGTTAGCTGTCTTGATAGGCTTGAAATTCCCACCAAATATTTTCCTTCTTGGAGATTTCAATCTCATTGGAGCCTTAATGAGAGGAAACTCAGGAAACTCATATAATGAACAGGAAATGAGCGAAATTCTAAAAGAACAATATGAGACGGTGTTCAGCAACCCACTAAATGACAGCAAGGTAGAGAATGCAGAAACCTTTTTCATTCGGAAGGCTGCGCAGACCAACTAACTGACATTAGTACTAATCCCATAGAATTCGAAAGAGGAATTGAAAGCATGCCCATTAACTCAGCACCTGGACCAGATTCATGGAATTCGCTATTTATAAAAAAAAGTGCAAAGTGCCACTAGCACGAGTCCTCAGAATTCTTTGGACAAAGAGCCTAGATCTAGGTGAAACGCCAGAGACCTTAAAGAATGCAGACATAGCTCCTTTGCATAAGGGAGGTAGTAGAGCACTAGCTAAAAATTACAGAGCAATAACCCGTATTTCCCACATCATAAAAATCTTTGAAAGAATAACGAGGTGTAAGATTACAAAATTCATAAGAACATAAGAAAGAAGGAACACTGCAGCAGGCCTACTGGCCCATGCGAGGCAGGTCCAAGTCTCCCACCGGCTTAAGCCAATGCCCCGACCCAGCCAGGTCAGGTTACATCCACTTAAGGAAGGAGCACGGCATCTGACCTAGTAGCACAAACTAGTCAGATCCAACTCACACCCACCCGCACCCACTCATATATTTATCTAGCCTATTTTTAAAACTACACAACGTTTTAGCCTCTATAACTGTACTCGGGAGTTTGTTCCACTCATCGACAACTCTATTACCAAACCAATGCTTTCCTATATCCTTCCTGAATCTGAATTTATCCAACTTAAAGCCATTGCTGCGAGTCCTGTCAATACTAGATATTTTTAGCACGCTATTTACATCACCTTTATTTATTCCTGTTTTCCATTTATACACCTCAATCATATCCCCCCTAATTCTACGTCTTTCTAGAGAGTGCAGATTCAGGGCCCTAAGTCTATCCTCATAGGGAAGATTTCTGATACATGGAATCAACTTAGTCATCCTCCTTTGTACGTTTTCCAGAGCATTTATATCCATTCTGTAATACGGTGACCAAAACTGTGCAGCATAATCTAGATGAGGCCTAACCAAGGATATATAGAGTTGAAGAACAACCTGAGGACTCCTATTATTTATGCTTCTTGATATGAAGCCAAGGATTCTGTTCGCTTTATTGCGAACACTTATGCACTGCTGTCTTTGTTTTAGATTACTGCTAACCAGAACTCCTAAATCCTTTTCGCAATCAGTAGTATTAAAATCTACATTATTTAGTTTATATGTGGCATGGTTATTGTCCTGTCCCATATTTAGAACTTTGCATTTATCTATATTAAACTGCATTTGCCACTTCTCCGACCAATGCATCAGTCTATTCAAATCTTCCTGGAGTGCTCTAATGTCCTCATTTGAATGAATTGGACGGCCTATTTTGGTGTCATCGGCAAACTTGCTTATGTCGCTATTTATTCCCTCATCTATGTCGTTTATGTAGATTGTGAACAACAAGGGCCCAATACTGACCCCTGTGGAACACCGCTTGTGACACTTCCCACTCTGATTTCTCCCCATTTATGCAAACTCTCTGCTGCCTATTTGTCAACCATGCCTCTATCCAGGAAAAAATTTCTCCTCCTATTCCGTGTGCCTTAATTTTCCTCAATAGTCTCTGATGTGGGACTCTATCAAAAGCCTTACTGAAGTCCATATACACAACATCATATTCATTACCATGATCTACCTCCTCAAATACCTTAGTGAAAAAAGTTATTAAATTTGTAAGGCAGGAACGCCCTTTTGTAAAACCGTGCTGAGATTCATTGATTAATTTATGCTTTTCAAGATGGCTACGAATTGTCTAGGCTATTATTGATTCCATAAATTTTCCCACTATGGAGGTTAGGCTTATTGGTCTATAGTTCGAAGCTAAAGGGCCTGTCTCCTGCTTTGAAAATAGGTATTACATTTGCAATTTTCCACTTATCTGGCACCATGCCAGTTTGCAGTGATATGTTGAAAAGATTAGCCATAGGTTTGCTAAGCTCCTCTTTACATTCCTTTAGAACCCTTGCATACAGTTCATCAGGGCCTGGGGATTTGTTAGGTTTTAATTTATCTATTTGTCTAAGGACCATGTCACTTGTGACCCTAATCGTGTATAGTTTACTATCGTCCTGTTCTACATAATTTATTATTTCTGGAATATCGCTAGTATCTTCCTGTGTAAAAACTGAGAGGAAGTAAGTGTTAAAAATTCTACACATTTCCTGGAACAGCAAAATCGACATAATCTAAACCAGCACAGTTTTAGAGCGGGATGATCATGCCTGTCACAGCTGCTAAACTACTATAACAAAATTACGGAGTTAGAAGACAACCAAAACACAGATGTTTGACAAATGCTATCATGGGGTTATTGCATTGGCATTACGGGGAAGGTAGGCAGGTGGATTTTCGGGTTCTTAACACATAGAACATATAAAGTGTCCCGTGGCCTGGTGGCTAAAGCTCTCGCTTCTCACGGTGAGGGTCCGGGTTCGATTCCCGACGAAGGGGTGGAAACATTGAACGTGTTTCCTTACACCGGTTCACCCATCAGTAAAATGGGTACCTGGGTGGTAGTCGACTGGTATGGGTCGCATCCTGGGACAAAACTGACCTAATTTATCCGAAATTCTCTGCATAACAAGCGACTTTCTATATACTAGTATGTCATTGATGTCAGCTAGGCCTGTATACCTTGTACATGTACTTGTAGTAAATAAAGATATTATTATTATTATTATTATTATTATTATTATTATTATTATTATTATTATTATTATTATTATTATTATTACTACTTACCAGAGCAAAATCCAGCACCAGCGAGGTTAAAAGTTCAGTTCCACAGGGCACTGTCCTGGCACCTCTGCTGTTTCGTATCCTCAAAGCAGACAGATAAAAAGACCAGTCACGGTTTTGTATCATCATTTGCAGATGACACTAAAATAAGCATGAAAGTCATTTCGGAAGAAAACGCTGAAAAATTACAAGAAGATATAAGCAGGATTTTTCCAGTGGGCAGTGGAGAACAGCATGACATTTAATAGTGCTTAGGCATGGAAAGAATGAAGAACTCAAAAGGAACACGTGAGGATCGTCAAACAGAGGATCGTCAAACAGAGGATCGTCAAACAGAGGATCGTCAAACAGAGGATCGTCAAACAGAGGATCGTCAAACAGAGGATCGTCAAACAAGAGGATCGTCAAACAGAACAAAAGGAACACGTGAAAGACTTGGGAATAATTATGTCAGCTGACCTTTCTTTCAAAGAACATAATAAGACAAAGGTCACGAAGTAAGGAGGATGACTTGGAGGGTTAGTCGACTTGTGTGGGTTGCATCCCGGGGGACAAGATTAAGGACCCCAATGGAAATAAGACAGACAGTCCTCGATGACGCACTGACTTTCTTGGGTTATCCTGGGTGGCTAACCCTCCGGGTTTAAAACTCCGAAGAAATCTTATCTTATCTTTATCAGAGCATTTCGGGCAAATTAGGTCAGTTTTGTCCCAGGATGCGACCCACACCAGTAGACTAACACCCGCATACCCATTTTACTGATGGAGAATATATACAACCGGTGTAAAGAAACACGTCCGATGTTTCCATATAGTCAATGAAACATTGAAATTACTGGAAACGCCTTTAAAGTTTTAAATATGTACTCACTGGCATAATACTGCCATAACAACATACTGGAGCAAGATATATGGAGGAAATGCAAGATAAACCCAGCGAAAAGCAGGGGTCTAGTGAGCACAAGGGAGCACTGTATCAATATTCGTGGTCCCAGATTCAACATCTTACTAGAAGATATCAGAAACACTGCAGGGACAAATGTAGAAGTCTTCAAGAGGAAACTGAAAAAGTATATCTTCACTAGGTGCCAGATCAACCAGGCTGTGATGGATATGTGGGGCTGCAGGCCGCCAACAACAAAAGCCTGATTGACCAGGCAAGCACCAGACGAGCCTGGCCCATGACCGGACTCTGGGAGTAGAAAAACTCTCGGAACTTATCAAAGTTAAAGTAGGTGTTAGTTACTATTTTGTCCTAGGCACATGTCAATTAGACACTAGGCCTGTTGTATGTATGTGTGTGTGTGTGTGTAAGGAAACACTTCGAAATGTTTCTGCCCCACCGGGAATTGAACCCGGCTCCTCCGTGCGTGAAGCGAGGCTTTACCCACTGGGCCACCGGGGCTGTGTGTGTGTGTGTGTGTGTGTGTGTGTGTGTGTGCGTGTATATATATATATGTCGTGCCGATTAGGTAAAACTTGCGATTTTGGCTTAAAAAGCAACGCTCATCTTGCCATATAAGACAAGCGAAAATTTGTGTATCCAATAATTTCGCAAAAATCATTCTGAACCTAACGAAAAAAATATATTTCATTGTGTTTGTTTATTATTTAATTATTGTTAACATATCTAAAATATATTTAGTTGGGTTAGGCTAAATTAAATTGCGCTTGTTGTAATAAGGTTAGGTAGGTTTTCAAAGTTTCTCTTGGTACAAAATTAAAATTTTTACATTAACATAAATGAAAAAATATATCTTTAAACGTATAAGAAAATTTTAGAAAGGACTTAATTTTAGAAGAGTTCTTGCTAATTGACCAGTTTTACCTAATCGGCACGACATATATATATATATATATATATATATATATATATATATATATATATATATATATATATATATATACCGCCTTCCCTCCACCAATCTGTAGTGGAGGGAAGGCGGGGAAAGGTCGGCCTAGGAAAGGTTGGAGGAGGGGTAAAGGAAGTTTTGTGTGCGAGGGCTTGGATTTCCAGCAAGCATGTGTGAGCGTATTTGATAGGAGTGAATGGAGGCATATGGTTTTTAATACTTGACGTGCTGTTGGAGTGTGAGCAAAGTAACATTTATGAAGGGATTCAGGGAAACCGGCAGGCCGGACTTGAGTTCTGGAGATGGGAAGTACAGTGCCGGCACTCTGAAGGAGGGGTGTAAATGTTGCAGTTTTATAACTGTAGTGTAAAGCACCCTTCTGGCAAGACAGTGATGGAGTGAATGATGATGAAAGTTTTTCTTTTTCGGGCCACCCTGCCTTGGTGGGAATCGGCCGATGTGTTAATAAAAAAAAAAAAAAAAAAAAAAAAAAAATATATATATATATATATATATATATATATATATATATATATATATATATATATATATATATATAGTCGTGCCGATTAGGTAAAACTGGTCAATTACAGAACTCATCTAAAATTAAGTCCTTTCATAAAATTTTCTTAAACGTTTAAAGATATATTTTTTTCATTTATGTTAATGTAAAAATTTATAAATTTGTACCAAGAGAAACTTTTAAAACTTACTAACCTTATTACAACAAGCACAATTTAATTTAGCTAACCAATATAATATATTTTAGATACGTTAACATTAATTAATAATAAACAAACACAATGAAATATATTTTTCGTTATGTTCAGAATGATTTTGGCGAAATTATTGCATACACAAATTTTCACTTGTCTTATATGGCAAGTGAGCGTTGCTATTTAAGCCAAAATTGCAAGTTTTACCTAATCGCACATATATATATATATATATATATATATATATATATATATATATATATATATATATATATATATATATATATATATATATATATATATATATATATATATATATATATATATATATATATATATATATATATATATATATATATATATATATATATATATATAGTTAGTGTTGGAATGAACCAGACAATTTTCTTCAGAAAAAATAGACCCGGTCTTTAAACGTTTTCTGGAGTCCGAACGCTCAGGTTTGTTTACAATTCAGTTGTCGTCGTGCTTCCGCACGGTGCAATTTGCCTCTGCCGTCTTCCTATTTTATTTTACTGTGGTTTTGTCGTAAATATTAGTACAGTACTAATAATATTATTACTAAAAATTAGTGGTTCAGGAAATCATCTCCCTCGGTGGGTCTATTAGGTCAGAGGTGACCCAGGAGTTGATAGATGACCACAGCAGGGAACTCAAAACAGAACTCCAAAATTTTCTTCACCGAATGATGAGGTGGTTTGTAATGTCCAAATTTCTACTGATGAAACTAAAGAGCTGTTGTTTTATTGGTAAAAAACGCAGAGGATCGTGGATTATTATTATAATCAAAAGAAGCGCTAAACCACAAAGAGGATCGTGGAGAAATGGCATCCTGACATTGCTCTGGTGAGCCACAACATGAACTCCTTCAGTGATAATGTAGTTAAACACTTTAGGAAGATTATGAGGCAGACACAGACCACATCGAGCAGATTCCTTTTAAAATAGAAAAAAACCCGAATGTACCTACCAGCTCTGAGTCCCCAGAATCGTCCAGTATTAGTGCAGAGACAGAAATGAAACCACATCACTTCAGAGGTGGAGTTACCGGATGTTTTTATGGAAGGTGACTCCCCCTCCACACAGTAGCCTCTTCCTCTGCAACTTCCACCTGTGCCAGTCAACTCAAGTCACCAAAGGTTTACGTTCAAGTTACTTTGTTCATTTATTCTATTAACAGGCATTACATTAATTTCATATATTTTTGTAACATAAAAATTGATTACAGAATATTGTGGGCTGTTTTTTTGGGAGTAACTTTTCGTGGTCCAGAACCAGTTAATTAAATTTAGATGTACTTCAGTGGGAAATACTGTTTCGGACATCGAACTTTTCGCAGTTCGAACACCTCCTAGGAACCAATTAAGTTCAAACACCGAAGTTCCACTGTATATATATTAAACCAATTATAAATATTTTAACTATGATAAATCACTATCCCCACTTTGTGCATCTTCAGTTATTAACTGGTTTTTAGTTCTATTCCTAAACTGTTTTATATTAAGAGTGAACGTAACGTTATCAGTGACTCATTACAGTTCTTTATTACTGTGTAATAGGTGTCTGAGGCCTGGGCATCTACTGTGTAATAGGTGTCTGAGGCCTGGCCACCTACTGTGTAATAGGTGTCTGAGGCCTGGCCACCTATGGTAGGTGTCAAACACTTGAGTTCACGTCCTCTAGCACTCTACTAGGTTTTGTTTCTAGTCTTTATAAAAAATTGCAACAAAACTGTCTGGGCACTGGTTGTTAGCAGTTTTGTATAGTGGTTGAGTTTCAACTGTTGTACTCAACCTGACACTTTAAGCATTTCCAGTTATTGTAAGTTACCCTGACCGTGCTCTTGGACCCAGATCTAGGATGAATCTCACCATCTTATTTCGCTTAATTTGTAGTCTTTTTTTTTTTTTTTTCCAGGCAGTACCATTAAGAACAAGAATAATCTGCCTGACCTTGTATAAGAAGTAGACATGAGGTCCTGTAACCTACAATAGGTAAACACTGCGCCTGACATTCACAGATCAGAGTTTCCTAGATATTTCACTAAAGTCACTGTTAAGATGAATTCCTCTTTACTCAGAACATTAAATTATTTACCCTTCTCAGATTACTTTCTAAGCCACACATTAAGGCTTCCGTTGTTGCTAAATGCAGCGAGAGTTTGTTATTTATTTGCTATTTACTATCCAGTGATAGTATGCTTTGGGTCTTTATAATAGGAGAACACTGCCATCTACGTGCAATAAGAGATGACATTGATTAGTGGACATTTATTGACATAATACAAGAGGGGATGGGGTCAAAATATTTCATCGAAGTTTTAACACCCATCGTAGTTGGTGGTCACAGCTACAGACTTTTAGGGCAGGATGACCTAAAATACTACCCTGTGTATGTACAATATGTGTGTATGTGTACAATGCCATAATGTGTACACTTCGATGGCGTGTATACAACCAAGACTTTTGCTCCGGGCATGTACACAAACAAGACTTTCTTCCCCGGGGCGTGTACACAAGCAAAACTTTCTGCCCGGAGCATGTACACAAGACCAGACCGGCCACAAGGATAAACTTTATATACAAACACAGCGAAACGAGATCAATCTCCAGGTTCTGATGGAGAGGTTTGTTGGAGTTGTGGGGGAAGGATGTTGTGGGTTGGAGATAGATGGAAGCAATGAGTCCAGGTAACATGAATAATATTTAAATATGTTTTACCGAATTTGGAAATTGAGAAGAGAAAGTTTTCTTCCATCGTCCCCCCTCAAATCCCTCCGCTCCACTCCTCCCTCCCCAACACTCCACCCTCCCCAAAACTCCTCCCTCCCCTCCACTACTCCCTCCCCTCCAATCTTCCCTCCCCTCCTCTCCACTCCTCCCTCCCTCCCTCGCCCTGCCGGGTCACCATTTGGAGAAGACCCGGGCCGGTGGTACCGGCAAACCTACAACAACAACAACTCCCTCCCCTCCACTAATTGATCTATTTCCCTATACACGTTGCCGCTGTTCACATAGCAGTAAGTACCTGGATGTTAGGTGACTCAATTAGGTCGCATCCTGGGGAAGTGGATCAGTGGATCCAAACTGAAATATGCCACATTGCTTGGCTTTCTTGGATTATCCTGAGTTACTTACCCTCCACGGTTATTAAACTGAATAAATAGATGTTGTTGTTGTTATTGTTGTTGCTGTTTTTTTCGCCCTCTGACACAAAAGACTTCAATCAAGGCTCCACAGTATCCAAGACTTCATCACACACACACACATACACACACACACATACATACACACAGTCAGGGGCCAGGAGCTATGAATCGACCCCTGCAACCACAATTAGGTGAGGACAAAATACTGCGTGGAATAGACAAGGTGGATAGAGACAGGATGTTCCAGAGAGGGGACATAGAAACAAGGGGTCACAATTGGAAGTTGAAGATTCAGATGAGTCAAAGGGATGTTAGGAAGTATTTCTTCAGCCATAGAGTAGTCAGGAAGTGGAATAGTCAAGCAAGTGATGTAGTGGAGGCAGGAATCATACATAGCTTTAAGACGAGGTATGATAAAGCTCATGGAGCAGGGAGAGAAGGGACCCAGTAGCGATCAGTGAAGAGGCGGGGCCAGGAGCTGAGTCTCGACCCCTGCAATCACAATTAGGTGAGCACATATGTACACATACACACACACACACACACACACACACATACGACATCACTATAACGACATATAAATACTGAGAGGAATTGACAAGGTGCACAGAGACAGAATGTTCCAGAGATGGGACACAGCAACAAGGGGACACAGTTGGAAGTTGAAGACTCAGATGAATCACAGGGATGTTAGGAAGTATTTCTTCAGTCACAGAGTGGTCGGGAAGTGGAATAGTTTGGGAAGCGATGTAGTGGAGGCAGGTTCCATTCATAGCTTTAAGAAGAGGTATGATAAAGCACATGGAGCAGGGAGAGTGACCCAGTAGCGGCCAGTGAAGAGGCGGGGCCAGGAGCTATGACTCGACCCCTGCAACCACAACTAGGTGACAACTAGGTGAGTACACACTGGTGCTGTTTCTGGTATTTGTGAACGACATGACGGAATGAATAGTCTTCGAAGTGTCCCTGTTTGCAGATGTGAAGTTGATGAGAAGAATTCAATTGGACGAGGACCAGGCAGAACTACAGAGGGATCTGGACAGGCTGCAAGCCTGGTCCAGCAACTGGCTCCTGGAATTCAACCCCACCAAGTGCAAAGTCATGAAGATTGGGGAAGGGGAAAGAAGACCACAGACGGAGTACAGTCTAGGGGGCCAGAGCCTACAAACCTCACTCAAGGAAAAGGATCTTGGTGAGTATCACACCGGGCACATCTCCTGGGGCGCACATCAACCAAATAACTGCTGCAGCATATGGACGCCTGGCAAACTTAAGAACAGCATTCCGACGTCTTAATAAGGAGTCATTCAGGACCCTGTACACTGTGTACGTTAGGCCCATACTGGAGTATGCAGCGCCAGTTTGGAACCCACACCTAGCCAAGCATGTAAGGAAATTAGAGAAAGTGTAAAGGTTTGCAACAAGACTAGTCCCGGAGTTTAGGGGTATGTCCTAAGAGGATAGGTTACGGGAAATCGACCTGACGACACTGGAAGACAGGAGAGATAGAGGGGATATGATAACGACATATAAAATACTGAGAGGAATCGACAAGGTGGACATAGACAGAATGTTCCAGAGGTGGGACACAGCAACAAGGGGTCACAGTTGGAAGTTGAAGACTCAGATGAATCACAGGGATGTTAGGAAGTATTTCTTCAGTCACAGAGTTGTCTGGAAGTGGAATGGTCTGGGAAGTGACGTGGTGGAGGCAGGATCCATACATAGCTTTAAGGAGAGGTGTGATAAAGCTCATGGAGCGGGTGAGTGACCGAGTAGCGGCCAGTGAAGAGGCGGGGCCAGGAGCTGTGAATCGACCCTGCAACCACAACTAGGTGAGTACAACTAGGTGAGTACACACACACACACCTACGAGGAGAGGTTAAGGGAAATCGACCTGACGACACTGGAGGACAGGAGAGATAGAGGGGATTTGATAACGACATATAAAATACTGAAGGAATCGACAAGGTGGACATAGACAGAATGTTCCATAGATGGGACACAGCAACAAGGGGTCACAATTGGAAACTGAAGACTCAGATGAATCACAGGGATGTTAGGAAGTATTTCTTCAGTCACAGAGTTGTCAGGAAGTGGAATAGTCTGGGAAGTGATGTAATGGAGGCAGGATCCATACATAGTTTTAAGAAGAGGTATGATAAAGCTCATGGAGCAGGAACAGTGACCTAGTAACGACCAGTGAAGAGGCTGGGCCAGGAGCTGTGAATCGACCTCTGCAACCACAACTAGGTGAGTCAAGACTTATACACACACACACGTACACACACACGTATACACACGGGGCCAGGAGCTGTGAATCGACCCCTCCAACCACAAATAGGTGAGTACACATGTACACACACACACGTACACACACAAACACACACATACATAATAATCACACACATGGCCTACATCGGAAGAGGGCCAAGCGGACTATGAACAGACCTGACAATTGACAAACTGGTCTACAAATGGTTGAATTCAACCCACCAAGAAAGTCAGAAGATGGAATAGTACTGAAAAGAGTACAGTAGGAGGCAGGAAACCTACATAGTTAAAAGACGGGTGAGATAAGCCATGGAGCAGGAGGCAGAACCCAGTAAGCGGCAGATAGGGCTGGCAAACTAAGACTAGCATTCCCGACTCTGAACACATAGGATCGTTCAGACCCTAATTGTACGTTAGCCATACTATAGCAGCACCAGTTGAACCCACAGCAGCAGTAGACTAGAGAAGGCGGTTTCCAGGAGCTAGTCACCCCTGCAACCACAATAGGTGAGATCACTACACACTGGAACAGCAGTACAGCGAGACAGAAACACACAAAATACTATCGACAAGTAACTAGCACAGATGTCCAGAGTGACCAGCAACAAGGGACACAGTTGGAAGTTGAAGACTCAGATGAATCACAGGGATGTTAGGAAGCATTTCTTCAGTCACAGAGTTGTCGGAAGTGGAATGTCTGGGAAGTATGGTGGAGGCAGGATCCATACATAGCTGAGAAGTGTGATAAAGCTCATGGAGCGGGTAGTGACCGAGTAGCGGCCAGTGAAGAGGCGGGGCCAGGAGCTGAATCGACCCTGCAACCACAATAGGTGAGTACAACTAGGTGAGTACAACACACGCTACAGGAGAGGTTAGGGAAATCGACCTACGACACTGGGCAGGAGAGATAGGATTGATAACCAGTATAAATACTGAAAGGAACGACGTGGCAAGACTAGAATGTTCCTTACCACAACAAGGAATTGACTGAAGACTCAGTAACACAGGGATGTTAGGAAGTTTCTCAGTACAGATATGCAGAATGCAATAGTCTGGAAGTATGTAAAGCAGGACAACTAGAGAAAGGTGAAAAGTATGGACAGAAGGCTAGTACACAGTGAACTCCAGGAGCTGTGTCACTCTGAACACAAAGGTGGGGAAGACATAGGACACACAACACTGCACGTAAAACAAGGGCCAGGAGCTGATAACGACCTCAACACAAATAGGTGAGTACAATCAACAACGTACACAACACAGAGTCCACACAACTATATAACAAAACACAGAGGACCAACAACTGAAAGCTGGGCCAGAGCTAGAATGACCCTCAAAAAGGGAGTTAGGAGACATTCTCACACACAGAGTAGTCAGAAAGTGGAATAGTCTAGAGAAAGATATAGTGGAGGCAGGAACCATACATAGTTTTAAGACGAGGTATGATAAAGCTCATGGAGCAGGGAGAGCAGAGACCCAGTAGCGGACAGCGAAGAGGCGGGGCCAGGAGCTGAGTCTCGACCCCTGCAACCACAATTAGGTGAGTACACACCTAATTGTATGATTAAGCTCATAGCGCAGGGAGACTGACCCAGTAGAGGCCAGTGAAGAGGCGGGTCCAGGAGCTATGACTCGACCCCTGCAACCACAACTAGGTGAGTACACACACCACTGTTGCCAAGTCAGTACAGTCGAGCGCAACACCAATTCCTCTTCGTAAAGTAACTAGCGCCTCGCCCAGCTAGTATAATCCAGACTCCAGCCGCCTCGTCCACAGTTACATAATTCCTCAATAATCTATGCCGGGTTTAAAAGAAAATAAAGTTGCTTACTAATCGTTATGCTTAAAAATAATTTGTATTCAGCCCGCTCCAACGTTCACCAATTTTCTTTATTTCGAAAATCAGGAAACGTAAATCCAAACACATGGTTGTTGATTTGATGGTATTTGTGCAGTGCCATACACAAGTATTTTATACACAGTGGTGCCATACACAAGTATTTTGTACACAGTGGTGCCATACACAAGTATTTTATACACAGTGGTGCCATACACAAGTATTTTATACACAGTGGTGCCATATACAAGTATTCTATACACAGTAGTGCCATACACAAGTACTTTATACACAGTGGTGCCATACACAAGCATTCTGTACACAGTGGTGCCATACACAAGCATTCTATACACAGTGGTGCCATACACAAGCATTCTATACACAGTGGTGCCATACACAAGCATTCTATACACAGTGGTGCCATACACAAGCATTCTATACACAGTGGTGCCATACACAAGCATTCTGTACACAGTGGTGCCATACACAAGCATTCTATACACAGTGGTGCCATACACAAGCATTCTATACACAGTGGGGCGTTGATCCCTAGAATACCCTCCAGGTAGACTCCAGGTAGGTAGGCGCCCATATGCTGCAGCAGTTATCTGATTGATGTGCGCCTCAGGAGATGTGCTCAGTATTATACTCACCCAAGATCTTTTTCCTTGAGTGAGGTTTGCAGTCTTTGGCCACCTAGCATATACTTTGCGGTCTTCTTTGCCCTTCCCGATCTTCTTGACTGCATTTGGCTGGGTTAAATTCGAGGAGCCAATTGCTGGACCAGGCTTGCAGCCTGTAGTCCTGCCTGATCCTCATCCGATTTAATTCTCCTCATTAACTTCATATCATCTGTAAACAGGGACACTGAGTCTATCCCTTCCGTCATGTCATTCATATATACCAAAAATAGCACTGGTCCTAGGAATGACCCCTGTGGAACCCCGCTCGTCACAGACGCCCACTCTGTCACCTCGTCACTTACCATGACTTCTTGTTGACTCCCTGTCAGGTATTCTCTGATCCATTGCAGTGCCTTTCCTGTTATGCGTGCCTGATCCTCCAGCTTTTGCACTAATCTCTCGTGAGGAACTGTCGAAGGCCTTCTTGCAGTCCAAGAAAATGCAATCTACCCACCCCTGTCTCTCGTGTCATACTTCCGTTACCTTGTCATAAAACTCCAGTAGGTTTGTGACACATGATTTCCTTCCCTGAAACCGTGTTGGTTGTCGTTTATAAGCTTGTTCGTTTCTAGTTGCTCCAACACTTTCCTGATAATTTTCTCCATGACCTTGCATACTATACACGTCAGTAACACAGGTCTGTAGTTTAATGCCTCGTGTCTGTCTCCTTAAAAATTGGGACTTCATTTGCCCCTTCCATACCTCAGGTAGTTGCCCAGTTTCAGTGGATGTGTTGAAGATTGTTGTTAGTGGCACACACAGCATCTCTGCTCCCTCTCTAAGGATTCACGGGAGATGTACGGTCCCACCGCCTTTGAGGCATCAAGTTCACCTCCTCGGTTGTGTGTATTTCATCCAGCACTTGTTGGTATATCTTGTGTGTGTGTGTTAGTTACCATTTTGTCCTAGGCACATGTCGATTAGACACTAGGTCTGTTGTATATATGGTGTGTGTGTGTGTGTAAGGAAACACTTCGAAATGTTTCGGCCCCGCCGGGAATTGAACCCGGGCCCTCCGTGCGTGAAGCAAGAGCGCTAGCCACCATGCCATCGGGGTGTACTCACCTATTTGTACTCACCTATTTGTGGTTGCAGGGGTCGATTCATAGCTCCTGGCCCCGCCTCTTCACTGATTGCTACTAGGTCTTCTCTCTCCCTGCTCCATGAGCTTTATAAAACCTCGTCTTAAAACTATGTATGGTTCCTGCCTCCACTATGTCGCTTTCTAGGCTATTCCACTTCCTGACAACTCTATGACTGAAGAAATACTTCCTAACATCCCTTTGACTCATAGGAGTCTTCAACTTCCAATTGTGACCCCTTGTTTCTGTGTCCCATCTTTGGAACATTCTGTCTCTGTCAACCTTGTCAATTCCTCTCAGTATTTTATATGTCGTTATCATGTCCCCCCTATCTCTCCTGTCCTCCAGTGTCGTCAGGTCGATTTCCCTTAACCTCTCCTCGTAAGACATACCCCTTAGCTCCGGGACTAGTCTTGTTGCAAACCTTTGCACTTTCTCTAGCTTCTTTACGTGCTTGGATAAATGTGGGTTCCAAACTGGTGCTGCATACTCCAGTATGGGCCTAACGTACACAGTGTACAGGGTCCTGAACGATTCTTTATTAAGATGTCGGAATGCTGTTCTTAGGTTTGCTAGGCGCCCGTATGCTGCAGCAGTTATTTGGTTGATGTGCGCTTCAGGAGATGTGCCTGGTGTTATACTCACCCCAAGATCTTTTTCCTTGATTGAGGTTTGTAGTCTCTGGCCCCCTAGATTGTACTCCGTCTGCGGTCTTCTTTGCCCTTCCCCAATCCTCATGACTTTGCACTTGGTTGGGTTGAACTCCAGGAGCCAATTGCTGGACCAGGCTTGCAGCCTGTCCAGATCCTTTGTAGTTCTGCCTGGTCCTCTTCCGATTGAATTCTTCTCATCAACTTCACATCATCTGCAAACAGGGACACTTCGGAGTCTATTCCTTCCGTCATGTCGTTCACAAACACCAGAAACAGCACCGGTCCTAGGACTGACCCCTGTGGAACCCCACTCGTCACCGGTGCCCACTCTGACACCTCGCCACGGACCATGACTCGCTGCTGTCTTCCTGACAGGTATTCCCTGATCCATTGTAGTGCCTTCCTGTTATCCCTGCCTGGTCCTCCAGCTTCTGCACTAATCTCTTGTGTGGGACTGTGTCAAACGCCTTCTTACAGTCCAAGAATATGCAATCTACCCACCCTCTCTCTCTTGTCTTACTGCTGTCACCCTGTCATAGAACTCCAGTAGGTTTGTGACACAGGATTTCCGTCCCTGAAACCGTGTTGGCCGTCGTTGATAAGCTCATTCCTTCTAGGTGCTCCACCACTCTTCTCTGATAATCTTCTCCATGACCTTGCATACTATACATGTCAGTGACACTGGTCTGTAGTTTAGTGCTACGTTTCTGTCTCCTTTTTAAAAATTGGAACTACATTTGCTTTCTTCCATACCTCTGGTAGTTGCCCTGTTTCGATAGAAGTGTTGAAGATTGTTGTTAGGGGTACACATAGCTCCTCTGCTCCTTTTCTCAGGACCCATGGAGAAATGTTGTCCGGCCCCATCGCCTTTGAGGTATGTAGCTCGCTTAGTAGCCTCTTCACTTCCTCCTCAGTTGTGTGTATCGTGTCCAGCACCTGATGGTGTACCCTACCCTCCTCCTTTCTGGAGGCCCTTCTATTTCCTCTGTGAACACCTCTTTGAATCTCATGTTGAGCTCCTCACACACTTCGTGGTCATTTCTTGTGACCTCCCCTCCTTCCTTCCTTCCTCAGCCTGTGTGTGTGTGTGTGTGTGTGTGTGTGTGTGTGTGTGTATGTGTTACAGTTGTACAGTTGTGTAGTGGTGGAGGCTGGGGGGGAGAAGGAGAAGGAGGAGGAGGAGGAGGAGGAGGAGGGGTTGGTGTTGCCAGGGAGAGAACAACTAGGATGAGTGGAATCTGTACATCATCCTTTTCTCTCTCTCTATCTCCAGCTTGACCTCAGCCTAAGATTACATTTTTATCTTCCTTTTCCTTTCTTCCTTCCTTCATTCCCTTACCTTTGTTCATGTCATCACATCCTTTTCCCTCATTCTTTAGATCCTTCATTTCTACAATCCTCCCCTCATTCCTGCTTACCATCCTTCCTTATACCCTGCTTTCACCTCTCCTTCCCTCAAACTCTCCCCATCTACCCTAATGTGTATTCCTCCCATCTCCCCTCATTCTCAGCCTGGTTAACCCCTCTCTATATATATCATCCGCTTCCCCTTTCCTTCACGAGTGTCTCCTCCCCTCTCTCTGCTTCCCCTCGTCTCTACACACTGAAAAAAATAAAATAAAGAATCTCTTAGCCAGGCCTGGAGGCGAGAAATAGATTGGTTTTAAATTGGCAAAACTTGATTAAACACCTGACTGCAATATGCCTTAATCGGACATTTTTGACTGGATTATCAAAATTGGTGCCGCAATTTTATTAAGTGTAATTTTGAGGGGGCGACGGAGATTAATGAGGATGGTGGGAGGGGAAGTAGGAGCTAATAATGACCCAGTCTACTCGTTCCTGTCTACCTCTTTATTGCCCTTGTTTTTATTTTTATTCCTGGGGCGTTATCCTCGACGTTACTGATGGTTCCTCTTTTCTTTATTTTGTTTTTATTTACGCAAGAGTTTTTATTGAGTTTGGTCAAGAGCTCATAACTTTATTTACAAGCTAACAGCTGGTACCTACCTCAGCTAATTTGAAAGCCTTTTTATTGTTATGAGACATAAAGATAGGGAACAGGATGAAGTTGGAGCCAGATGTGGGCCAGCGATTTCGTTTGGTCAACCGGCTTTATTTCATCGATGTTGTTACGTTGTGCGAACATGTTCCAGACTCGAGACATTCTAGGAATGAATGATCTCAGATGAAGTGATGTTCTTGAGCAGGGTACAACCAAAATATTTGCTGTTTGTTCCCGTCTTGTTGTATAGATGCTGTCTTCTCGCTGACCACGAAGTGGAGCCAAGTCTGGGACCTGGACAATAATGACCTTGTACATAACAGTAAGACCATCCACGTCTCTTTGGTGTTGTTGAAGGCTCTACTGGAATGAAAGATCTCTCCAGGCCAGGTCCAGACGAGAGATAAGTAGACTTAATTGGTTCTCTCTTCTGTCCAGAAGTCCAGACGTTTTGTAGTCTTTACTGTCGAGCAGGTACGGCAGTACCTGCTCGATAATGATACAGTAAGAATGAAGGTGTCAAGGTACATGTGTCGTCTGGTTGTTCACCACGACAGAGTGAAGGTGTCGTGGTACAGCACGTATCGTCTTCAAGGCTGAAGTACCAACTACCTCAGAAGTACTACTTCAAGGCTGAGGTACTGATCTCATCTTTACCTCTACAAGGCAGCTAATGTCTATAACACGTTTCACCTCTCTTCTCGACAGCAGGTGAAACGTCAACAGTACAGATGCAAAACTGGGGCACACGTGTCTTGCTTATCTGATCAGGTTTGATCAGTGGAAGCTGATGATAACTCTAACTCCTTGGATCAAGAACCCTTCATCAAGGCTCCACCTTGACGGATCATAGTCAACAAACAAGAACATTGCTGTGATATATATTAAAACTGCCCATAAAGATTGCAACAAAATATTGCAAAAAAACTAATTAATTCGGTAATAATTGTTTATGTATTGAGTTATGAGACATAAATCATAATTATGACTAATTCTGACGAATTTGCTAATCAATTACTTTGCATTATAATAATTAATTACGCTGATGCAAAAATGTACCTGTACTAATCTTAACACTTCACACACACACACACACACACACACACACACACACACACACACACACACACATACATACACCCCCCCCACACACACACTCCTGGGACCGGTGCTGTTTCTGGTATTTGTGAACGACATGACGGAAGGAATAGACTCCGAAGTGTCTCTGTTTGCAGATGATGTGAAGTTGATGAGAAGAATTCAGTCGGACGAGGACCAGGCAGAACTACAAAGGGATCTGGACAGGCTGCAAGCCTGGTCCAGCAATTGGCTCCTGGAGTTCAACCCCACCAAGTGCAAAGTCATGAAGATTGGGGAAGGGCAAAGAAGACCGCAGACGGAGTACAGCCTAGGGGCCAGAGACTGCAAACCTCAATCAAGGAAAAGACCTTGGGGTGAGTATAACACCAGGTACATCTCTGAGGCGCACATCAACCAAATAACTGCTGCAGCATATGGGCGCCTAGCAAACCTAAGAACAGCATTCCGACATCTTAATAAAGAATCGTTCAGGACCCTGTACACTGTGTACGTTAGGCCCATACTGGAGTATGCAGCACCAGTTTGGAATCCACACCTAGCCAAGCACGTGAAGAAGCTCGAGAAAGTGCAAAGGTTTGCAACAAGACTAGTCCCGGAGCTAAGGGGTATGTCCTACGAGGAGAGGTTAAGGGAAATCGACCTGACGACACTGGAGGACAGGAGAGATAGGGGGACATGATAACAACATATAAGATACTGAGAGGAATTGACAAAGTGGACAGTGACAGAATGTTCCAGAGATGGGACACAGCAACAAGGGGACACAGTTGGAAGTTGAAGACTCAGATGAATCAGAGATATTAGGAAGTATTTCTTCGAGTCACAGAGTGGTCGAGTGGAATAGTTAGAAGTGACGTAGTGGGCAGCTCCATCATAGCTTAGAAGAGGTATGATAAAGCTCATGGCGCAGGAAGTGACCAGTAGCGCCAGTGAAGAGGCGGGCCAGGAGCATGAATCGCCCCTGCAACCCAACTAGTGAGTACAAATAGGTGAGTACACAGAATGTTCCAGAGATGGGACACAGCAACAAGACAACACAGTTGGAAGTTGAAGACTCAGATGAATCACAGGGATGTTGAAGTATTTTTCAGTCACAGAGTGGTCGGGAAGTGGAATAGCTGAAGCGATGTAGTGGAGGCAGGTTCCATACATAGCTTTAAGAAGAGGTATGATAAAGCTCATGGCGCAGGAGAGTGACCCAGCAGCGGCCACTGTAGAGGCGGGCGAGTTATGTCTCGACCCTGCAACCACAACTAGGTGAGTACAACTAGGTGAGTACACACACACACACACACACACACACACCACCTCACACACCACACACACACCATATATATATATTATATATATATATATATATATATATATATATATATGGTGTGTGTGTGTGTGTTTTTATCCCAACAACAATGTAATGAAGTCGTGGGATCGAACGCCTTTGGACTTCTTTGCTGAGATAATAAACCCGACGTTCCTGTTTGTTAGGTTTGAAGGCTATCCACTGCACGAGGGTCATTAGGATGTATAGGGTATGGTGATACGGGCAAGATGTGGAAAAAGAGACAACTTGTACAGCTCAGAACGTTTATTAGAGGATAACGTTTCGCCATGAGTGGGTTCTTCAGTCGCGAAGACTAATGAAGCCATGAGTGGCGAAACGTTTCATTTAAGAACTGTACCTTTGTTCAAGGCTGTAATTACCCTGAACATGAACATGTAGTATACTGTAATTTCTGTATTAAGGACTGAAGCATACTTTAGGTAGTCATACACTGAGAAATACACACGTCTCGGTATATATACCTCGAACCTGAAGTTTGGAAATTGTAGTGTTCACTCTGAATTCGAATCAGGGATGTATATATACACACACACCTCAGTGCATATATGAATACTTTAATCCCTATTTTGGATATTAAAGTATTCGCGACTGGTGGTGAACGGGTTACACGAAGCCTTACTGACTCTTTGAGTACCTGATAAACTTTAAGGAGGGTAAACGAGCTCTGGAAATGAAGTATAAGAGGTGAACCCAGAGTGGTTCGTTTGTGCAAGGTGCCTTGGCCGAGGCTGGGAAACACTTGTTTAGTAGCGGCAGTGACCTGACAGTGAGTGTTTGGTGGATGTCGTGGTGGCAGTGACGAGAGGATAGTGTTTGTAGTGAGGGGTTCAAACACTGTAATGAAGGATACTCGTAGATATGGTGACAGTGAAGGAAGGACAGTGAAGTCTCGCAGCTACGATGACTGTTGACAGTGAGGTCTGGCAGCTACGATGACAGTGAGGTCTCGCAGCTACGATGACAGTGAGGTCTCGCAGCTACGATGACAGCGAGGTCTCGCAGCTACGATGATAGTGAGGTCTCACAGCTACGATGACAGTGAGGTCTCGCAGCTACGATGACAGTGAGGTCTCGCAGCTACGATGACAGTGAGGTCTCGCAGCTACGATGACAGTGAGGTCTCGCAGCTACGATGGCAGTGAGGTCTCGCAGCTACGATGACAGTGAGGTCTCGCAGCTACGATGGCAGTGAGGTCTCGCAGCTACGATGACAGTGAGGTCTCGCACCTACGATAACAGTGAGGTCTCGCAGCTACGATGACAGTGAGGTCTCGCACCTACGATAACAGTGATTACAAGAAAAATATCGCATACACTTGACGTGTTTAAACACCTCCGACAGCGAAATACATGTTTACAATGAACAAATAAAACAAACACGTCAATACCTGTGACAGGTGTTCAATACCTCCCTGTGCCAACACCTGCATGCACATACTGGTTTATAGCATTATTTTCTTTTACACAAATAATGCCACCTGGATCCCGGCTCGCATCGTCTATAAGGTGAGTTTGAGATTTTTTCCTTTTTTGAGTTGGCAAATTTAGTAAATTTGAGGCGAATCGCTAAACCCGTATGAGCTCTTCTGCGCCACGTTAGTTTGTGCTCGACACTGATTACTCTCATCACCACTGCTCTCATTACCACTGCTCTCATCACCACTGCTCTCATCACCACTGCTTTCATCACCACTGCTTTCATCACCACTGCTTTCATCACCACTGCTTCATCACCACTGCTCATCTCCACTGCTTTCATCACCACTGCTCTCATCACCACTGCTCTCATCACCACTGCTTTCATCACCACTGCTCTCATCTCTACTGCTCTCATCACCACTGCTCTCATCACCACTGCTCTCATCACCACTGCTCTCATCACCACTGCTCTCATCTCCACTGCTCTCATCACCACTGCTCTCATCTCCACTGCTCTCATCTCCACTGCTCTCATCTCTACTGCTTTCATCACCACTGCTCTCATCTCTACTGCTTTCATCACCACTGCTTTCATCTCTATTGCTCTCATCACTGCTTTCATCACCACACTGCTTTCATCACCACTGCTCTCATCTCCACTGCTCTCATCTCCACTGCTCTCATCTCCACTGCTCTCATCACCACTGCTCTCATCTCCACTGCTCTCATCTCTACTGCTTTCATCACCACTGCTCTCATCTCTACTGCTTTCATCACCACTGCTCTCATCTCCACTGCTTTCATCACCACTGCTTTCATCTCTATTGCTCTCATCACTGCTTTCATCACCACTGCTTTCATCACCACTGCTCTCATCACAACTGCTTTCATCACCACTGCTTTCATCACCACTGCTTTCATCACCACTGCTTTCATCTCCACTGCTTTCATCTCCACTGCTTTCATCTCCACTGCTTTCATCACCACTGCTCTCATCCCCACTGCTCTCATCTCCACTGCTTTCATCTCCACTGCTTTCATCTCCACTGCTTTCATCTCCACTGCTCTCATCACCACTGCTTCATCACCACTGCTTTCATCTCCACTGCTTTCATCACCACTGCTTTCATCACTACTGCTTTCATCACCACTGCTTTCATCACCACTGCTTTCATCACCACTGCTTTCATCCCACTGCTCACACTGCTCTCACCACTGCTCATCTCCACTGCTTTCATCTCCACTGCTCTCATCACCACTGCTTTCATCACCACTGCTCTCATCACCACTGCTCTCATCTCCACTGCTTTCATCTCCTCTAACTTCTTCACTAAACTTCCCAGAGGCATTGTTTAGGCACTCTTTATCCTGCAACTTTCAGACACCACGTCTAATGTAGGTGCCAGTCACTGTCAGTGCCAGTATCCCTTATAGCAGTGCCAGTATCCCTTATAGCAGTGCCAGTATCCCTTATAACAGTTCTAGTATCCCTTATAGCAGTGCCAGTATCCCTTTTTAGCAGTGCCAGTATCCCTTTTTAGCAGTGCCAGTATCCCTTTTAGCAGTGCTAGTATCCCTTTTAGCAGTGCTAGTAACCCTTTTAGCAGTGCTAGTATCCCTTTTAGCAGTGCCAGTATTCCCTTATAGCAGTGCCAGTATCCCTTTTAGCAGTGCCAGTATCCCCCTTATGGCAGTGCCAGTATCCCCCTTATGGCAGTGCCGGTAACCCCCTTATGGCAGTGCCGGTAACCCCTTATGGCAGTGCCAGTAACCCCCTTATGGCAGTGCCAGTAACCCATGGCGTCCATTCCTATGGCAGTGCCATTAACCCCTTATGGCAGTGCCATAACTATGGCGTGCCATACTTATGGCAGTGCCAGTAACCCCTTATGGCAGTGCCAGTAACTTATGGCGTGCCAGTAACCTTATGGCAGTGCCAGTAACCTATGGCAGTGCCGTACCTTATGGCAGTGCCAGTAACCCCCTTATGGCAGTGCCAGTAACCCCCTTATGGCAGTGCCAGTAACCCCCTTATGGCAGTGCCAGTAACCCCCTTATGGCAGTGCCAGTAACCCTATGGCGTGCCGTAACCCTATGGAGTGCCTAACCCTATGGCAGTGCCGGTAACCCTTATGGCAGTGCCAGTAACCCCTTATGGCAGTGCCAGTAACCCTATGGCGTGCCAGTAACCTTATGGCAGTGCCGGTAACCCCCTTATGGCAGTGCCAGTAACCCCTTATGGACAGTGCCAGTAACCCCTCTATGGCAGTGCCAATACCCCCCCTTATAGCTAACCACTCGTGCCTTAACGTTTCCTCTGATAAATGTCCTAAACTGTACATAAGTGTCTTTTTCAGTAACTATAGTAATTATTCCTCTTGAGCGGAGAGGGTTTTTCAATTTAGCCTTGTCCCTCGACCACTTCTCAAGAATAAGAACAGACTTCAGGTTGATACACTTGTACAACTCACTCTTCATAGCAACATTCCCAGGTAGTTGAACACTGCCGTAGGCCTACCGGGCTTTTCACTCTTAAATGCACCGGCCACTTCTTTACCAGACGCACATCCCTAATTATATATATATATATATATATATATATATATATATATATATATATATATATATATATATATTATTATATTTCATATAAGAACGAAGGAACAATGAGCAGGCCTACTGGCCCATGCGAGGCAGATCCAGTTCTCCCACCGGCTTAAGCCAATGCCATCCGTTTCCTACCAAGGCAGGGTGGCCCGAAAAAGAAAAACTTTCATCATTATTAACTCCATCACTGTCTTGCCAGAGGTGCGTTTACACTACAGTTATAAAACTGCAACATTACACCCCTCCTTCAGAGTGCAGGCACTGTACTTCCCATCTCCAAGACTCAAATCCTGCCTGCTGGTTTCTCTGAATCCCTTCATAAATGTTACCTAGCTTACACTCCAATAGCATGTAAAGTCCTAAAAACCATTTTCCTCCACTCGCTCCTATCTGGCATACCCATGCACGCTTGCTGGAAGTCCAAGCCTTTCGCACACAAAACCTACTTTACTCCCCTCCCTCCAACCTTTCCTAGGATGACCCCCTACCCCGCCCTCCTTCCACTACAGATTTATATGCCCTCCAAGTCATTCTATTTTGTTCCATCCTCTCTAAATGTCCAACCATCCTCAACAATCCCCCTCAGCCCAATGGATAATACTTTTAGAAACCCGGCACCTCCTTCAAATCTCCAAGCTACGGATTCTCTGCATTATATTCACACCACACATTGCCATCAGACATGACATCTCCACAGTCTTCTTGTTTCAGCATTTACCACCCATACTTCGCACCCATATAAGAGCATTGGTACCACTATACTCTCATACATTCCCCGAACGAACAAGTGCAGGTAAGATCCCAATGGAATGAGCGGGAAAGACGGGACAGATGAAGAATAGCGCAGGAAAGGAGTGTCCTTAGTCGTAGAAATAGAGCCAAGGCTAAACCCAGCAGCTAAGGCGATCGTGGGACAGACTTGAGAACAGGAATAGCAGGCTCAGTTGCGTTGGTCTTGTAGCAGTAGGTTAGTCGCAGGACGAGGCAGACAGGGAAGAACATCAGAGGACAAATATCTGAATACATTCACTTCCTCCATATTCCCTCTATTCTGATCTTTCATTACCTAAATTTTTTATCCTCATCACCTTGCTTTTTAATATATTCACTTTTAATTTCCTTCTTTTACATACAATTCCAAAGTCGTCTACCAACCTCTGCAACTTCTCTTCAGAATCTCCCCAAAGAAAAGTGTTATCAGCAAAAAGCAACTGTGACAACTCTCACTTTGTGTTAGATTCTTTATTTTTAACCCCACACCTCTTGCCAACACCCAACCTTACCTTTGAAGAGTTCGAGAGTATCTACTCTCTGAGCCCGGCCATGGGCCAGGCATTCACTTCTCTTACAACTCCATCTATAAATATATTGAACAACCATGGTGACACCACGCATCTCTGTCTAAGGCCTACTTTTATTGGGATATAATATCAATCTCTCCTGCATACTCTAACCAGAGCCTCACTATCCTCGTAAATACTTAGTAACTGCTTTCAGTAGTAAGCTACCACCTATTCCATTTCACTTGCAACATCTGCCACATTGCTTCCCTATCCACCCTATCATATGCCTTTTGCAAATCCATAAATGCAACTAAAACCTCTTTACCCTTATCTAAATTTTGTTCACTCATATGCTTCACTGTAAACACTTGGTCTACACACCCCCTAATTCCTAAAGCCTCCTTTCTCATCTGAGATCCTGCTCTCCGTCTTACTCTTAATTCTTTCAATAATAACTCTACAATACACCTTATCAAGCATACTCAACAGGCTTATTACCCTATTTTTTTTACTCTTTTGTCTCCTTTGCCTTTGTACATGATCTCTGCCAATCCCTAGGTACCACCCCTCCTTTCATACATTTATTAAATAAAAACACCAACCATTCCAAAGCTTTATCCCCGCCTACTTTTTTACATATCTGTCTTGATCCTACCAATCCCACCTGCCTTTACCCACTTTCATTCTACCCACAGCCTCACGCACCTTCATATATGTTACCTTGCTCATTCTCCAACAGCACGTCAGGTTGAAGAAAACACTTGCACCCACTGTTCTAACATACTCACACAAGCCCTCTGGATGTCCAAACTCCTTGCTCCTACCTCTTCCTTCAGCCCTTCGTAGGACTACCCCCCTACCTTACCCTTTCTTCCTTCGACCCCCGATTTATGTACTTCTCACAACAATAGTCTTTACAAGACTACGACAACAAAATCATTTTTTTTCTTCACCACATGACTAAGCCAACGAAATATATTCCGTCTCTTCCACACGAAACTAAAACAAAATTTATTATTTTCCCCACACAGGACTACGACAACGAGAGCTATTTTTTTCCTTCAAAAGATCCACACACAAAAAGACCTTTTTCTTGCAAGATCCTCTCTAACAGCAATTCTTTTCCACCTCACACCACCTCGGTGCAGCACTCCTCGACACACCCTATCAATCCACTCACCACGTTTATATCTATAAATTTTCTCGGTTTTAATTTCCTTTCGAGAAAACATTCGTCAGGCTTTTCCTCGGCCGCTTTAAGACTGATTTACAGATCAGACGTGTGTTCCCTGTCAAGTGTAAATTACAGCGAGCGAAACACAGCTCAAGTTCTGCAAGCATTGGTTGGTTGGTAGGTGCAAGAAGCAGCCAAAGTGAAACAGCTTACGTTATAACGTTTCGCTTAAGCTTTGTCAAGATAGCGTGATAAAGCTGTCCTTGATCGACATTTCTTACGCTCTTGTGTCATTTAGTCTGCCATTTATCCTTATCTAGACGTCAAATATTAACATTCACTGTTGAGTGTTCAACAGGATGGGGGAGGGGGTGCCTTGATGCCAATGAAGGGCTTTTGATCCAGGGAATTTCAGGTACCCACCCCTTCCCACCCTCTTAGGTTAAACCTGAATGTTTCCCATTCTCCCTCTCATGGGAAGTTTCTTAACGCTGGTGAGGGCTCTTGATCTAGGGAATTGGATCTGTGCTCCACTTTCCCGAATTAAGCCTGAATACCTCCCCCCCAGCCACAAGCGATGTATAATCCGTGTAGGTTTAGCGTTCCCTTCATGATAATCCCATTCTCCAGGGTCTGTATAACCCCCTACGGGTTTAGCGTTTCCCCCAGAATGCAATACTCCATGCCGAGTCAGCTGATATCCATACTATCTTATAGAGTAATTACGCTTATTGCACAGCTTATTTACAGCAACGAAAAAAGTATTCGAAATAACCAGAAAAAAATGTGAAATTTTATCATTAGTTTTTTTTAACAGCGTCTGAAAGTGATTTGAGTTCGCATTTGTTTTCCAATGTTACTGGAGACGACTCCAACTACTAAGCAAATGACGGTTTTAATTTACGACTTAAAAATTGTAAAAAAACAAAACAAAAAGCGACAGTGACGCTAAAACAGGAATGGATTGTTTTGTGGAATATTTTTGTTATGCCTTGTAATTACAACGTGTCTGTGTGTAGCAAATACCACGCCCTTAAAAGTGGTAGGGCCTTTTAATCATTCTTACCTACCACTTCCGTCTGCCATACAACCTTTTCCACCTATGCAACAGTTGGGTATTTTGTCGCGTCATTTCGCTTACACAGTAGGCTTCTTCAGTCAGATACGAAGG
This sequence comes from Cherax destructor, assembly GCA_009830355.1. NCBI lineage: Eukaryota > Metazoa > Arthropoda > Malacostraca > Decapoda > Parastacidae > Cherax > Cherax destructor. Next base: position 471,853 of record WNWK01000233.1, on the reverse strand, counting down.
TAACTAAATATGGAGACAGGAGTGGAGAGGTAAAGATGATATCAGTCCATCAAGTTTGAAGTTGTTTTTGAGGTGGTTAGTCCCTCAGCCTGGAGAAGAGTTTGTTCCACCACACAAACTATCCCTCCTCCACCACACCAACTATCCCTCCTCCACCACACAACTATCCCTCCTCCACCACACAAACTATCCCTCCTCCACCACACAAACATCCTCTTTCTCATCCCCAAAACACAAACAGCACAAACACATTCCCAGCAGTGTTTTTACCTGGTTAAACTGAGGATACAAAAGCAGTCAAATTTAAAATCGGTAAAATTTCAAAGCTCCTATATTTTTCAGCACACTAACACGTTAATATAAAACCCTTGATAAATATAAATAAAACCTTCAGCATTTAGTCTTCAGTGTGTATGTTTTGTTAACCCACTGAACCGAGAGACCGCGAGTACTACACTAATGTTGCAAGTCTGAGGAAGCAGTCTATCACTTTCAGGTCACCTTCACTTACGATTTGATGATGACTCGTGTCAACTTCATCTACGATATGATGATTCGTGTCATCACGTTCGGTATAACAACGTGGAATTCTGTTAGTGGCTGTACTACGTCAGGATCCCTGGAAATGAACGGGCGGAGGCTGCTATTTCTAGCTTGCGCTTTAGCAGATTTCTGCCTTAAAGCGACTTCATGAGTCACAGCTTTGTCGTTGAGAAGTGGCGGGCCACAAATTGTACAAGGTACGACAGGACTTGGGTGTTTCTCTCTCCTCCATAGGAATCATCACTGAGACGATTCTCTGTAGACTGAGGAGGAGGAAAGGCATACACGCCTCACCTATAGCCACCTTCTTGCAGGTGCTCCAACTCCCAAGATTTTTTTACTTTTCGCCTACATTATGGTTTTTATAATTACTGAGATGTCTGTAGGGACCTCAGGGGACTTTTAGAAGTCTTGTGACATGCTCGTATTTCTTAAAAACATGCTGATTATTCTAAGTTTATGTAATAGTTTGTTTTATTCATGCTGGTAGTTAATGTTTGTTGCTTAATTTTACCTTGGACGTTCTTTGTGTTTATTTTATGTTTGTCAAGCGCACTGAGTGATCTTCCACGTCAGAGCGATCTTCAAAATCTCTTAAACTTATCTCGTGGTTCAGCCTCATGTCATCTTCATGGAATGATAATGCAGCTCATCCACCAAAACTACGTCAGTGCTTCACTTGAAGTAAAAACGTCGGGTGTGTGAGCTTGACACTATCATAAAGGTCTCATTATTTCAGTCTTTTACAGTCTGCTGGATGGGTTCTCATATTCTGTTCGTTCTTTACACTTTAAATTTTGCTATCGAAGAGCCTAGTTTGTGCACCACATAACCTTCCTAAGGACGGTAGTGGCTAGTTTACTGTGTACCCCATTACATTCCTAAGGACGGTAGTGGTTAGTTTATTGTTATACCAACTAGTATTATAATGTAACCGTTGTAACTGTTTTGAAGACGAATGGGTGAAATATTGCCTTTTAATGATTACGTTGCCATCTTTGGTTTCAAAAAAATGCTCAGCTATGACTGTGACGAAGCTAGTGCTGAACCTTGCTTGGATGGCAAAGAAGAGAATGTTAAGACGCATCTAATACTCGACCACACTGGCAGCTAACCTCTGTATCAAGTACAAGTTCACCCTGAGTATGCCCCACTCTTGGATGATCCGCTACCACTCCTTCCCTCTCCAAACTTTGTTTTACTATCCTTGCCTCAAATACTTAGAAATTACACGAGAATCCATATTCTAGATAGAAGTAGATAGTTTCATTATATTAACTGTATACACTACGGGCAAGTTAATGAATAAGACACACGAGCAGCACCTCTGTAAATTTAGTATGAAGATTTTTTGTCAACCAGTGGCTCTTCAGTTTCATACAAAGATTACTGGGGATAGTGGAAGATGAATAGATAGTTCACAGTAGAAGGATTCTTTGTGGACTTTTAGAAAGTGTAACTTTAATTCCTAGGATCATGAGCAGTTATCAGCGTAGGCCCGTGTCTCTATACGAGTCTGCTGAAATGCAGTTAACGGGACTAGCGATCGAGAGGTCCCACCTCCATCTTGCTACAAATTCAGAATACGTGGAAAACGCAGCAGAGGACTTTGATGTGGAAAAGGCACTTATGTATAGTTCAGACATTTATTATAGGAAACGTTGCCACGAGTGGCTTCTTCTGTCCTAATCATTAGGACTGAAGAAACCACTTGTGTGGAAACGTTTCCTATAATAAATGTCCTGAACTGTACAGAGGTCTTTAACACATTTTGTCGGTATCACTATACCATATACCGATTTCAGAGTCTTCAGTCTTCCGAGAAATGGTATAGTGATACGACAAGATGTGGAAAGACCTCGTAGTTCAGACATTAGAAAGCTTTCACAGGGTTTCTTCAGTCCTAATGATTAGGACAGAAGAAGCCACTCGTGGCGAAACGTTTCCTATAATAAATGTCCTGAACTGTACATAAGTGCCTTTTTCCACATCAAAGTCCTCTGCTGCGTTTTCCACGTATTCTGAATTTGTAGCAAGATGGAGGTGGAGACCTCTCGACCCTCGACTAGTCCCGGTTTAACCTAGCATTTCAGCAGACTTCGATATAAGAGACCCTTCAAGTGGGGGCCTTAAACGCTGATAAACTGCTCATGATCCTACGAATTAAAGTTACACTCTCGTTCCTCGGATCACACCTGATTGTCACTTATTTACCATGAATATAACGAACACCAGAGATGTCGGTAGCGTTATTTTTATTCATAATATCATTGTTTACAAGATTAGCAACCTGGTCTTGCTGTGCTGGACAGAAGTGAAGTCACAAAACGTGCAATAATAGTTTTCCCTTTAGTAGCATCTTTCTCATGGTCATCTCTCAAACTGGACTGATACAGAAATGTTCTGCATGTTCCACTTTGTGGTTCAGAATCTCCAGAGTAACTTACCTGCTGTCCAGCCTGGCGCAAGTACACGGAGATCTGCTGGTGCGCGAGTTATGTTGGCGTCCCGAGAAATGAATGGCTGGATGTTAAGGTGAAGGATGTTTCATCGATCACGTTCTATAGAAGACTTCTTTCTTAGAATGACCTCTTAGAGCACAAATATCATGTTCTCAGTAGGTGACAAACCCAAGAAGCCCTACAAATGAGGAATACGCTGTACAGGGTGATACACGATTTTAGTGATTAATAACCACCACCCTATACAGTAACTGTTACTAAGATGCGTTGTAGACTGAGGATTGGAATCTATCTGCACTTGCTTGGGAGAGCTGTGCTGTGCTGCCCATTTTCAATGTTTACCGGCGGTTTGTCGCAAGAAATTTGTTCGGAATTTGGTAATCACCTAGGGTCATGCTGGAACGATCTCAATTTAAAGTAGTACAATTTATGGAGTTTTTAACTAATTAGGAGTACTGTAGCATATTCAGATATATAATTTTTCATTGAGTACATGTGCGAATTAATTTAGAGAAGAGGGTTAGCCTGTGAATGAGTGGTTAGCCTGTGAATGAGTGGTTAGCCTGTGAATGAGTGGTTAGCCTGTGAATGAGTGGTTAGCCTTTACATCCTCACACACACCAGCGTAGAGGCGGCGCCAAGAGCTATGACTTGACCCCACATATAGGTGAAATGAGTACATATAGGTGAGTGCACACACACACACACACAAACCTGGCACTACCCTGTACACACATTAATGTCTCTCTTCTTAAAAAAAAATAATGCCTTAATTTCTGGAAAGTATACACGAACATAATTTTTTTTACAGCAAGGAAATTTTTTCACCTGGTACAATATGTAACACTAAATAATGGAGACGTATTGATCAATATTGGCAAAGGGTTGGAAGCTGCTAAATACTGCAAATCATTTGATATTCCTGTCATGAAACTTTGGAGAGGTAATGTATCTCTGACGAACTCCAGTGATAAATGATGTGTGCATTAATTATAATCATATTAAGAAATTTGTTCAGCCAATATGTATTTGGCCGATGTTATGCAGGAAAATGTTAGTTTTCATTGAAGGATACACGCTCATATTGTCTCCATTTTCGATTGTTTGTCTGACTTGTGTAAAGAGAAGACCTTACACGGAGTGAGCTTGGAAGACGGCATAGAGTAAGAATAGCGTTTTTGTGAGAGGAGCGTCACTAGGAGGAGAGAAGAGCTGGGGAGTTAGTGCAAAAATTCCGATTCTACGTGAATGTACATTTCAAAATTACCTTCTTAGTATTAGTTGTAAATTCCTAGAGAATTTTCTTTAATTTATCCATTCCTCTACGATTTGTTGTTCCCTAACGACCTATTACACACGAGAAATTACTTGCTTAACTTCCCACTGAAATCTTTCATCTATAGTTCTTAAATACAAATTAACACTGACTTAATTAGGTTAAAAAAACATGTATGGTGTAGATTTTAAGGCGGTGTAAAACTATTTTTTTTCTTAGCCTCGTACATTAATATCTTAGTGCTCCAAAGGAGTAGGCATAAATAATGCTTTAAGCAGCAAACTGAAAGATGCACCACAGCTTGGTAACAATGAGAACCTTTGTACAAAATGCACCAGTGACGTAAGTTTGAAGTCGATCAGTGAAAGTATTCTCCAGTTATCTCTAGGAAACCATTAATGCCGCATTGTTTTATTTGTAAATTAACGAAGTTTAACACTCACAAACTTTCTTTGGAGTAGATGCATCATTATTTAAATTTCAAGCCGCTCAGAAGAGGCATTCTTGTGCTATTGCACGGGGGAAAAAATAAATCACTATCATTTAAATGAAAACTTAAAAATAAGCTCCCCGGCAACACAATAATCTGAGCCTTGCTTTAAGTGACATACACCAGTTTGAAAGTTAGAATCCAAGCAGAATTTAAGGTAGACTATGATTGTAAGTCTGTATTAAATTATTAGTACAAATTATTCCTTATTATCTGTTAAAACTATATTTACGAGAGGAGTGTGGGCAGCAGGGGTGCAGCAGCCAGGGCGGAGTGGACTCAGTGGGACATGATTGGATTTTTTTTTAATCTGCTTTTTGTAATATTTAGACAATGTAAAAAAAGTTTCGTTGCTCTTGCTATAAGATTTTAGGAGCACCGGAAAAAATTGCTGGATTGCTAGTTATTGTAAATTAAGATTATTATAGAACTTTCAGGTTTAAGGATTTTATGAGACTTGGCAGAGAGAATCAACATTTATCATTTTATATGATTAATAATATTTGCTTTATTTACGTAAATTAACAATGATAGTACTGGTTAGGGTGTAATTAATTTAATTATATAGTTAGGATAATATGAATTAATATAGTTGATGTTTTGGACATATTAACTTCAACATTTAGCTTACTTCAGTACATTTTTATACGTATTAGAAGCTAAAAATTACACTGGCGATGAATAGTTGGGGAAGACTTTTATTTCAATAGTTATTTGGGATCTTGGGTAATGTTTGTGGGGACAGATGCAATGAGCTGACTGGGAAGTGATGCAAGGGAATGCTTTCCATAGTGACCAGTAGCCTAGTCAGTCAGCCAGGGACCAGTTGGGCAGGTAACGTATTTACTGTCACGCTGAGCCAACATATTTCCCGTGGAAGGCAGTCGGCTGTAGTAAAACTGTGTCAGCCCGGGTTGGTTCCAAATCCGGTCTGTGATCTATATAGGAAAGAGCTTTGGTCCTCGTGGTTGTACAGGGTAGCAGTGAGTCTGCTGGATCCTGTGTTGTGCTGTATGACGAGCCTAATGGATGTGTAAAGCCATGGTAATACTGTATAAATGTGAGTAAATGGGGATATTTATGATGTATGCTTGAACTGAGGCATTATGTTAGTCATATGTTAATTATTTGTACCAATGTTTTTTTTTTTATTTCATTGTCCATATTATTTAAATTATATTTCTTGCATATTTTGTTACACGTTAACCCCCAATGATTCATAAATTTTAAGTTCTTATTGAGTTACACTTTATCGTATGGAAATCAGTTTCCCATTTTGGTCTTGAAAATTAAAAAGGGCATCTGTATAGCCCATAAACAATCCAGTTCTTCCTCTATCTTTGGAACTTTGCAGGCAGTCACACGACTCTTTCTCAAGTTATGAAGAAAAACCTTCGGAAAAAGAATTCTGACCATTTTAGGTATGCACTTTCGAGTGATACCAAATATTAACGAGTTGGTGTAGAGGTATTATCACTTTTGGTACCCAACCAATTGGTAGTATATTTTGAAAGATTTTGATTACAAAATTGTTTATGATAATTTATGAACAGCAACACCTAAGAGTTTGCTCTGGACCTACGTGGCTGTCCCTCTGCTCCCAGGCTGGTCCCCTCTGCTCCCAGGCTGGTCCCCTCTGCTCCCAGGCTGGTCCCCTCTGCTCCCAGGCTGGTCCCCTCTGCTCCCAGGCTGGTCCCCTCTGCTCCCAGGCTGGTCCCCTCTGCTCCCAGGCTGGTCCCCTCTGCTCCCAGGCTGGTCCCCTCTGCTCCCAGGCTGGTCCCCTCTGCTCCAGGCTGGTCCCCTCTGCTCCCAGGCTGGTCCCCTTCCCAGGTAGCCCAGGCTGGTCCCGTCTGCTCCCAGGCTAGGTCCCGGTCTAGCTCCCAGGCTGGTCCCGTTGCCTGCCCAGGCTGGTCCCGGTCTGCTCCCAGGCTGGTCCCGGTCTGCTCCCAGGCTGGTCCCGTCTGTCCCAGGCTAGGTCCCCTAATCCTGTCCCAGGCTGGTCCCGTTGCTCCCAGGCTGGTCCCCTCTGCTCCCAGGCTGGTCCCGTCTAGTCCCAGGCTAGTCCCAGGCTAATCCCAGGTTAGTCCCAGGCTAATCCCAGGTTAGTCCCAGGCTAATCCCAGGTTAGTCCCAGGCTAATCCCAGGTTAGTCCCAGGCTAATCCCAGGTTAGTCCCAGGCTAATCCCAGGTTAGTCCCAGGCTAATCCCAGGTTAGCCACAGGCTGGTCCCAGGCTAGTCCCTGTCTGTTTTCAAGCTGGCTCACAACCCTGCCCGGTTAAATGTCATTTACATTCATCAAACTAGGAAACACTGCAGGTTAGCATAATGTTGCTGAACATTCCGGAGTCATCACGCCCAATAAACACAAAAAGTTTTATCCGATGCTCGAAAATTTATTTATTTGAATTTGTAACAAAAAAAGTTATTTATCGTGTTTATTTGCACGTTGCCAACTGTATGTGTTCAGCGGTGCACACATGTTGGCAGGGTCGTATGTTGAACTGGATACATGGATGGATGGATGCATTTTGCAAAAGGATAATTTTATGGATAACGTTGTAGATCTGGATAATTTTACGAGGACAACTTGAGGGACATATACTGAACTGGATACGTGGATGGATACATTTTTCAAAAGGATAATTTTATGGGTAATACTGTAAATATGGATAATTTACAAGTACATGTTTAAGAGAATAACTCTGGGGACATATATTAAACAAGATAACTTAATGAATGGGAGTAAGATCAAAGATATTGAGGGATCATTGCTTGGGAGGGTGGTAAAAACGTGGTGACTTTTGCCGTCCCCTCCCTCCCTGGAGTGCGAGACCTCCGAGCACAGGCTGATCGCCCAACGCACGTGTGTGCACATCCGTGAACACGCACCTGTGAACACGCACCGTGTACACGCATTAGTGCACACTCACCTGGCCTCTGTTCTCAAGGACGGCAAGGTTACACAGTTTCTAGTGGAGTGGAAGTCGCCTCTACAGAAAATGCTCTCCATTTCCATCTGACTGTTTCACTTTTAAGCAAAGATCTTGTATTTTAAGTGTTTATCAACTTGTTCATGTGTTAGTCCCCAAACCTACCATTGTAAAACTTGTTTAGGGTGTTTTCATACTGTTTATTACATACTGTTAACACTGAAGTTTGATAATACAAGTGTAAACACTGCGTTGAACAAGCCTTGTTATAAATGTCTTCATGGTCAGACCCGTGGTGAAGTATCGGGACGTGTCTGGAGCCACAGCGTCCCGAGGAGACTATATTGTTCACAAAAAACAAGATAACCTGTAAAGCTTTGGAAAAGTTTTCTCGTCAGGTCAAAGTGGCTCATGTGGTTTGTTTTAATTGTTCCTTCCCTACTCGTTTAGTGCTACTGATTAAATTTCTTATTCAACCTCTCTCTCTCTCTCTCACACACACACTATTCCTACTGCTCCAGTTCATTAATTTAAACTAATTCTCTCTCTTACATAAACATCTCTTCCCCTACACTACAATTTCCTTGCATCCATAAACAACGTTTCTCCCTACCTCCTCTGCCATATGCCTCCTCCCTCTCTAACTCTACCCTCCCCTCCCTCACAACCACTACCCTCCCCTCCCTCACACCACTACCCTCCCCTCCCTCACAACCACTACCCTCCCCTCCCTCACAACCACTACCCTCCCCTCCCTCACAACCACTACCCTCCCTGCACGACCACCAATAAACCAGATATTGTGAAACTTAAACTAACATATGGGAATCTTACAAATGTCCACCAATATAATGAAAGTATAACTGGAAGGTGTTCGGGGGGTCAGCTCCCCCGAGGCCCGATCCATGACCTGTAGTTCAAAGTGGTAAAATTCATTAGATGGTATTGATTATAAGTAAGGATGTATTGTACGGCAGATTAACACATGCGGACACGATACTGTATTGAACTGACGTCAGTGTTGAATCAGTGTTCCATATATAGCTCTTGAAATTTTCTTCATTCCCCAACTGGAGTATTACTTGTAAAAAAGACTAGTTATATAGCAGTGACACCCTCCTGCGTGGGTAAGTGTTAATCACCAAGATTGACAATCCATTAAAATTTAATGTCTCTCAAGGGAGATTCCATGATACTGGTGGAGCGCTCCCTCATAAATGTTATAATAGTACATAGTATTAAAATTTAAAGCTCATCGCAAACCAACCCAGTCATCACGACATATTTTGTGATCTTCATACGACGTTAAAACTTAAGGTTTTCATGGGTTCTTTTCCCCTGGGAATTACGAAATATACAACTCGAGAGATTCTTGAGGAAGAATATCAAATCATTTCAAGAATCTTCTCCGAATTTCATTCACGAACGTGAGGAAAAAAAAACACTAACTCCTAAATTCACCTGAAAGCGAAAGCGGCGAACGACAATTTTTATTTTCACTGCTTGCGATGTTCCCATCCAACTCTTGTAGAATTTTTAATACTAACAGCGACAGGTTGGCTGTCTGTACCTCCACTGTGGAAAAATACTGAACCCATCCAAGCACAGCCATCCAGAAACGAGAACAGCCTAATGTCTGTACATCCCATGCAATGACCGTGTCAGAGTACTGTACATGTCGGAAAAACTTAGTAAAACATAAACAGATGAATTATACACATGTGCAACATTTGGGTATCTTTATTTGTAAACGTTTCGCCATCCAGTGAATTTATTAACACAAATTCAGGGGCATAATGGGAAGTCACTGCAGAACTATATACAAAAGACGATTTGTATTGATAGTTACATGATGGCGAAACGTCTACAAACATACCTAGATGTTGCTCATGTGTATAATTTTTCACCTTATCGGCATTGTATACCATTCACATCCTGTATACACTACTAAAGTTAAAAAGAGAAACTTTTGTTTTTCTTTTTGGGCCACCCTGCCTCCGTGGATACGGCTGGTTTGTTAAAAGAATGATATATATCGTGCCGAATAGGTAAAATTTGCTATTTTGGCTTAAATAACAACTCTCTTCTTGCTGAATAAGACAAGTGAAAATTTATGTATGCAATAATTTCGCAAAAATCATTCGGAACCTAACGAAAAAATATATTTCATTGTTTATTATGAAATTACTGTAAACTTATCTAAAATATATTTAGTTAGTTTAGGCTAAATTAAATTGCGTTTGTTATAATAAGGTTAAGTAAGTTTTCTAAGGTTCTTTTTGTACAAAATTATTAATTTTTACATTTACATAAATGAAAAAATATTTTTAAACGTATAAGAGAAAATTCTAGAAAGGACTTAATTTTAAATGAGTTCTTGCTAAGTGATCAGTTTTACCTATTCGGCACGACATAATTTATATATATATATATATATAAATTAACAGAACTGCGGCTTTGCCAGGACTCGACCCTGCTTTCCCATGCCCAGCCCTGTGTTAACTGAACAAAGTACGCATCACTCCACTGGACCACCATCCTTAAGCACCAGGTGCTCAGCAGTACTGAGCATGTGATCCTGATGCAAAGACATTCGTGGTCGTGGAGCCTCAGAGACTAATTTCAGCCTCATCCTGTTTGGTGTACCAGCCTTCACGACTGCTCGTGAAGGCTGGTACTAAGCATAACTATCCCAAAATTTAACATTAAATTATGTAACAAATCAGGTAAATTTCTGAAGGAAGATCGTCCTTAAAAAAGAAAAAGACGCGCATCGTTATAAACTCTTGTGTGAGTTTGTAAGAAGGAAGATAAAACTTAAATTAACTTTTTTTCCTCCCCACTCTCGTCAAAATTGACGTGAGAGATTAATGTATTTTCTTATCAGCATTTGCGTCCCTAGTGTGTATGTAGCGTAAAAGATACGAGGTGGTGGTAGCCTCTGGTGTTTGTGTGTGTGTTGCAAGGGTCGACTCAGCTCCTGGCCCCGCCTCTGCTGGTCGCTATTGGTTTCACTTCCTGGCTGCGTGAGCCCTATAATACCTTTAAAGTTACGTGTGGATTCTGCCTCTTCCACTTCGTTATCTAGGTCCTTCCACTCCCTGACCACTATGAAGCTAAAGTATATAACATCCCTGTGACTCATCTGTGCTTTCAACTTCCAGCTATGATCTGGTGTACCTGACACCAGCTTCTCGGAATCTCAATGTCCACTCTGTCAATTCTTCTGAGTATTTTGTACGTCGTGATCATGTCACCTCTGGACTACTGTCTAGTGTCGTCAGGTTTAGCTCCTTTAGTTTCTCCTCATAGGTCAGCTCTGGGACTGTCTTCGTTTCAAACCTTTGCACTTTTTAGCTTCTTTACATGCTTAACCAAATGTGGGTCATACTGGCGCTGCATACTCCAGGATACGCCTGACAGTGCAGTGTATAAAATCGTGAATGTCTCTTTTTTGATGTTCTTGAAAGTTACCCTTAAATTTACCAGTCTCGCGTTTGCTTCAGGGGAAATGCTCGGCACTATGCTCACCCCGAGGCCCTTCTCTTTCAGGAGGTTTTGCACCCATTGTCCCTCGAGCCTTTACACTGTTTCCGGACGTCTTTGGCCTTCTCCAAGTGTCATAACTTTGTATTTGCTGGGGTTAATTTTCAGTAAACTCTTGACAAGCCAATCCTGCAGCTTGTCCAGATCCATTTGTAACATTTCCTTGTCTACTCCTGTTTATATTCTCCTCATTAGTTTCATCTCACTTGCGAACAAGGATACCTCCTGACTCGATTTTCTCTGTTATGTCGTTCACATAGATATGAATCAGTACTGGTCCAAGTACTGACTTTTGTGGAACCCCATTCGTCACATTCGCCCATTCAGATACCTCTTCTCTGACAGGAACTCGTTGCTTCCTTCCTGTTAAGTGTTCTTTGGTCCACTGCAATGCTTTCCCTGGAATTCCTGCCTACTCTAGCTTTTGAGCTAGTCTCTCTTGGGGACTCAGGGCCGGATCTACTATCAAACTAATGAAACTTAAGTTTCAGGGCCCATAATACCGGAGGGGCCCCAGAAGCGACTTTAGTCTACATTGCTTAAAATTTTTGGGTACTGTATGAGAAGGGGTTGCGAAGGGCCCCCCATAACGGATTCAAGCTTCAGGGCCCCAAAAATGTAGCTCCGCCACTGCTTGAAGTTGAGTACTTGTAATCCAGAAATATACAGTCAGGCCTATCTCTCTCGCTCCTGCCTAATTTTCGTTACCTTATCACAGAACTCTTCCAGATTATTGAGACAGTATTTGCCATCTAGGAAACTGTGCTGGTTGTTGTTCACGCATCCACTCCTTTCCACTACTATTCTCCTGACAATCTTCTTCGTAACCTTGCATACTATACATGTTAGTGGCATTGGCCTGTGTGTGTGTACTCACCTAATTGTTGTCTTGGGGTCGAGACTCAGCTCCTGGCCACGCCTCTTCGCTGTTCGCTACTGGGTCTCTGCTCTCCCTGCTCCATGAGCTTTATCATACCTTGTCTTAAAACTATGTATGGTTCCTGCCTCTACTATATCCTTCTCTAGACTATTCCACTTCCTGACTACTCTGTGGCTGAAGAAATGCTTCCTAACATCCCTTTGACTCATCTGAGTCTTCACCTTCCAGTTGTGTCCCCTTGTATCTGTGTTCCCTCTCTGGAACATCCTATCACTGTCTACCTTGTCGATTCCCCGCAGTATTTTGTATGTCGTTATCATGTCTCCTCTGACCCTTCTTTCCTCCAGTGTTGTTAGTCCTATTTCCCTCAACCTTTCTTCATAGGACAGACCCCTGAGTTGTGGAACTAACCTTGTCGCAAACCTTTGCACTTTCTCTAGTTTCTTTACGTGCTTGACCAATTGTGGGTTCCAGACTGGTGCTGCATATTCTAGTATGGGCCTGACGTACACGGTGTACAGTGTCTTGAACGATTCCTTGGTAAGGTAACGGAACGCTAATCTTAGGTTTGTCAGTCGCCCATATGCTGCCGCAGTTATCTGGTTGATGTGCGCCTCCGGAGACGTGCTTGGCGTTATACTCACCCCAAGGTCTTTCTCCTTTGCCGAGGTTTGTAGCCTTTGTCCGCCTAGCCTGTACTCTGTCAGCGGTCTTCTTTGCCCTTCTCCGATCTTCATGACTTTGCATTTGGTGGGATTGAATTCGAGAAGCCAGTTGCTAGACCAGATGTCGAGCTTATCCAGGTCTGTTTGAAGTCCTGCTTGGTCCTCTTCCGATGTGATTCTTCTCATTAATTTCACATCATCTGCGAACAGACACTTCTGAGTCTATCCCGTTCGTCATGTCATTTACATATACCAAGAATAACACTGGTCCTAGGACTGACCCTTGCGGTACACACACCGGTGTGTGTGTGTGTGTGTGTGTGTGTGTAGCATAGAGATATTTGGTAGTAGCTGCTTCAGTATTCTTTGGAGACCTTGTGTATGTTGGTCGTGAAGACACTAAAAGTAGAAGTACGGGGAGGCGATGGCCTCATCTTAGTACTAGTGGACACGAGGACTGCTCTTGAGTCCTCCACAGTTACAGATGTGTAATTTTCTTGCATATTTGGCATTTTCTCTAATTGTCACGTTTAACAAGAGCTGACCATGTCACTTTCAATAAGGAATGGGTTCAAGGCTAGTAGTTTTATATATTTTGTGTTTTTGTGCGAAGGACAGGGATCATATTTCAAGCTGAAGATTACTTTATTGGTATTATAAAGTCGGAGGGTTAGTAACCCAAGATAACCCTCAAAAACCAATTAGTGTGGCTTATTTCCATTACTGTTCCCCAGGAAGTCGTTTTTTAATAACTTGTACCTCTAGTAACCTCTACTACTATATCCTGACCTCAGTAACCTCTACTCCCTCCATATACCAACCTCAGTAACCATTATTCCGTCCCTATCATAACCTTGGTAACCTCTAGCTCCCTCCCTATCTTTGCCCTGATAAGCACCTTCCTGTCCCGGTCCTAGTAACCTATCCTTTTTTTCTACACTAGATCTAGTAACCTCTCCCTCCTCCATATCCCAGTCCTAGCAACCTCTACTCCCAGTCTGTCTGAGCCCCCACTAACCTCTTTTTAATCTGGTCCCAAAATATGTGATTTATCTGTGATCAGGGTCTTCTATCCCGCTAGTTTGGCCAGGCTTCCCTGTTTACTGCCTGGTCAACTGGTTTGCAGGTCCTCATAACCATGACAATTTAACTGATTCGTTACTCCTAGCAGGAAGCAATTCAGCTTCTTGAAAACGTTTATCTTCGTTCGGCAATATTTCTGATATCTTCTGGTAGTATGTTGAAGAGTCCTGGGCCACTGATGTTGACACACACTGTTTCTTCACTTGCTCTTCACTCTGTCACACTTTCTTCCATGTCTTTCATTCCAGTAAGTTGTTATAGTGTACAGTATCCTTCCGTGTATATATTATCAGGTATCTCTCTCTTCTTCGTACCAGAGAGAACAATCCAAATGCTTAGAGACGTTCCTAATAATTTAGATGTTTTACTGATTCCCTGATGGTAGTATGTACGACCTCTACATTTTCTAGCTCTGCTATCTCCTGCCTTGAAACACACTGTCAGCAAACAACAATATTAAAGTCGTGTGAGCAAAAGTGACTTAAAAAGTGCCATCATTGGCGTTGCTTCACTTGTTTAGAAATTTCTCAAAATCCTTTGTCATTTTCCTTGCCTTTGCTGCAGTTGCCTTGTTGCATTTTCTAAATGACAGATTCTCGGACATAGTTATTTGTATTTTTATTTGTTTCTTACGTTCTGTTAGTGTTCTATTTACTTTGCTCGTTTTGAGGCTTTTCATTCTTCTCATACCTAAACAGTTGGAATTTTGTCCCAGTGAACACCATGGTATTTTCATTTTCTCAATGGAAAACTTTGACATTAGTTTGTAACTTTCTGTCTTCTACTGAGGTGACTTTCATACTTTATCGTCTGCGAAAGATAATACGAAGCTATGGTAAATGTTTCCGTCTATGGTATGAATCTTAGTAATTGATACGGAAGAGTGGTTTGTTTTTATGTCCCTCTGTTATGATTATTGTAGTTAACTTCACATCTTTTGACCTCTAATTTATCTTAGTAACCGAAATGAAAACCTTTCTTATTGCACCTGTCATTGACTAATACTATTGTTGTGTACTAGCGTTTGCGTGAAACAGTATCTTAGTGGTTTGAATTGTCGTGTCGTTCAATAATTTTACTATTTTTTGTTTTTGTTTTCCTAGTGGGTGATGCTGGCCTACGTGGCAGGCTGGAGAGGAGAGAGAGGAGGGAAATGAGTGAGCTGGGGGAAGTGCTAAAAAGATCATGTTGCTGAGAGAGGAGTGGGAGAGATGGGGTGCTGAGACGGGGGATGGGGGGTAATGAGAGGGAAGAAAGAGAGACACGTTGATAATTGAGAAATAGGAGTAAACTGTTTAAGAGATAGGGAGGAGAAAAGGAATAATAATAATTTTTAATAAAGGAAAAAGGTTTAGGAATTGAGAGGAGTAAGACGGAGAGAGAAGGAAGGTGGTTGAAGAAATGAGGGTGATGAGAGAAAGGAGAGAGGGGCGATGAGAAAATAGAACAGTGAGAGAACAAGTGATAGGAAACGAAGAAGAATTATGAGGAGGGAGGAATGGAGATGGTAGACAGCGAGAAGTGAAGAGTAGGGGAAGGGGGGGGTTAAACGAAGGTGAAAAGGAAGGAAATGGAGAGGATATGGGATAATATATAGGCAGAGAAGAAATAGATGAGAAGCGAGGGAGAAGGAAGGATAGGTAAACGGTTAGAGGAAGAGAAGGGACTAAATTGAAAGAAGGAAAATGAAAGAGGAAATCGGAAGATGCGGGCAGGGATACGGAGGAAAGAAGCACATACTAAATTATACAAAAAAAAAGATGGCATGGTATGTAATAAGTACAAGAAATTGCAATTAAAAAAGATATATAGTATACAGACTAGTCAACATCCTCATTTTTCATACCAGTTTCCCATACACTTGGTGCTTTCAGGACCGAGTGTACTCGGTCCTGCCCTTTACCGGGCAGGACTTAGTACACTCGGTCCTGAAAGCATGTTTTTTTTGCGCATGTCTTTCTACTCCCACCGCGCATCTAGGTTCCCGTTCTCGATTTCTGACCAATCACAAGCCTTCTGCGACGCTCCAGCTAAGTGGGGACGGCGTCTGCTCGCTTCCCATTGGTTGAGAGACCAAAATGTAAAACTTGTAGCTTGGCGTGCCCAGAGCCGGATTTTTCTTCTACTGACACTCATATACACTGTGATTATACTCTCTACGGTAAGTACTGATTGTTGTGTCCAGTGTGTAAATAGTTAAGGCATATTTTTCGATATATATACTGTTTGTGAAGCATAATATGAGTGCAACATGCAATTGAAAAAAGTGCAACGAAAAAGTACGGAGTTCACTCGCAACCGCCGCCAAGGTCCAATTTGAAATTTCAGTAAATAAATATTTATATAAAAATTTCTAATACATATATGAATTCTGTAGTGGTCTGAGTGTGTACGTACAGAACATTTTTATTGTCATTCCAGATCAATGAGAAATTGTTTTACAGTGGTTCCTCCAAAAGAAGTCCAAATATGTCTGCATTTTGGAGGAAAGTGACTCAGATCAAGAGCCAGATGACCTGGAATTGCTTGACAGTGGTGTTGAATACTTGCCACCGAATGCACAGGTGTCAAGTGATAATGAGGAAGAGAGGCCATCCAAAAAGCCTAAATTAGCCAAGAAAAAGAAAGGTATTACGATCGAGGAGTACCCTGATGAAGATGATCTTCATGAACTTGCTGTTCAAGCTGAGGCTGACTGGAACAAGGCTGATATCGATAATGACCCTTTGAGTGTATACCAACATGAAAAGCCTCTTGCATTTAGGTGTCCATTTGATTATTTTACCCAGTTTTTTACCCCAAATATGATAGCATCATATTTCAAACAAATTTGTATGCCAAGCAAAAAAACAGATACTATTTTTGTAACCGATTCTGAAGAAATCAAGTTCATAGGTATTCTGTTTATGGGTATTGGTTTAGATCCATCGCTAGATGACTATTGGGTAAGTGCAACTAGGGTACCCCAGGTTACAGAAGTCGTATCATCTAAGAGGTTTAGGTTGCTTAGGCGTACAATTCATTTCAATAACACCCAAAAGCATAAGGACAGATTCCACAAAGTAAGGCCTCTTTACACTGCACTAACTAATGCTTGCTTGAAAGTTGCAGCTACACCCAGGCAGTCTATTGATGAAGTTATGGTTGATTTCAAGGGTAAAACTGCTGGAAACCTCAGGCAGTACATCAAAACCAAACCAGACAAGTGGGGTTTCAAACTATTTTGTCGTGCAAGTGAAGATGGAATCATACATGATATAATCATGTATGAAGGCAAAACGACTTTTGACAACTATCCCATAAAGCTGCCAGATGAAGAAACTAAACTACCAATAAGTTCAAAGATTGTTCTAGTACTTGCAACAACTCTCAACCAAAGAAAGACATCAGCAATCTATGCTGACAATTTCTTTTCAAGTCTAACTTTGGTTAAGGTACTAAGAGACAAGTATAACTGCAGATACACTGGAACAGTACGTGAAAATAGATGTGGTAAGCCAGAACTGATGCCTGTCAAACAAATGAAAAAAAAAAGTGTCCAAGGGTACTTTTGACTTCAAAACCAATGATGGTATCCTTGTTGTAAGGTGGAAGGACAACAAATCTGTGACTTTAGTGACAAATGATGTGGGACTGCAACCTGTGACTTATTGAAAGATATAACAAGGAATCTAAGATTAAAGACAACTTCCAGTGCCCTGCAGTCATCAAGAATTATAATGCACACATGGGAGGTATTGACAAAAGTAACATGTTGTTACATATGTACAAAACACCAATAAAATCCAAACGTTGGTACATGCGGCTGTTTGCCTATGTTCTTGATCTTGCTGTTGTGAATGCATGGCTTCTTTACTGCCGTGATTGTCGGTCACTAAACACTAAATGCATGCCACTGAAGCTATTCCGGCTTGCAATCTGTCACTGCAAGATCAAAAGGACAAAAGTTGAGATGCAGCAACATGAGAACAAGTCCAAGTTCTTCATCAAGTAATTCCAGTGCTAACAGTGATGGTAATAATTTGTCAACCTTGCAAGTGCCATCTACAGTGAAGTACCAACGTGCAGAAAGGCCTGATGACAGTGTGAGGTTTGATAAAATGCTAGGTCACTGGCCAGTGCAAGGCAAGTTACGTACATGCACGTATTGCAGCACAAAGAAAAATCATGTCACATCCTCATTTTTTTGTGCCATATGCAAAGTAAATCTATGCATCAAGGACAGAAATTGCTTCACAGCCTTTCATTGTAGCAATTAGTGATCTAAAATGATTGTTCCTTCTCAGGAAATTCAGAAATATGGGACTTGAAAGTTTTATCCCTTTGCAATGTGTCCATGTTGCTCTTTGGTTCACTTTTATATTTTTTTATACTTACAAAATGTTTGGAAACAAGTTCCATTTATGTTTTTGATATTGTCTATTTGTATAATATAATAGAAAAATACTTATTGGGTGTTTTATTAACAATTGCAAATTTGCAACATTCAGAATTTGACACCCTTTACCGGGCGGGACCTAATACAATCAGTCTTCGATTATTATTATCAAAAGAAGCGCTAAACCACAGGGGTTATACAGCGCGGCTAGGCAGGAATCGGTCTTCGAATATTGGCAATTGAACGTAATTTTTTTTTCAGACTTCCATTTATATGGCCTCATTTCCCTTACATTGAGATACTCGATCCATTCATAGGAAATACATTTTGAAATTCGCATTTTCCTAAGAGTGCCTGGTAAAGGGTTTTAAAGGAAATTTATTAAGATTTTAGTCTGCTTCAGATAATCCAGGCTAAGCGTCGGTCTGCCAGCACCAACAGCCTGATTGATTAGCCAGCTTTTAAGCCTTACGATAATTTTATTTTTTCTTGATGCGTATGTTTAACTTTGGAAGAATGCTCCATCTGTGTAAATCTGCCAATGAGCTATGGCCATATCTAAGTTTTGTCCATTGGGCAAAATAGTTGGGCTCTTAAATTCACTCTAAAAATCATGTCACGACAATTGTGTAAATATTACGGAAATAACGAAAAACAAGCGACATTGTCATTTTATTTATTTTTACAGAAAATATCAATCGTTGCCAATTCAAGTTGAAAAGCTTACTGACCAAAACAATAAAAAAAAAATAAAAATCTTCCAAAGCTGTAAAGTCAATGATTTTTGTCGACAGAGACACTAAAGGATTGGTAACAATTTTGTGACGTTATCTGTGGACACTGCAAGAGCACTCCAGGTCTCAACTTTCAACTTAGTGGCCATTGCAACATTTCTTTGTACAAACATAACAATCCCTGCATTCTAAAATTATCTACAGTGACTAGCTATAGTGAACGTTTAATGTGATGCTTATACTGCATTCTCGCCATTATTCCTTCAGAGGTTTACACACACTAAATGATAAGGTAACTTTTTTTTCAGTTATAAACAGAAGGCAAATATTTGTCACATAAAAAGAGTAATACATTCATACAAAGTAACACATCCTGTATTCACTACAGCAACATAAGATTTGGAGTGATTTTGACGTTTTTGGACATAATTATTAGAAGTGTGATATGTAAAGAAGGATTTAAGTACACAAATCATTCTGTACAAGCATATTAGGTTTTAACAGAAATAACACGTGCATAACTGGACACGAAATGGATTTACAATGGTGTTCGCATCAGGTCTCCTTCAATACATCATCTCTAATAGTAAAAAAAAATATATATATATATAAACATTTGTTAATACATCTTGAATTATCTCTAGATTGAAACTCAAAGCGAAAATTAAGTGTGGAATGAAGTCTTGATGCGAACAACGTCATAAATCCCACGTATAGTGTGTAATGGTGCAACAGTCTCTCTAACCCAGTCTGATAGTTTATGTTCGACGAGCTCTGTATGGAGAGTGACCAGGTAACACAGCTTGCAATGATAAATATACAGAAAAGAAATCAGATCATTACAGTTAATTTTGTTACTAAGTGACTGCTTGCTACAAAAGCCTATCACTTGAAAAGCCAGCAATGAAATTGTTATCACAAAGTCCACAAGTTGTCTATGTACATTACTTTCACGAGGGAAATACATCTCTCAAGGTCTAAAGAGCTTCAATAAAATCTAGACACAGTTGTTAAAAAACAAAGCTATTTATATTTTCTGTCTTTATATAATTCATAGGTGTGTGCAACATGGTTTTTGCATGACATCTAATTCCACAATAATAATATACGTTTTCTCTATACAATAGGCACCTTTCAATTTCTTTACCTTACACACTAAACTAGAAACATTTATTGTGACTATAAAGTAACCTAATAGACCCAATGAGCTACACAAATGTTATGTACAAAGCTTTGGCGTGGCTGCACAAAAGTGTGGATCTCTCGAACATTAGTTTTAAAATCCATTGGCAAAGCTGGGGGCCGTAATAATAGTGTGTAACCTTGGGGAAAGCTACCACAGGCTTGTATGTCAGTTGGGACTGGCTATTCCAGATAAATATCACGGTTATGAGTTGTACCTTTATAGGTCTAATAATGATTCACTTTTTGGATAAAGATGTATGGGAACTCAAAATAGCAGTGATCCAAATTTAATTAGAATTAAATTGGGATGTATATCCTCGGCGTTTTTAAGAACTGACTGATTTATCAGTCACAAAAAAATCAACTGTATATTTGTTTTGCACTGACATGTTAATATTTTGTGAGTAGCCTCCCTCAGGGTCACCGCGAAGTCACACAAGTCAGCTGGACGACTTTCAAGGCTGGATCTCCAACATGGAGCCTCCGGGTATAGAAAATAGTACAGAAATAAACGAGATCTTTTCAATAAGTTTACCTTGTCTAACACTGTTTGGGCAAATCAAGTCTAAAATGGTAACCCTGGACTAACAACTCATTTTACCCAGACAGATACCGTGGACAACGTAAACCTCCTGAAAGAGGACCACTGAAAAAAACAGACTGATGTGGGAGTGTTGGAAGATCGTTTCAACCATTATTTACTTTTAGGGAGAATTTCTTGTTACAGTTTACTTTAGAATTAACCCTGAAAGTAAAAGAGGTTAATACTACCTTTCTCTGACCCCAGAAGATTGAGTTATAATGGATCTTTGGCTGGTACGACTGATATCCACCTGGGCGGTGGTGCAGGGTGGGTAACTCCCCTCAGGGAATTACCACATTGCGTGAGTGGCTCACTACGTCAGTGGTTTTGACGCTTTATAAGATAATAGGCGTCAAGGTATGTGTTGATGTTTTGTTACACATTACACATGGAGATTTTAAGAATATAAAAACCAGATTTCTAAAAATGCTAAGCTATAAATTCTCATTCTTCAAGGTATTGAATTACATTCTCCCACCCAATTATCAGTACTGATATTATTACTGTGTATTATAAGCTTTAGTTGCACATATATATACAGTTGGTGAACCCACCATACACTTTAGTGGACATTTCCTCACCCACTGATCACATCTGGACTCTTTTTTTTGGGGGATATATTGGAAGCAGCTGACTACCTGTGTTTCTCTCTGGGCCGGAAAATATATCACTCAGATTGGTTTTTAAATAATGAGAGACGTCATCAGCGACTTTAAACCTTAGATAGAGCTTTAAGCTTGTATTTTTGGGCAAAATATATAAAAATCTGACCTAAATAGATCATGCTAGGCTCGAACTGCCTATGTTCCAACAACTAACTTGTATTTGTTTCGTATAAGGAAAGTTACTAACTACTATCCACATAACATAAATATTGTCACTTTCCATTACTGACTATTTTTCCGTTTGCTCATACGCAAACAGGCAGGTAAATATAACCGAATTGTTAAGAGCTATCTAAGGGTGTGTCGCGGACATCAAATGCTTCCAGTACATGATACACCATCCTCATGAAACGCGCATCCTTTTATGTACAAATGTTGTATGGAAGAACAGCACGGTTCAAACATTATGAATAAGAGTAATTTGGGGGATGTCACGGAAATAGGATGAATCGTGGTTTGGATTAACCGTTAACCCATTTTTTGCTTCTCTTATGTTGTATAGTCTCCACAACCACTGGTTGTAGGGATAAGGAATTCCACCTTGCACTCGACGATGAGATTGTCTTAGTAAAACAGCACTGGAGTTATCTTACACTAGAAGTCAATAAACAGCCTTTCCAAGAGCGCTAGACTTTCAGTACCATCTCACTTCGGTCGCAGATTAACCGTACCATATCTCAACCAGCACAGAGCAACCGTACCATATCACAACCACCACAGAGCAGTCTTACTATGCTTCAAGCACCAAAGAATCTCGGTCTTCATACTTTGCCTTTCACTTCTTGAATTAGATTGTCATATAGGAAGATATACTGTAACATCCCACTTTTACAATATATTTTGATTGTTGGCTTTCTGACGTTGGCGCAAGAAAATGCTGGTCTTCTTGCAATGTTTACCCTGCAACTTAACATTGCGTGACAGTTTTGTCTTTGCTAATGTTCTTCTTAACTCTTCCTTTTCCTGAACAGACTGCCAAAATGATCTCGAATGCTTTCTTAAGTACACACATCTTCCTGACTTCTAATATCTTACAATTTCTCCCTCTCGTTCCTTCTGCTCCGTTATAACTCTTGGGGATAGTTTTGACCTACTTTGCGTAACTAAGGCTGCCCACACGCTTGACCATCTGCTCTTCACTGCTTCTTCCTTGGGGGCCGGACGGGAACTCCCTGCATCTCGGCCTCATGTTCGGCCTTCTTCTCCTGGGCGTTGGTGATGGAGGCAGCTTTGTAGGGGATGGGGCCGTAGTTGTAGGTGGCGTAGTCTACGTCAGCGTACTCCAGGTCTCCCCCGCCCAGGTTAGTAAGGAACGGCTGTGGGAAAGTCACGAGGATTAGTCTAACGTGAACATAGAAATGAGAAATGATATTATTCTCATATGGAATGAGAGGTAAAGAAGTTTGATTAAAGGGAAAGGGTATCTCCAATTCCTTGGATTAAGAGCCCTTCACCGACATCAATTATCATTACTAACTTTATAAAGGAGGCAGAAACGATAAATAAGAGCTAAATAGCGGTAAGTTATAAAAGAAGACAACTCAGGAAAGTATTCCCGTCTCCTATAACACTTTGTTTCATAATGCAATATGAAACTGTATGAAACATTCACACACAGAATAGTTCTCAAAACAAAGAGAAAGACTAATCCTCTCAAGTAAATATATATACCCCTGAAGGGAGGATTGTCGGTAGGGTAGCTCCAAAAATTGGAGCTACCCTACCAGCCAGAGGAAATTTCTGAAACTTGCATCACTGTACAGCATTTATATCCAGCTTCACACTGTGTTTTGGAGTATGGTCTTTGTACAGTAGCAGCATTTTGTCGATTGTTTTTTCCAGCTTTATTTATCACATTCTTTCGTCTAATGTACATGATGTTTGGTTCATGAGTGGTATGTTCACTTTTTTATATAAAGTATTAGTAAAAATGTGGTCTTTTTTGAAAATTAACCATAGAATTTCACTCAAAATAATACAATTCATCCCCTTATCCAAAAAGCGCCAGATAATCGATGAACTGTTTGTGTGTACACCTCTCTCTCCCTCCTTCCTTCTCCCAAGCATTCACTGTTTTGAAAGATCTACTATTTATTGCGTTTCTGGAATTACTTTCGTTATATTATGATCTGCATAGAATTTAGCGTAATGGAAACAGATGAAGCAGCCTGAACTAATGAGAACCGAACTCGGTGCTAGGTGTGCGAAAGCAACGTTTAGCACTCAAGGCAACCCTCACTGGGTGATGTCAGCAGGAACCACTGTCTGCCACGTCAACTGCAAGTTTTTACACCCATCTCCCACCACTAACAGTCTTATTGATAGACCTAGCTTATGTCCTTTCAGTGCCAAAGTTAATGTACTCGGAAAATTCGTAACGAGCCTTATACTGGACGGGAATCGAACCTATAAAAGAGTATCGTATTTAATACCCCTTCTGGTATTATAAGATTTGTGTCAAGTAGTAGAGTACTGAGAGTAACTTTGTACTAACAAATTTATCTGTGTATACTTTACATTCAGTACACTAACTACATTACTTAGGGTTCCTGTTTCATAACCTTCTCAATACATATTTGAGTTTGTGTTTAGTACCCGTGTTGTTGGCTTAATTTGACCGGTGCGAGGAGAGTGGTTCAGTAGTGATATCTAGGGAATAGCTAAATCAGGAAGAAGAGTTCCATTAATTATTGGGACTTAATTAAACTAGACCGGATGTCTTTGTAGGTCACCTGACTTGTTCTGACAAACCCGAGGTTACGTGTGTACTAGGTAAGTGTCTCTCTTTTACACGGTTTTACAAGGTTAGGTTAGCTATTCCTAGCTTTATTTAAAAGATAAGAGCTGTTACCTACATCAGCTCATTCGAAACCTTTTTTTATTGTTACGAAACATACAAATATGGAATTCTCTCTCTCTCTCTCTCTCTCTCTCTCTCTCTGCATCATACGTATTTAAGGTGCTGTAATAAATATTACACTGAGCAGAACATATACATGAAAACTTATATGTATATTAAGTTAATGATCTTCCCTATAAAGTTTTGAAATTAAAAAGAGTATTGGATATTAAAAAACTCCTGATGAAGTACGCAATGACACAAAGCAGACAGACAGACAGACACACACACACACACACACACACACACACACACATGTTCATGACTAGCAGTAAGTGCACCGTAAACAGCTATACGAGAGGGGGTATTACAAACCTTTTTAAACGTCGATTTCCTGTCCTACAATGGGACCATTAAACTGTAGGATGGCATATTCAGTGTTGAGATCTCTTCTGTAATGGTTTGGTTGACCATTACGAGATAAGGCTAGGTCAGCGTACACAACTCCGGGAGGGTATTTGGGCAGATGTGATTGGCTGTTTACAGACTGTGAGTATGCTTTAGAAGAGTGGGATTGGGAATTGGGATATGACGTGGCAGGATTTGATTGATTCTCCAATCTGTGTGGATACGTTGACGATGAATATGACTGGCGTGAGGATGAGTTATAAGAGGGCGGGGGATGGGACTCTTTAAGTGATGATGATGATGGATATTGTTTATACGCGGGTGGATTTCTTTGGTAATGTGGTTGGTGCTGTGGTTGGTACTGAGTTTGGTACTGTGATTGGTAGTGACTAGAGGAGGGGGAGGAAGAGGACGAGGAGGAACTAGGCGTTGGATTCTGTGCTGATCCGTAGTTGGCTGTCTTTCGATTCTGCAAACAAAAACCACAAAACGCATTCCTCTGTTAGTTGGTTAGTCACTCAACAACGCTATCCAAACTAAACAAACTACATTTAAAACAAGAAAATCTCAATGCTCTATTTCTTGACTGTATTCAGTGTTGCAATAATCTCAAGTAAAACAAGACTGCGAAGCTCTAGGCTAAGAATGACAAGCAAAGCTACGAAAATATTTGAGAAGACTCACGTGGCACATAAACAAGAACTGTGGCAACATAGATGCCAGTGTCCTGCTTATGAGTAGGTGAAGAAAGAGAATAAAAAAAAGGAGAAAAAAATTGGAATATTAGAATCATAGAATAATATAAAGAAACTCAGATGCAAGTAAATGTTTACATGGAAATGACCTGCGTTACACAGCCCTCGGGATATATTAGTGCTGTTATAAAACAGAAGCTACATGGAAACAATAGATCTACAATGTGGGAATTAATCTATTTGTGAGAAAAAGAATGTCAGCAACGCAATGACAGGTCATTTACCACGACAAACAACACAAAACCAACTAAAAACAAACCTCAGGTAATACATGGAGTGGGTGTTGTAGGGAGGGGTGTTGAGCAGGCATTGGTTTATCTTTGGTAGGGAGAGGAATATTCTGATACGTGTGCTTTAACTTTCCGCCACAACCATTCCGTGGCGCTGGGGTTGGCAAGGTATCTGTGGTTTCCGTGGCGTCATTAGTTCTTGGATCAGAGGAGGGTTCCTGATTTGTTACTTTGGTGGCTCTGCCTGGCCGTGGAATATTCCGATTTGTTGAGCCGTCAGAGTATATGGAGCTATTGTTGGACTCTGCACTAGAGGGTGGCCTAGCCAGAACTGTTAGTTTGGATGTCTGACTAGATTCTACAATTAACGTGTTCTGAGTAGGTTCTGATGTTATGATGTGTTTAGTCTCTGAGGTGAAGTGTGTGGTGTGTTGGCCTGGAGCCAAGGCTTCGTTCTCAGTCTCTCTTGATGGAGAGGCTGTAGATTCTTTGATCGGGATAGCTTGTATGGAAGGCTGTTTGTCGATCATTTGATGATTTTCCTCACTATCTTCTTTATTTCTTATCTTTTTCTTGTTTCCGGGAAGCCTCATTGAAAAATATGCAGCTGTTTTGGCCAACGCACTTTTGACAGGCTTCTCTGATGTACTTCTCATAGAGCCATACGATTCTGAATTCTGCCTCTGAACGCGATTGAAACCCTTCCCGTCTTCCATGTGCTCTACATCCTGGCGGAAACTCACGTCTCGCCTCCCTGACACCTTCTGGGAATCCTTCGAGCCCTCCTCTGAGTTAGATTGATTGAGATGGACGTCCTTCCTGCTTCGAGTTGATCCGTAACCGGAAGATGCCTGCTGGCTGAGCTGGCTAGGAGGTCGACTGCCTCCTGCACTACCACCTCCTACCGTGCAGGAACCTGGTACCTCCGGAGCATCCTGCTGACCAGTCACTACACCTTTACTACACTATGTAACGGGTTAGCTACAATGCCGAAATCAAATCATAACACACGCATGTATTTAAATATAAATGCAATGACCTAGGAAACTTTCTCGGTATAGATGGCGTTGTCGGACTTGCGCTGACTCTAGTTAATGAACGCTGTAGCGTGAACATACATGCGTGTTATTATTTGATTATTCTGGCAAATAAATACAAATAAACATAACAAAGACTGCACTTGCAAATAACACATCAAAAGGAAGACAAACTAGCAAATTATGAAAATGGTAGGCTAGAGCAAATTAACAATATTCATGCAAAACACTGGGATAGAGCAATTACATAAAGGTAACTGGAGCACACACTATCCTTCTTACGTAAGCGGAACTCAAGTGATATACCATTCTAATTAATGTAATTTATAAATTACCTTCGAAAAGAAAGATACAGTATATACTGTGGTGTATAGCCAACTTTGTGTAGTACTCTTGACATGTTTATTAAACTGAGATCCACTGCTGTCTATGTATCTAATATGTATTATAATATTTGGAGGTCTTGGAGAAAACTTAAAAAATGTATAATCCCAAGATATGTATTTACACACATACACACACTCATTCAATCTAATCCATTTATAGCTATTACTCACCCCACCCCCTCTTATTTTACGGCCTTCAAAGAGAAAAGCGTTCTAAATAATCACTTACTCCTACCTCCAGGGGCCTCACCTTATTGGGCGGCGGTTGCATCCCGTGAAAAGGTAGATTCTCATAGAAGGTCTGTTTGTCATCGTCAGGTGGTGAAGGAATTCCATTATCCTTGGGATCAGTAGTTGGGGACTTAGAAGCTTCAGGATCTTCGCCCAGAATGAAAAGAGAACGTGTTAGCAGCAGCAGACACGCCCGTCGGTAAAGACCAGTCATCTGTTTCTTACAAGAGCTGTAGAACTGGCACATTGAAAAGTATTCTGCAATGTTCTTCAGGCATTATAAGCATCATTAATTTTGTAATGGGTGGATATTGCAAGAGCTTTTTATTACCAGTTTGCAAGAATGCTAATTTGGGGTTACTTATTTCTGTGCAGATTCAGTGCACGTAGGGTACCCTGTGAAAATAGTGCAGGCAGGGCACCCTATTTAGAGAGGGCAGGCAGGAAGGACAGCCTACTATGAAGGCTACAGTATAGGTCTAGGAAAACAGAGTAGGATGGGAAGAAAAAGCACTTGGGACAAACAAACGCTCAGCTTTCAAAAAACACATTTTTACAACAGTCATGCCAAATAAATGCACGATCAGCATTTACGTTCCCATGTGTTAAAAGTATTAAGTTCCACGTTGCACGCTTATGTAAACTTGAGAGTAACATTCTGAATACGAAGCTTGAAGCAAAACAAATCTCAAGGCAGAAATGACAAACGAAATAAAGAGCTTATTAAACTGAAAACCGACAAGCTTTATTTTTTAATCAAGGCATTACAATCGTATACACATGGAAGCAAGATAAAACAATTAGCTAAGTGAAATTAAATTAAAACGCTTAAGCCAAAAGAGTTAAGAGGGATATTTCAAGTGTATGTGGACCTCTCTCTCACGTCAGGGCAAGTGCAGTGATCAGCTTGAAAGTAAGCTGGGAACTAAACTCATTTCACCTATGGGGAAGCTCTAAATCCCCAGGGTTCGTGAAGCGCCTGGGAACTGATTGTTAATCAGAATGGAACAGAGGAAGGGCAAAATGTGGATAGACTTTCTTGGATCAAGTGATCTAAGGTATCAAGGAACTATGATTTGAAGGGAACGCATAATATAAAATAATGCAAGAAGTTATTATTTTTTGGCCCAGCACAGCATATGACGAGTACTCCATTATTCCTCAGGACAATGATTAAGGTAGATGAAGACTAACTCATTACTCCTCAGAATAAACAATGCATAGCAAGGTTTGTCAACAGACTTCCCGGTTATTATTAGAGAAAAGTGCGCTTGTAAAATAACAGCGACTCTCAGTAAGCTCTCCACTGAACAAGTTGACAAGAGATCAGAGTTAGTGACTAAGATCCTAGCATCACAGGGGCCTTATTGATGATACAAGCTGACAGCTCTGTACTTTCCACGAGCTAGGCTGAGTGTAGCTTGGTGCTGGTCTTTCTAATTATTATTATGGTTATATTCAATTCACAAAAATACATGAAAGCCGTTGGCTCATACAGTTTACAGGCAGAGGAATGGACACCCACGATCCCCATGAAACTTTATGATAAATGAAGTAAAGCGTGTCCACATGCACTGGCTTAGGCAGCGTCTGGTGAGTTGTATTCAAGGGGCCTTTGTTTTTTTTATCTGGGACTCTCACACTAAGTGAAAAATAGACTGCTTAAAGTGCGTAACTTTGTGCCTTTTAAAGACTGTGTCCATGAAAACACACTTCTTGCTTGACCCATATAGATATTCTTAATTATATATATATATATATATATATATATATATATATATATATATATATATATATATATATATATATACAGTGGTACCCCGGTTTACGATATTTTTTCATTCCAGAATGCTGTTCAAGTGCCATTACCAAACGAATTTATCTCCTTAAGAAAAGTTGTAAAATAGACTAGTCCTTTTAGACCCCCAAAATTACACTTACAAAAGCATTTAAAAAAATAAACTTACATAAAAGGGTGAGTTTGGGGACCATCGTAAACCGGGGTACCACGTATATATATATCGTGCCTAATAAATAAACAATGATTTTTTTTTTCGTTAGGTTCAGAAAGTTTTTTTGCGAAATTATTGCATACACAAATTTTCGATTGCCTTATTCGGCAAGAAAAGCGTTGCTGTTTAAGCCAAAATTGCAAGTTTTATCCATTCGGATATATATATATTATATATATATATATATATTATATATATATATATATATATATATATATATATATATATATATATATATATATATATATATATATATATATTAAATACCACTATGAAAAAATAGAAGAATTCCAAGCGCTTTCTATTTTTTCATAGTGGTTGTCTTGCATATTTTGATATCACCTGTTTACTGTGATCTTTTGCATATATATATATATATATATATATATATATATATATATATATATATATATATGTCGTGCCGATTAGGTAAAACTTGAGATTTTGGCTTAAATAGCAACGCTCACCTTGCCATATAAGACAAGTGAAAATTTGTGTATGCAATAATTTCGCCAAAATCATTCTGAACATAACGAAAAAAATATATTTCATTGTGTTTGTTTATTATTAAATTAATGTTAACGTATCTAAAATATATTTAGTTGGGTTAGGCTAAATTAAATTGCGCTTGTTATAATAAGGTTAGGTAGGTTTTGAAAGTTTCTCTTGGTACAAAATTATAAATTCTTACATTAACATAAATGAAAAAAATATATCTTTAAACGTATAAGAGAATTTTTTAGAAAGGACTTAATTTTAGATGAGTTCTTGCTAATTGACCAGTTTTACCTAATCGGCACGACATATATATATATATATATATATATATATATATATATATATATATATATATATATATATAATGGAATCTTCACAATTATAAGTTGAATTCCTGAGTGTTTTCATGAAGGGATCTCTGCATATCTTGCAGTCATTTGTTCTTGTGATTAATATATAAAAAATATTAATGGAATCTAGGATATATACATTTAGGCATTCCACAATCAACAATATAATTGATTTGGACATAAGTAAAGTCGGTGATAGACATCTTTTTGAGCAGTCAATAAGACTTGTATAGCTTTTATGAATCAAATAATACGAGTAAATATTATTTTATTTTTGGGAAAGCTCAAAATCCATAGGAGTCATGGAGCTCCTGGGGCGGTGGGAGCCAGTCTGGTTTCATTCAAGGAGAGGTTAGCCCTCATGACACCCCCCCCCCTACTCTATCCTTTTTCAAGGGCTATATAACTAAAATATTTTTTTTTTAATTAGAATTGAACTACAATACTTGTCCTTAGGAGAGATGGGTTCCAGTACCCAGGATAAATGTTCAACCAACACTAGTGAAGCCTCGTTCAACACATTAACACATCATAATGACATATTCTTTTAGAATCTAAAACTAACTTAAAAATTGGATTTGAATCTAGCCGACTTATCGGTCGATCCTGAATCATTATAAAATCCAGGATGGGCGAAACATCGTCTAGTTTCATCCCCAATTTGTAGGTTGTGAATTGAGACGTTTATTCTTCATTTATTGTTATTATTAATCCTTGTTACACATTTCTTTATAACATGAACAGGGAACC
Source organism: Cherax destructor (assembly GCA_009830355.1). Classification (NCBI taxonomy): domain Eukaryota; kingdom Metazoa; phylum Arthropoda; class Malacostraca; order Decapoda; family Parastacidae; genus Cherax; species Cherax destructor. The sequence goes on along the minus strand of WNWK01000233.1, from coordinate 440,935 downwards.
TGAAAAATCAGACTGCACACGGCGAATTCCAGTACTCAATAAAACCAGCAGAAAATGCCTATTTATCCATATATTAGGCTGCAAATTGTATCCCCCCACCCAAAAAAGCAACTACCATAATGCTTGCTTTTTCCTGCTACAAACACATTGCCTACAAGTGAGAGCACCTTGTCTAACCAAGCTTCCACATATTAAGATTCTCAGAATTCGAGATCACAGAGAATATTTTGGCAGCACGCGAGACGAGGGAGTGAAATACGGAATTAAAGAGAATTTACAATAAAGCCTCGTCGTAAAAAATAAAAAGTTGGACAAGTTGTCGGAACCCCAATTCCGTTTTATTACATTAAATGGAATACAAAGATCCAGATCTGTCTTGGATATATATTTTTTTCCCCTTTGGGTATTTTCGATGAAACTGTATATATAATCTTTCTGCTTTTTTTTTTTTTTTTGAGTATCAGAATTCACAACGTGAGAGTAGCGAGCTCACGGAGACCAAAAAAGTGACCTCTGAAGCAGCCTACCTTGACCTGGTTTTTTGCGCTTACGTCCAGTCGTCGACCCTTCGGTGATGTCTGGCTTGGTCTGTACCACGACTAAAACAGACACAGACAAATACCGGACATGACACAAAAACATACACAACGAAACACATGCAGTCAGTGAGGGCCTTACCCGTATTAAACATGTGAATAATCCCAAATATTTACAATTTATTATTATTATTATTATTAAAGACTGTCAAAGTTTAATACAGGTAAATTCTTAATTATTAAAATTAGATTTTTTAAGGTAATGCGAGGAATGACGAGAGAATGAAAATTAAATAACTATTCTATTAGCCAATTTTAAGAATTTTGAAAGATAAATATCACCTCATTTTTTATATTTAAATGTACGACATAAATTTGATCACAGAAAAAAAAAACAGCGTAAAAACTGAACGGGTGCCAATTTATATTTGTTAAATAGGTCACGCCCACGCGTGATGCGATATAACAAATCTTGCGGCCTAAGTCAGGGTAAAAGCTGCTTAATACTACAAACTTTGCTTAATCATTTCCGACTCCCTCTTCATTACCTCCTGACAAGGGCTCAGGTATGAATCCGCTTGACATAGCTTTAAAATCTTGAGCTTAGTGAAAATGAAGCGATTGGTATGATACTCTCACCTGCACCCCAGAGGTTCTGTGCATAATTAAGGAATGGAAGGTGATGCAAAAAAAGAGACAATTAATTAGAATCTCTGTCCTCTTACAACTTTTGGTTCATTGTTATCTTGCTGCAAACTTTTTAGATTGGCTGTTTGCGAGAGATTCAAATTTCTCTGCATTTTGGAAAAGTGAGGTTACTGCATGCAAAAATTACTTTTTTTCTCTCTCTATATATATATATGCATGCAAGAAATAATGTTGAATATTTCGATCCTTACTCAGCTATCCACCTTAGTACATTAAAGTGTGACATTACACATAGATCAGTGCAGAGTGAATGTGACTGGTGAACATCTATAGTGGTAGACTACAAGTGCATGGGGTGGGTGCAGGTGAGATGTTAACTCCTGGAGAGGAGCACAAACAACACAACTTCCTCTACATTACTGAAGGTAAACTCTTAGCAAAATGAGAGATTTTTCTTTAATCATTGAAGTGGCGTCTTTCATGTTGCTGTGCTCAACTTTTAGGCCTCCAGGGAATTAGATGTGCGGAAACTCAACCAGCTACCATTGTTTATCTTAATTTTGGTTTGCTATTCTTTACAATAACTTTTTTTTGTTGACTATGAAGAAAGGTACAGTTTATAAGATAAACTACAATGCAAGATATTCAGAAAATCAACTAATGGAAAAAAATTGCAGTGGGGCTCCAAAGTCCCTCTATACCGGGATTAAGGTAAAGGTTAGTGAAGTACTTCCTGTACTTCACTAACCAGTAGAGGTTCCCCGTGTTTATATTTTGCATTCGTAGTACCGACTCTAAATAGGACAAGTTTAAGAGAAACATACCTGAATTCCCCGTGTGAAAGTTAACGTCAAGGTCAGACACAACACTTTTGGATCTGTGTTTTGTGGTGTTAGTCGCAGAAGTAGGGTGGGAGTTGGAAGTAGGAGAAGGGCTTGAAGAGGACACCATGTTATCCCGTGGGATATCCAAGGAGGTTTGGCGAGGAAGTGTGTGCGGGTTACTGTGGGAGTTAAGCTTGCGGAGGCTGGAGCTGGTACGTTTGTTATCTAAAGTAGGGTACTGCTGGTGTGGGTGGAGAGGGTGGGAGAAACTGGGATGATGGTTGTCCTCTTGGCTGTTGTGGTTGGTCAGAGGACGGTGATGGGCGTGTTGGAGAGGATGCTGGTGGTAAGGATGATGCTGGAGGTTTTGTGGAGGAGGAGGAGCACTGTTGGTGGGAGGAAATAGGCTTGTCATAGTGTTGTTGTTGTGCAGGGGCTTGGAGTCGTCAGTCAGGCTAGTGAGTGAGTTGAGGTGCACGTGGACGCCGGGGCGGAGGGGCCACTTATGTACTGGTTGGACTGAGGCAGGGGAGAAGGGGTCGGGGCGGGGCGAGCTCCCTTCCGTGCTATAACAGAAGGGAAAGAGAAGGGCCACCAGAGCGCCTTCGTCAACATCAACACATTCACCACACACGACATTAATGAAACTAGCGGAGCTCCGGGAAGCTCGTATTGTTGGTAAGTCTTGTTAGGAATACTTTAATTATTTCAGCATATATATATATATATATAATCAGGTGGGAGAGACTTGCAAATTCTCAACACATTTATTAATGTACAATCAATGTTTCGATGACAAATCAATCACCATCATCAGAATTCATTTCTGAAACATGATTCAGCATACAATAGAGAATACACAAAACTTTTGACTAGTCATGTTAGGTGTTGTTCAGATGTCCTCTGTGAAATAAGCTGGTTACTATCTGAAATAGTCTCCATAATTTATAATTGTTCTCGTGTTTTGTACTTTTTTTTTTGTATTTCTAACGACTTACTATGTTTTGTACATTATTGTACCTCTACTCAGATAGTAACACCAACTAATTTGGATAGTTTAATTGTTTTGTATGTTTGTTATTGTGTATTGTATATCGCTTAGTCGTGTTCCAGAAACGAATCCTGATGGTGATTCGTTAGTCGTTGATTGTACTGAACATCAATAAATGTTTTAAGAAAATTCAACTTTTTCTAGCGTGTTATGAATATTTCTATAAGTTCAACCATCTTTTATATATATATATATATATATATATAATTTATTGTAAATTAATTTAGTTTAAGAAAGAGTTATAAGAGATTCCCGTAGATATCTCCATATTTGCCTATAAATCACGATTTATTAATGACAGATAGTACGGTACAATGTGGAAAAAGCCACCTGTTACTCTTTAATAAGTGCAGAGCCATTGCCTTGTGAAGAGAGAGGTATAAGACAGTGAACAAGGAGGACAAAATGGGACTAGGGCAGCCACAAACCAACCTTCTAGGCCGTGCACTAAGTCATGTCCGGAGGAATAACACAGTACCAACACTCACTACTCGGGCCGCAACACTAAATGCAGTCATTAAGTGCGGCCATGTGCACAGTCTTGATCTAACTGATGCCTCTTGGTGGAAGGAGGGAAGAGTAGGAGGGAGGGCTTCAAGAGGTAAACAAATGTCGGCCATCTTGATGCTGCATTATCCTCGGAAACAAACAGAATACGGACTACAAGGACCAACTAAAAGGATCAGATTACCTTGTGCATTGGTAGCGGTACTATCGGAACTTACTCCTTTCCGTAGGTTAGGATTTTAGCACAGGCAGTAAGGAGGTACGATGCATCAAATGGAAAAGAAAAAAAAAAGAAAAACAGATAAACTTACATTAAGTATTCAGTATTAAAAAGTAGCTAAGTATAAATGAATAAGCTAAAGAAAATGTATTAAAGAACTTAACATAAGTATGCATTCAGCTGATATTTTTTTTCATGCCCGATTTTAACGCAAGCTGGAAAAGTCTCCGGGTTTTCTATCGGAATTTGATATTTTTAAGAGTTAAATTTGATAAAAAGTCGATTTCTACGCACACGTCAAACAAATATATTTTTTCTGTTTTAAAGTTCTAAATATCACTAGTATGTAAGGTGGATGATGTGAGGTGGAGGTAGGTGTGGGAGAGGTAGAATGGGAAGCCAGGTCTGGGAAAGGTGGCGAGAAAACTGAATATATGAAGGCACTTCAGTAGGTACACGCGCGCGCACACAAGTGTACATCCACACGCACGTGAGGCGCACACACACAAAGGACAGGACAAGAGAAACAAACACATTAGACAGCCACCGGTCAGCCTGCTCAGCGCTAGCTTCAGGGCGGTTCAGGCTGCCCCAAGCAATCACCCACATATTTCATAAACACAAGCTGACTTAATGCCCGATTTATCCGCTTGTTCACTCACAAATTTCTAACTCTGATTAGCAACATTGGGAAGCGACTTATTATAAGGTTAGTAATGTTCCTTTCAGAGTTTAAATTTGTGAAGTTTTGGAAATGTTTAAGCAACGCTAGAGTGAAGGTTCCTAGCCCTCGAGTTCGGCCTCAGCTTCGTGTGCCGTTTAAACCCTGACCCCTGAGGCAGCGCTGCAGCAGGCGACGGCGATGGCGCTGCAGCAGCAGCAGCAGCAGCAGCCAATACTCACAGTGGTTGCGGGCGAGGGCATCCGGGGTATTCATGAGGGCAGTTCCTTTGACGCGTGCTCTGGGCTGGGGTCTTCGTCCACCTTGTCTGTAACACCCGGGGCCTCAACTCTTAGCTACACTCAGGCTACACTTGGCTCTCTACACCTGCTCTACTCCTGGACAACCAGGGTCCGTACACGTATACATATGTGCTACACGGCATCTCTCTCCAACACACAAACACCGGCACGCGCACGTACGTACACACACACGCCGACACGCACACGTATCATACACACACCGGCACGTACACGTACATGAACACACACATACGTACAAACACACACACAAGAAACATGGGCTTGGGCTACACGTAACATTGATAGGTAAATAACCGACCCTTGGAGGTGGACATAAGTATGAGGGTAACCTACCAAGGTGGTAAAACACTTAGTAGGTGACCTACCCAGGGAAGTGCAAAACACTCAGGTGACCTACCAAGGGGCACGACCTGACCTGAGTGGTGACTTGCTTAGGAATGTGACTTCAAAGGGTAACTTACCCATTGGGTTGATCTGGCCACTGTTGGCAGCCTACTGAGAGATGTCCTAACAGGGGGATTTATTTACTCCAGGGAGATGATCAGCCACAGGGAGGAGGGTTTATCTATTCCAGAGGGGCCGGGGAGGGGGGTGCGCAGAGTTGCTGGGGTCATATATTCAAACACACAACTGCAATCCGTCCTCATAACGTCATTTTTGCTAACGTATTGCACCACATGCATTTCTGCACGCGTTCAACGTAGCCAACGGAATTTGCACAAGAAGGAAACGAAACTCACTTCAGTTAACGCGTTTAAGATAACGTTCATCGAAGATAACTTCCGCGCTTAGGTTCAGCGAGGTCAAAGTTAGGTTAACCTAGATTAGCGAAATCTCTCATCCAACCTCGCCAAAGCAAGTTTAAAAGTAATAATGAAGATATTACCTAGCAGAAACTGAGGCTCTGTTAACTAGGGTTGTGCCGAAGTATCGGCAGCGGTGCGTATCGGTTAATTTAGATGGTATCGGCAAATATTTTGGTACCGTCCCATCACGTGTCAATACGCACTACCGACAAGCTGTTGAAATAAACACATGTGCAACATCTGTATATCTTCCTTTTGTAGACATTTCGCCATCTAGTGGCTTAATCATCATAATACAAGGAAATAAATGGAAGACGGTAGAAGAGGAGGTAATCAGTCTCTCAGCCTAGGAGCAAGTGTCTTGAAACAAGAGAGTCATCAAGGGCCGAGGGGACTGATTGCCTCATCTTCTATAGCCTTCCGTTTATGTTCCTGTATTGTACTGATAGTCGCTGGATTGCGAAACTTCCATAAAATAAAGATGTAAAGATACTTAGATGTTGCACATGTGTAATTCATACTGCAGTACGCTGAAACGTCGGGAGACGTACGCTCGGTATGAGGACGGGATGCATACACATGCCACACAACAACAAGATGGTAGGATACTTGGTGCAAAGCAAATCTATATTATAGACGACGTTTCACTCTGGGTAAATCTCCACGCAGAGACGCATGTTATCTATGATAAATTTTTCCTGTGCACCAAGTGTTTCTCTGCCATACTTGTGGGCAAGACGTGCCATCTTACACTGCCATACTTGTGGGAAAAACGTGCCATCATACACTGCCATACTTGAGGGTAAGACATGCCGTCCTACAAACAACGACAAAAGAAAAAAAAAAGTGCAGCACTGCCATTTTAGGCAAGCATACGTCAAGAAAAAAACAAAAGAAAATAAGAACACAAACAAAAAATGGATGAGTCTCATAAACAAATTATAATTGAAAACTGATAAAAGTGGATAGTTAAAAAAAGAGGGATAAGCGAATAAATAAGACGCAAGGAGACACTAGGCATATACACAAGAGAAGGGTAAACACACAGTGAGTCAATAGTCTATACCGAGTCTCCTCAAACTGGCAGGAGGAGACTGTTGCAGGAGTATGTTAGTAATGCGTTGGGATTAGTGCAACCTTACATGCAAGCTTGCTCACGCACGCACGAACACACACACCCACACACACACACACTCTCTCTCTCTCTCACTCACACACACACACAACCACTGAAGGTAGCTTGTACGCATGTTCAAGCAGTCCTGCAGTTCCAAAAAAAAAAATGCAAACATGAGGGGGTTAAATAAGAGAAAAGGGGGGAAGGACCGAGGGGACGTGGTGTTGGAGGGGGGGGGGTATTTTTAGGTTGATCCTGCGCCACTTAGTGACCTATTATCCGAACTAGTGATTTGTCACAATGGTGTTACACTGGATCAGATAGACTTCAATAGAGGGCTGGACAGCCTTGGGCACAGGGTTGGATAGCGTTGGATAGAGGGGTTGGATAGCCTTGGGCAGAGTTGGATAGCCTTGGGAAGAGGGTTAGGCGGAGGACAGTCGGTTCACTGGCGGCACAACATGGGGTGGTTTCTGGGACCTAACGGAGGAAAAAAAAAAACTCTTCCATCATATATGGAATTTTTTCACTGGAGTCTTTTTTTTCTGGTGGGGACTTTTAAAAAAAATGATCTAGTTTGAGTGACCAATAATTAAAAAAAACCGCAATGACACGGTAAGTTCGCTTCTCATTTAACTACAAGAATAAACAAAACAGTAACAGAATTGACTGTAGTAGGAAATAAATTTCTGACAGACTTTAAAACAAAAGTTACACACACACACACACACACACACATATATATATATATATATATATATATATATATATATATATATATATATATATATATATATATATATATATATATATATTTTTTTTTTTTCCGTGCGCCCTTCAAAATGTAGAAATGATCAGAGTTGGTTCTCGTAACAAACGTGTTGTTTAGAACGTATTTGCTGGCGCGTGTGTTTACCTGGTCTCTCGCAACACCGCCAGGAAACATCCTCTATACACACATTTTGTTAGTTCATTTAGTTACGTTTGATTTTAATTGGTTAATTAGCGCTAGTTTAAGTTAATCTAACTTATACTAATTATGCTGAACCGAAACAGATAGAGGATGTAACGATGAACAGATGGATGATATAACAGTGAACAGATAGAGGATGTAACAGTGAACTGTAGAGAGATAATGGCGGTATTGCGCGCAGACCTCGCTGGCAAGCACACACCGTAATGCATTGGAAAACCAACGTTTTGTTCGTAAAAGGTTGATTATCGATCTCAAAGGTGTGAAAAGTACACTTGAGTATCATGCACTGTGACGACTCTCACTAACTGATCCTCCTCACCATCCCTCTTCAAACCGATATTTATACATACACATTTTTTTTCCTCTTTCTAACTGACGCATATCTAAATAATGCACATTAGGCAAGCTGACCCTGGCCTGAATGATGTATACAGACAGCGACCAAGCTGACAAAGGTACAGAGGATACATATCGGTGCAACTGACACTGGTCTGAATGATACATAGTGTTCGTGAAACTGGAAAAATATAATACGTAGAGAATATGGTATTTACAATGGATCATTAGATTATCTGATTTTCAGTGACTCTTCCAGCTCGTGTTGGGGGGCAATGTACAGTAGTGTTGTTTACCTGCTCGGGGGGACGTGCCACAAGGTGCTAGATGGAGGGAGGAGGGGGAAGATCAGGGAAACGAGGGGAAGCTAAGGGAAGAAAGGGAGGAAGGGGAAGAGGAGAGTGTGATAAGAACATGGGGAGGGGGAGTGGTAAGGAAGGAAAAAGTTTCCTGCATCAGACTGGCTGGTAAGCTACACAGGTGGTCATACCAGCCATCTGCAGCTGGATACCATATAACACCAGCTGGGCCAGAAGTTCACGCGCCTCACCCTTCCCCTGTACCCCTGGCCAACCACCCAGGCATGGCAGTACAAAGACAGGTATAACAGTTTCGCCCACTGGTGAACCTTTTTCCAAGCCATGGCTTGGAAAAGAAATTCACTTGTGGGCGACACGTCGTGCAAAAACATGCTCTGCTATACTTATCTTTGCAAGACCATGCCTGTCAGTATCTTGCCCGCATTGACAAGTATGAGTACTTGGCGTCACGCCTACTACTGCTCACCCACCAACCACACAACCACTCGGATACCCGGATGCTGCTCTACCCTGCTGGTCTTTAACCAAGCAAAAGTGAAGAAAAACACGCTGCTCTCCGTTTATAAACTCATAATAAAGCTCTACGCAGAGTGAAACATTGCCTCAGATCTTGTTCTGCTACTTTTCTTCAGCATTAGGCTATTTAAATTAAAAAAAGCACCGTTTTTCCCATAATCCATTATTTACAACAGTTCAACATCTCTGTATAGGCCCATATTCACAGTTTCTAAAAAGTACTGATCTAAACTCGTAGCTCTAAAAAGTACTTAGCTGTGGCAGATCGTGCAATATTCGGCAATTAGGAGCCACGCAGTTACGGTTGTGGTAGTAATGGTGGTTATGGTGGTAGTAGTGGGTGGGTGGTAGGTGGTGTGGTTGTGTGTGGGGCTGGCGAGGAGGCAGGGGCGACTGTGTGGGCGTGGGTGGGTGGCGGAACTAGTGGCTGGCGTGGGTCTGTGGGCGGCAGTTAAGGAAGGTATGAGCCAAGCCTCAGTAACATCTTCCCACTGCTGGTGGTAGTTGTGGTGGTGGTGGTAGTTGTTGTTGTAGTGGTTGTGGTGGCTGCTCGCGCCCAAGAAAATGACAGATGGTACTTGAGAAAACGTACAAACAGCGACTAGAAGATGGAAGGGGAGAGTGGGATGTGGAGTGCGGAGGTGTGGGAATGGGAGGGGGAGCAGGATGGGGAGTGCAAAAGATCTGGAGTGGACGAGGAATATGATCCAATGGGATCCTAGAGTGGACATGAAACAGGGGGGCAATAGGAGTCCAGAGTACGCAGGAAACACAGGGACAAGGGGACCTGGAATGCACAGGAAACACAGGACAAGGGGACCTGGAGTGCACAGGAAACACAGGACAAGGGGACCTGGAGTGCATAGGAAACACAGAACAGGGGGACCTGGAGTGCACAGCGATAAAGGTGAAGGGAAAAAAAGGTGAAGATCAAGCTTATAAAAACGACGTTTCGCTCTGTTTGAAGCAAAACGGTGTCACAGAAAGCTTAACCTGCACCTGTGTCTTTTCTTCATCACAAACATGGAACCTGAAATAGGCAGGGAACAAGGGGTCCGGAACACTTGTAGGATACAACAACTGTATCCTGCAGTGCACGGAGAAAACCAGGCAGAGAGAGATCCCCAGTAACACAGGATCTGAAATCTCCAGCGTATGAGGGACATAGAATGCTATCAGGATACAAGGAAGACGATTATGCACGTAGCAAGGAATCCAGAATGGAAAGGAGACAAAAAAGGATCTGGAATCTAAAGTGGACTAGGAACAAGGAATGTGCTATGTGCTGCCATGAAGATTTACAGTTTGAAATAGAGATAACGAAGGATAGCAGATTTACAGTAAGGTATTTAAGGGACACGTAACTAGATTCAGAGAGGATTTTTGACAAGTTACTTGGAATGCGTAGATGGGTAACGAACTTTTGGAGTGGTTATGGGAAGGCATTGCAAATGGAAGGCACGGGAAAAGGAAAAACGCAACAGCCATGGCGTATGGAAGGGACAAGACACATGAATCTAGAGTGTAGGCAAGGGCAATGAATCTGGAATTTGTAGGGGTAAAAGAAGAAACGACCTGAACTTCGCTGGGAACAAGGGGTAATATAAATGGAATGAGAAGGGAGCAAGATGTAAATGGAATGAGCTGGGAACAAGGGGTAATATAAATGGAATGAGCAGGGAACAAGAGGTAATATAAATGGAATGAGCAGGGAACAAGAGGTAATATAAATGGAATGAGCAGAGAACAAAGGGTAATATAAATGGAATGAGCAGGGAATAGAGGTAATATAAATGGAATGAGCAGGGAACAAGGGGTAAGATAAATGGAATGGGCGTTTAACAAGGAATAATATTTATGGAGTGGGCGTGGAACAAGGGGTAAGATATATTGAGTGGGCGGGGAACGAGGGTTAATAAACCTAGAAAGTGAAGGGGAGACACTTTGTAAGTGGTCTAGAAAAGTCAAGATAAGGGGTCAGAAATACATCTAGGAAAATTGGCGTAAGAGAATATTATAGGCCGGAACAAGGAAGTAAAAAGATCTGTTGCTACAAATATCCAAAGTGGATCACAGGGAATCAGAGACACAGAAGGAAAGGGAACCAAGAATGCGAAGTATAAAGAGGTGTAAAAGGGTAAAGATTGGCACATAACAAATGGGCAATCATCGTAAGATTTTCAAAAATTAATCTATCCATTGACATGTTCATAAACAACTAATTAGCAAAAAGGAAGACTGAACAGCATAGAATATATATATATATATTTATATCTGTAATAATTTAAATCTATACATTAGGTTTAAATTTTAACATCTTGTCCATTAACTTCAGAGAATAGAATGACAGTCATGAACTATTTATTTTGATTAGAACACTTGAAAATGCGATGCTTTATGGTTATATAAAGATAACTGACTTGAAGGATCTAATTTTGAAAATATCGTCCTCCTGACTGTTTATTTATTGTGGAACTTTAAACAGACTTTTAAAGGTCAAGGGAAAAGTTTTAATATTATAACCCACAATGTTAACCCCCATGATTTATTAGTTATGGCAGAATAATGTGAGAGTTTAGTGCTAGTCCTGAGTTCTAAAATAGTACTTTATCAGCAGGTGTAAGATACCATCCCATTAAACCGGCGAAATTTAAAGCAACAAGGTGACTTAAATTAGGAATCCAGATCTTCGTAAAAAAAAAATCTTTTGAATAAAGTTGAAAAATACAGAGATGGCAAATTATGCTCTTACTAAGTCTTAACGAAGCCTAAGAGACTCTTCCAACTGTCTTTGAGCATTAGTAAGACGCTCACACAGCCTCTACTATAACGGACGGAACATTATAAAAAACTCCTCAACTGTATCTTAGATCATAAAAAAGGCGATCCAACTGTCTTAGACGGAGCCTAAGAGAGGCACCCCAACTGTGTCTTAGACGGAGCCTAAGAGAGGCACCCCAACTGTGTCTTAGACGGAGCCTAAGAGAGGCACCCCAACTGTGTCTTAGACGGAGCCTAAGAGAGGCACCCCAACTGCGATGACTTTGAGACACTTATGCAACACTTGGGTATCAATAAATATACCTAAATGTTGCAAAAGTGTCTTCACTCTACACCACAACTGTGGCTGGAAATCAAGAACGAACGACTGGTAAATATTACAGAAATGAGGACTGTCAACTATAAGGAATGGGAAGCGTGGATTATGAGGAAAAAAATATCCAAGTCACTTGTAAAATAGAGATGCAATTCCAGAGGGATTTTGAGATTTGAGAGAAAGCAATTGAGGTTGGTGATGGATCTAAGAGAATGTCTGTATATATCACAGTATAATCTATCTTGAACTTAATGGCATATAAACCCCGGAGCGGGGAATACGAGGCCAAAGTCGACGTGAGAATACCGAAATTTAGTGCTTGGTGTTCCAGACATCGACAGTGTGATAGGACGTTGCTCAAGGCAACTGGTGAATACTGAAGTAGGACCTGGGACCTGTTCTGGGTCATGAAGCTGGACCTGAATATGTCGGGGTTTCGGATAACAAATAGGCAGATGCGGAGGGAAAGGAAGTTTTATCAAGTACACTCTACAGGAGACTCTGGCTTCAGTGAATTTCTGAGCCGAGTACGGTATTATGCAATGAGGAAGTAGCAGTCCCGTCTGGCCCTACAGACAAGCAGCAAGCTGAGCAAGGTTCAATAATTATGTTGGTGCCTGACCCTCCTCTTTTCCACGGGAATCATCACTGAGGATATGGCATACTCGCCTCACCCATGGAGCTTGTGACGGACTGTTGACCGTGAAGTGCATCTTAAAGCATAACCAGCTTTGGTTTATAATCGCTGAAGTGTTTGCAGAAACCTCAGTGATATTTTATGAGGAGCTTTTAGTTTGGTGAACATTGGATTAATAGTGTTCTTTTTAAACCTCTTATTATTTGCTTTATTTATTGGATCAATGTTTGGCATTGTTAAGTTATTTGTATGTTTAATATGTAGAACGCTGAGTGACTTTTCTGGTCTCGGCATTTTGAAACCCCAACGTTATTATATTCTGTGAGAAGCGCAAAGCTCGTATGGGTCATAGTGCCTGGGGAACGGAAGGTAATCAGATTTGAAGCGAAGAGAAGGGACAGCTGCAGTTCCTTCAATCAGCATGAAGAACACACTTTGAAGGGTGTAAACTTCCCACCAGCGCTTATTTAATGGCAACCACAGGTGTCAGGAAGATCCGAGGTATTAATAGAATGATAGAGTATATAGACAGTACGTAAATAAGACATACTGAATTGACAGAGTCTTCACAATAAAATGTCATAACCCGCACTGTCTCGTTTACATTCTAGGGAAGAGAGGAGGCTGTGTCACCGTGTAGAAAAAGTCCACGAGACGTGCAACACACCGCAGACGTGTTGCACCACACCACGAGACGTGCAACACAATACAGACGTGGTGCACAATTCCATGAAACTTGCAACACACCGCAGACATGTTGCAACATACTACAGACGCGTTGCACCACACCATGAAATGTGCAACACGATACAGACATGTTGCACCTCACCGTGACATATTGCACGAGTATGTGCCTGAAAACTAGTAATGTACACATATTATGCCACAAAGAATCGGTCATTTCAACAGCTGCAGAGATCACGACACAACACAGCAGAAATATTTTAAAGTTGTTTTGGCTTCTGAGCCGGATGAGAAGCATTATGAGAAAGTTAAACAATTCCTAGCTAAAACATAAAGTTAATATAAATATTTTAGCATACTGAGCAAGACAAAATCCTTAAAGGATCATAATTTTGAGGACATCAGGGTAAGGCAAGGGAGACTAAAAAGATATCAGAATATGGGTTGCAGTGTGCACTTGAGCACGAACCGGGCAAACCTCGGCAAGACAGACCACAGGGAGTATCACATTGAGTTGCACTGTGCACTTAGAGCACATACTGAGCAAACCATAGCAAGGCAGACTAAGGGGGGTGGGGGTTATCACATTATGAGTTTACACAAACTGAGAATGTGATGATAGGAGAAAAATGATTGACAAGAAACAGTCACGAGGCGTGGTATAACAAGGTGGCTCCTCCACAAAGCTTATGAATAATGACTGGGCTACTGTGGTACATTTTTCAGGTTCAGGCAATCCGAAATATTGAAAAATATTCGTCTTGGGGGGGAGGGTTTATTTACCCATGCCAGGGACTCCTGTGTGTTAGATCTCTTTTATTTATTTAACTTATGTTTGATGACTTACGCTAACCATGCATAGTGACACAAAAATATATGGAGTTTCTGCTAGATTTCAAACTACTACATCCAAAATAACTACGCTAATAAAAACTGAATTTTATATCAATGCTATATAAAGATATGCTACTATTTTTACGACTACACATTCTACCGATTTTACTTTTTAACATTACATAAATAAATATAACTTACTTCTCTCTCTCCTGTATGTTGGTCGTACCGTTGTCTAAGCAAGCAGGAGGGGGGAAGGGAAAGAAATGCACTAGTTTAAATTTGAGGCTGCTGGGAGTTGCACTGGGAAGACCCCTAATGCCAGGTGTTCATGTGTGTGTGTAGCCGTGTTGCAGGCTGTTCATGAGACACTGTGTGCTGTTAGTGTGCAAAATATCACCATGACTGGCATGTGCCACTCCTCCACACTCATGGCTACTGAAATAATATTCAATATAGTATATGGTGAAATATCTCTCTTTCCTGTTTTAAGTATAACACCAAAGGGGTGAGGAGTGACACACCAGAAAAATATTAAGTTTGCTGTCACTGCACTAGCTGAGGTCACACTACACACCACTCTCATGCACTAAGACCGCTTCATTATAACAAAATGTGTGGTTCTAGTCAGCCTACTGGTTATACTGCAGGTGGCTGACGCATCTACAACAATTAACACATTTTAGCGTGCCATTACATCAAACTTGCAAAGTGGAAACATTAAACACTGGGAAAACATTACAAGAAAACATTTTGTTAAAAACTATTAAAAAGTTGAAGTGAAAAAATGATGCAGTCATTAAAAAATGTAAACACAATTAGTAAATATATATAAATACACAAATTATTATAAAAAGCAAAGCAGATATATATATTTTGTTTTAGCTTCTAGCAAGAACCACACATTGTTAGGTTGGTGGGCCTTACTAGTACTACGCTCCACACCATGATAATTTTCAAGACTAACAACTAACCCCACGAGCATCCTGCTAAGCTTGTATCTTACATTATAAACATGGATCAGTTTGATGAATACGACACATTAACAACACATATGTATCTTGATTGCGAAAACTATACGCCTGCGCGGCAGGCTTCAGTTAAATGCAGAATAAGATAAGATTGGACACTGGAATATTATATCTGCCTGTTTTCTACCGAGTAAACAAACCTGCGCAGGCGAATTGTTTCGGCAATATACTCAGGTGTTGTCCCATGTGTCTTATTCATCAACTTGTTGGTATGGTATACTATCAATAATATAATGGATCAGGTTCTTGGTATCTTACAAATAAATAAGACTCCTGAAGCTCTCCATTAGTGGTTATGGTTGTATATTTAAGTTGGTGGTACCTTAGGCTACGATGCACCCAGGTCTCTACGCTATCTAGACTAAACACGTTAAGACATTCAAAACTAAATATCTATAGTATATAAATCATGGATCCAACATCTAAATTTTATATCCCATTTTATTTAAAGAGTAAACATAGACAATGCAAATGTTTTCAGTCTAGAGACCCCTCAGGCGATACTAAACTATTAATAACTAAACCCTTATCAATCAGAGAAAGTTATGTGAATACTTAAGGTTAGTCTTCTTCAGTGTTAATTTTTTGTATGTATCAGAGTTGTTTGTACATATTAAGGCTTTCTGCTATTTTAGTATCGCCTTTGGAGGGCCCCTAGTCAGACCGACAATATTCGTGTTAGTTCTATATTGTGGAATGTTAATTATTCTTATGCAGTATGTTACCCATATGGTACGTGTATGGTTCACTCACATATACTGTAAATATATGTAAATGTATATATATATATATATATATATATATATATATATATATATTATTGTATATGTAAGATAATACAATAGGAAGAGCGAGTTAGGGTACTTACATTTTCCGGCTTGTCTTTGTCTACGGCAGATGACGATGATGACGACGCAGATGATAAGGACGAGCACGATGACTGCTGCGACGATGGCTGAGATGACGATGATGTTGTCGTCTCCCAGCTTCTCCATGATGCCTGCGACGCCTAATATTGTATACACGCACACGTGGAAAGTCAGGTTAGTAAAAGTTAGTCTATTAGGCGGATTATGTTAGGCAGAGAGAGAGAGAGTTAGAATTATAAATGTAATAAGCAACTATTTGGTTTGGTTATTATATGGATAACGAAGTGGTTGACATTATCGTTTTTTGTTTTTTTTTGACTTCTGCAAGGTTTTCGTTGATAACTTGAGAACGTCTGATTCGATGGACTTCAAATTTTCACACCGCTGGTTTAAAGTAATTAGGTTAATGCAACTGTTATCAGGTTCAAGTTCCTCTCGTCTGTCTGGTATGGTCCCTGCAGGTTTGACAACTCCACGCGGTAACTTAACGTCTCGTTCGATTGACTTCAAACACTTGATGTATCCTACTTAGAAGAAGGTTGAGATTGTTATTGGAAAGTGTAGATGCCAATTTGCCAATATTATTTTTAAAATGATGTGGTATTTAATTCAGTTTAACTAAATTCAGTTTCTACTGAATGATTTCAATCTTTAATGGTCGAGTCATCTAAAATGAATAATACTTTTTGTATTTAAAGTATGTAGGTGAAATTTTGTCCATTTTAATAAGTTAATAAATTCGGAATGGATGAATTCAGTGCGATAACTGGAGAATGTCTTTTCTGGTCGCCTTTAAACTTTTTAGTCGTGGTGTGTTTCTCAAAGGGAAATCCGCATTGATTTTGGAATGTGTAAGTTTTAATTTGTCATTATCATTACACAACTTCATTTCTGTATAGTAACTGGAGACTGTATTTTTGATTAACTTCAACTTTAAACGATGGTGTATTTTACAAAGATGTAGATTAAGTTTGGGCTGTGTAAGTGGCAATTTATTATTTTTAAGAAATTAGTAAAACTGAAAAACTGATTTTCTTGCTATAATTTGTGAATGATTCATTTGATTTGTTTAAAACCTTCAGCGCCAGTAACTTAAAAAAAAAAAAAAAAAAAAAAAAAAAACTGGCATATTTTGGGATTTTGATCTCTTTGCGATAACTAGAGAATGCCTTTTCTTACTGGCTTTAAACTTCCGAAGCTGGTGTATTTTACTTAGCGGAAGGTTCCGATTGTTTTAGGGTTGTGTAGGTGCCAAGCTTCCACTTTTACTGAAGAAACTGAGGATATTAGTTTCCACGTGATAATTTGGGAACGCCTTTTCTTGATTGCCATCAGTTCTTCAATGTTGGTATTTAAGCGCATTAGAAAATGTTGCCGCACTCCGCATTATTATTATGGCATCACTGAGGTACAGGGGACCGGGGGTGTGCAAAATAGGACTAAATTTCTCTAATCGCGCAGCGACTGAAACATGTCTAGTATTTTAAATATTTAAATACATGCACAAAGTATTTAATCTGCCGTGCTAACAAATATTTTAAAGGGCAACTGGTCTATATACAAATAAAGTGAAAACATGCAATCAAAAACTAGATGAAGGCATTGTATCTTCGGGTAATTTAGTTAGGTATAGTTTAAGGCTATAATCCACAGTAGTAATGGATGACTTAGAGCAGCAGGTTACTAATGTTTGAGTGTATTAGACAAGTTATCCCTGTACGTATATGCAAAGCTAGTTAGTTTCAAGACGAGTTATTGAGGTAGCCTGTCTGTCTCCCGCATAGGCAGATGGAGGATCAAGCCTCCACTACTACTTGCGCTGACTCCACCGGGGTTTAGAGATTCACATAAATACTAAAATAATGAAAATACTTAATGCTTTAGATGGGTATTAAGGTAAACTTTAATTGTAAGTTAACATGTGGTAGATTCATGACAGATATTGCTTTATATGTGTGTGATGACAAGCAGGAAAAAGAAATGCAAATAATATATATATATATTATATATATATATATATATATATATATATATATATATATATATATATATATATATATATATATATATATATATATATACTATCCCTTACTTTAACCTCTCCCAGATCCTCCCTCTTCACTGACACCTATCCTTGATTCGTCCTTTCCCGACTCTCGCTTACCCAGCTCTCACTCCTTCCAGGCCATCACCCCTCCTTGGCCATCACCCTTCTCAGGGAGCTGGACTGTATCAGTGTACTGTGATGATAGTAACACTGCGGTACTGTACGGTACTGTACTGTGTCTCTGGATATACAGAGTCACTGTCCTCTGGGTATACACAGTCACTGTCCTCTGGGTATACACAGTCACTGTCCTCTGGGTATACCCAGTCAGTCCTCTGGGTATACCCAGTCACTGTCCTCTGGGTATACCCAGTCACTGTCCTCTGGGTATACCCAGTCACTGTCCTCTGGGTATACACAGTCACTGTCCTCTGGGTATACACAGTCACTGTCATCTGGGTATACACAGTCACTGTCCTCTGGGTATACACAGTCACTGTCATCTGGGTATACACAGTCACTGTCCTCTGGGTATACACAGTCACTGTCCTCTGGGTATACACAGTCACTGTCCTCTGGGTATACACAGTCACTGTCCTCTGGGTATACACAGTCACTGTCCTCTGGGTATACAGTCACTGTCCTCTGGGTATACACAGTCACTGTCCTCTGGGTATACACAGTCACTGTCCTCTGGGTATACACAGTCACTGTCCTCTGGGTATACACAGTCACTGTCCTCTGGGTATACACAGTCACTGTCCTCTGGGTATACACAGTCACTGTCCTCTGGGTATACACAGTCACTGTCCTCTGGGTATACAGTCACTGTCCTCTGGGTATACACAGTCACTGTCCTCTGGGTATACACAGTCACTGTCCTCTGGGTATACACAGTCACTGTCCTCTGGGTATACACAGTCACTGTCCTCTGGGTATACACAGTCACTGTCCTCTGGGTATACACAGTCACTGTCCTCTGGGTATACACAGTCACTGTCATCTGGGTATACACAGTCACTGTCCTCTGGGTATACACAGTCGCTGTCCTCTGGGTATACACAGTCGTTCTACATGTTATCAGTTTATCAAACCTGTGAACGATGACAAGTGTTTTGAAAAGAGAATGAAATTTTAAAAGTGAATTTTTTCTTGACATTCAATTTATTTCGTGTTTCTTTTTTTTCATCATTTCTCCCCTCCAGGCCTAACCTGACTTGAGAGGCTGGTGAAAGTCTCTTGATCCAAGGGCATGGAGCTACCTGGTTCTTCGAATCATACTCCAGTGCCTATCATTAATTATCACAATCGATGTGGGATCCTTACGGGTTTACCGCTCCCCCATTATTATAACGCCTCTCCTTTACCTCTTTCAACATCATCCTATCACCAGGTTCCTCCTTTCATCACATCCCTTTCCATCCCTCTCCTCGTTCTTTACCCTCTTCATCCTATCCGTCCTTTTCTATCCCTTACCCGACCTCCTTAGCCCTCCTACCCTTCATCCTAACCCTCCTACCGTCCTCCTTAACTTTCTACCCGTTCTTAACCTCCTATCCGAGATCCTAACCTTCCTAACCCGTTCTCCTTAACCTCCTATCCCCCTACCTCTTCCCCTACTCACCTGTGACATCAATCTCACAGGGGATTGATTCTCCGATAGTGTTGTTTACGTAGCAATAGTACGTCCCTAGCGACGCGCCGTCGCTGGCAGACGCAGACGGGACTCCAGTCCTTCCGACGTCACCTCCGACGTCAGCGTCTCGTTCAGCATCCTCCATCTGCGTCGAGGAGACAAGTGGTGAGTGGAGGGAACAGGTGGTTGCTGCTTGCGTGTAAGTCAATCGGTTTTCATATCCATAAAAAAATATAAACACAAAACAAAGAAAATTTACAAACACTAGAAGCAATGAACATAAACACTCTACACGAATAAATACTATCATACCAAGATAAAATAACCAGCATCATTTAAAAACCCTGTTAAATGATTGTGAAAAGACTCTCCTAGAATTTCCCCGAGGTCTCTACAGGCACCTCGGTAATTATAAAAACCACGACGAAAGCGGAAAGGCCTAAGCCGAGGGAAAACTGCTAAAACATGTTTGTCACTAGAACAGGAGCACCTGCAAACAGGTAGCTGTGGGTGACATGTCTGATCCTCAGTCGGCAGAGATTCATCTTAATGATGATTCCTGTTGAAGGAGGAGGGCCGAGCACGTCCTGCCGAACTCCGTATAACTGGTTACTGGTCTGCAGGGCCCATTGGGCCAGTTACTATCCAAGGACATATCTGTGGATATGGCCCATAAAGTCACTAAAGTAAAATTCTACTTTAGAGTGAGCTCGCTACAGCAGCAGCGTTTTCCTCGGCATCCACACGTTCATTTCTTGGTACACTGATCCACATCCTTGTGGCACGTGGGGGGAGGCGCTAACCACTCCTGGATCTTTTTGGACCAAAGAGTGTGGCCAGAAGCAGACAGAGCAAATTTGGGAATCCGAATACAGAGTGAACCGAGAACCAACTCAGTCAGCTCTCAGGACAAGAGCAGCAAGGAACAATACGGTATGAGGAATCTCTTCTACTCTTGCGTGAGAACAAGGTGTAATGAATTAAACTTCCAAACAACAGACTATTTATCTAATCAAGTCGTTTCATAAATCCTTGAGTGCTGTGAGCATATACAATGCACGAGGGTATGTCTTACCAGCAGGGACGGAATTAAATGTAAGCGGATCTACAATTACGTCTTGCTAGCAGGGCCAGAGTCAGGTATAAGCCTCACCATATGAGGGAAGGCCGTTAAATTTATTTTTCGTTTTCCATCCTCCATACTTTGATAGTTATTTTGTGCATCCTAGCAGCTTTGTTTTTAATAGTATTTTACTCAGTATTATTATAATAAAGGTAAGCGCTAAACCTGAAATGGTTATACAACGCTGCAGGAAGGCATGTGGAAAAGTAGGAACTTGCAAAGGATAGGGGCGCGCGAGAGGTTAATGGAGGCAGAGGAATGTTTAAGAGTAAAATTTAATCAGAGTTGGTACAATAGGCTAGTTTCCGTTAAAAAGTCAGAGGACGTTACTTAAGAGTGTAGTGAGGCTCTGGAGATTTCGGAAATTAATCCTGCAAGCCCGCTGATAAACAAGACAATCTGTTAAGATATGGTAGACTGATAGTTCATGCAGAGTGGTTCCGGGCTTGTATCTATGTGATATGCGTGAGTGGAGTGAGTCGTGTGCGTCTGATATGGAAGCAGGAAAGTAGTCTCCCGAACACCGCACGGCAGTGATAGGAAGAAGACCAAAAACCAAAACGTTGTTTGATAGAAAACAATTTGTTGTGGTTCAACTCGGACAAAAGTTGTTGCCAACGGTTGTTTGAAAATAATTGAAAAATAGTCCGAGAAAATAATACCCCTGTGTGAAATCGGGAGGTATTGAATAACTGATCGAGAGGCTGAGTTCTCCTTGTTCATTGCCCCAACATCGAAGGGACCCAGCGAGAAATGCATATAACTGTGAAAATACTGACCGATTAAATGACCTAAGATTATTCGTTCAGGAAAAACTGCTGCATGCCCGACACCGTCGGGGGATTGAGAACCATCAATGTACACTGCAATAACATAAGACTGGAAGCGGTCAATAATGTATGAGCCTGAAGACAAGTGAGTCTCAGTACATAGAAGTGAGGAATAAATATGCATCGTTGGAACTATCGAAGGAGGGAAGGCAAAAGTATTACTTATTAGATTTGCACTTCTTAGTCACTCTGTACCTCATACTCTGTACTTTTCTTACTTGGGACTTCTTAAAAGACTTGGTGGAAAGTTTCTGAAGTATTTTCAGTATCTTGGAAGATCTTAGCCTGTTCTTTTAGAAAGTGCTTTTAATCCTTTAAGACTTTCTCCACAGTGTTAATTTCTTAATGACGGAATTAGTTTAATCTCTCTAAACCCTGGCGTCTCGCCAAATTATTATTGTTGTTCATTATCAAATTTAATCATATTAAGTATAAAATATTGTATTTAATTTTATTAATAATACTTTTAAGTATTACTATTAAATATTATTATAAGGGAAAGCGTTAAATCCGTAGGGTTGCACACTGCTTGGGACATGGATAATTAGGTTTGATCCTGGAAGTAGAGGCTTAGCTTCAAATATCTGGATGAAGACATTTCCTTAGATGGGACCAAACAGTAATTTCCCACGTCAAAAACATGGTTTTAGCGTTTTTTATAATTAATAAAAATAATACGGTGAGTAAATTATTATGTCTGACGATATCGTCTCTGGCTACAGTTTTCTCGTTGAGTTTTCTACCGTCAGCAAATGAAGTTTCGTGTTTTGTAAGGCCTGGGGGATCACCACTTGTTATACTCGGCCACTGCTTGTGTCGTTTGACTGTTTAAAACTTTTTTTTTTTATATCAGGAACCCGTGTTCGAGATTTGTTTTGATTGTGAATCCGGATCCTGGATTGGTTTTATGAGTGCTGCAGCTGGATTCGGGAAATGTAAATCCACTAAGACCTTGGGTATTTACTAATTATGTCATGCGAATCTCTCGAAAGATTTTTGGAAATCTAGGCACGATATGTTGAAGAAAACAATGTATGTGTGTGTGTGTTCCAAAAAATCTTTTTCCTTGTAATCTTTTACAGCCATTTGCACATTACATTTGTCTGTAATTCAGGACTAAAAATCCGTGACCTTTCTTAAATATTGCTATCAATTTGTTGTTTTTGAGTCGACTGGCACTTGTGAACGGCAATAGTAAGCAACAACAATGAAGCAGGAAGAAAAGGCAGAACATAACTTTACTGTGACATCGTTTCTCTCCGTGTAAAACTTTTATCAAGTCAAAATCAATTAAAGCTTCTTCTGCACTCGTCTTTTCCTCATCAGTGCCGGCGGTACAACTTTGGTTCCATCAACAAGACTGGACACAGGAAAGGTTGAGGGTGTTATGGTCAGTCGAGGATTGTCTTGTGTTGACCAGACATCATGGCTTCCTCTAACAACTCTGACGAGGGATACTAATGTACAATAGTGTCAATATACGAAATTACGAGCCAGGTTCAGTGCTATCAATCACCGGAAAAAAATAGACTATTGCTCCTATGCGCTGTATGACCCTAGTAGGTTTTGAGCTTCTTTTCAATAATAATAATAATAATAATAATAATAATAATGCTGTGTGACCCACAAGGGTCAACCATCGTCAGTTTCGTCGGTTCATCGAATATTAATAGTGATTCTGATCGGCTGTGGCTCGTAGGCCTTTTTTAAGGAACACATGTGCTGACAGTCCCAGGTTGTATTCTACTACTACCTTCATGGTTGATGTTTTCAATTTCTTTACGAAACAGTTTGAAAGGAACTCGGTGCCAGCGTCCCACAGTCGAAGAAAGATTACTGTGACTGCTAGATAGTAGTCACAGTAATCTGTAGTGATAAAGAATAGAAGCGATTAAAGATATTAGAGTCTGCGATGACTTGAGGACTCAGGTGAAGAACCTTGCGAGCAAGGCAGCGAAAAAAATATATCAAGGCAGCGAAAAAAATATATCATGGCTGAGAAAATCAAAATAAAATGGCTGCAAAACTCTCAATGAATTACAAATCTATTCTTAGGTTAAGTATGCTTTCCTTTTAAATAGCCTCTTACTGTCTGGAGCGTCAGAACAAGTTAGAAGACAGCATCTTGCACTTCAACTCTTCCTGACTACATGTATCATGTCATGAGACTCCAACATCAGAGAAATAATTTGTAAATGGCGTTGATGTTATGTATAAGTTCAAAATGCTTAGTCTGAGGACGCCTATCATACAGCAAGACGTGCAGCTATCTGCACCTTCACTCTGGCTTGACTATTCAATAGGATAGACATTTCAAAAATACTATCTGATCACCCTTTATTCATTAGGTATGTTGCTTTCTAGTAAAGTTTGAATCTAGGCAAAATTACAAGATTTTCGTAAGTCTTTTACAAAGAGAGAGAAAAGGTAGGGTAGGGCAGTAATGGCAGAAAAGACTGAAAGCACTACTAATAAACGCGAAGAAACTTTAAAGTTAATTCCCACATTAACACTGGTGAGCGTAAAAAGAATTTAATTTTTTCTTAAATCCAGCGGAGGACAAATTGTGAAGGAAGAGTAAAGGAAACGAGAGAGAGAGAAAGAGAGAGAGAGACCCAGAGAACGGAAGAATGTGAAGGATTTATGTCCTAAATATTGCGGCTGGCGACTTAAAGGGGAACCCAGGGGTGGAGTGTGGTCACCCCCTATGTCATTACCCCCCCCCCTGCATAGTAACCCCCTCCCTGTACAGTTACCAAAGAAATCCTCTGTATTCACTGCGGAGCTCTGCGCAATCCTCGCTGCTCTCGTCTTGATAACTGGCTTACTTGGGTCCCGTTAGCTGTCTACTCAGATTCCCAGTGTGCGCTGCTTGCCCTGGCCCAGCATACTTGTCTTTACCCTGGGGTCCAAAAGATTCAGTAGTAGTTAGCTGGTGTGCACTCGCGCCACAAGGATGTGGAGTCTATTGGCTCGCTGGCCATGTTGATGTCCCGGGAAATGAACCAGTAAACGGTGAAGCGAAGGCTTCTATAACGAGTTCACTCTATAGCAGACTTCTGCTTCAGTGACTTCGTGGGCCACATATATAGATACGTTCTTGGAAAGTATCTGGCCCGCCGGGCCAGATACTTTTGCCTCCCCTTCGCTCCCTATTTTATCTCTTGTGGCATAAACTACTCTCCCCACTCTCCACTACCACTTCTACTACCACCACCACCATTACCACTACCACTACTACTTTTACTACTACCACCACCACCACCAGCATTACCACTACTACTTGTTCCTCTTTCTCCCGTCCCTGTCCTCCTCGCTTATATATACTGGCTCACTCACTCCTATCAGTGTGACTTGTGAATGGTCCATGACGGACCGAAACGTCGTCATAAGCTTTTCTCTCTACTATGTGCGGGTTATTTGTGTGTAAAGGGTTCAACAGTAAGTGGGTGTTTGGTCCTTCTCCTTCAACAGGAATCGTCACTATGACAAATCTGTCCATTGAGGATCGGGAACATACGTCTCGCCCATGGTCACGTGTTTGCAGGTGCTCCTGCCACTCTTTGTGTAGATGACTGTGGAACGCAGCAGCCTGCCCACGACTTGGGCCTTTTCGCACTCGTTTTTATAATTACCAGAGTGACTGTAAAGATCTCAGAGACATTTAGGCTAAGAGACTTTTGACAATAAAAATTCAATGGGATTTTTAATTGATTCTGGTTATTTTTAATTTACAGTATGTGTGTGCTTATTCATCTTAGCAATTTCTATTTGCTAATTTGAATTTAAATGTTATATTTAATTTTTAATTGCCAGCAACACTCGGTGATCAATCACATCAAAGTGATCAATCAGATCAAAGCGATTTTTAAATTTCAAAACTAATCATCTCCCCCTTCTTTTTTGTTCCCTCGTCTCCCTCTTTATTCCTTTGTTTCCCTTTCACTCCTTGTTCCTTCCATCGACAGTGTACCTATTAACCCCCCCATCCCCCCCAGTCTCCCTTCAGTCATTCCTCCGAGGAAATGAACCCAACACCTGCTGGAATTAATGAAAAGGAAAATTGAAGTGTAGCGGGAATTCCATTTCAGAATATCCAATATTTAAATTATAATATATATATATTTATAATATAAATATATATATATAAATATTATACATAACATATCAGTCGTCTCCCACCGAGACACAGGTGACTCGAGAAAGAATAAACACTTTCATGGTCACTCATTCAATTACTGGCTTAAAAACATTTTGACATCACGATTCAGATGACTCTTAGCTGCAACATCATCTAGGGAGTGGGCACTCCGGGACTCGTCTAGTTAACTGGTTTCCCCTGGATTTCTTTAAAAAGTCACTTTGCTAATACTCCAACTTCACCTTGTTATAAAAATCACTTGTCTCTACTCCTGTCTACCAAGCTTACAAAACCCTGCCGGATGTTAAAGCCCCTAGCACTCAAAACTTCCTTTACACCCTCCTAGACCTCCAACCTTTACTAGGACGATCCCTCTGCTCCAACTTCCCTTCATCCCAGATTATTACTTTTGTTCTATCCTCTCTTAATATCCAAATCACCACAACTGCAACAAATAGGGTGACTCGGAAAAGAAGAAACACTTTCACTATCATTTCTTCAAACACTGTCATTCCAGAAGCTTGCAATATATTTGTATGTATGTGTAACAATTAAGCCCAGAGAATGCTCTCAGTTTTTTAAATAGGAAAAACTTTAATATTTCGATCCCTTCCTTAGGGTCATCCTCAGCCGTAAATTATTACTGGAAACAAGGTAAGTGCACATCCCTCCCTGCAGTTCAGAGAGGGATGCACAAAGGTATGAATGTTGGAATGATAGTGAGGATACAGGGGTTAGTGGAGATAGGGGAGAATGCAAGAGTAAAATTAAATCAAAGCGGTGCAATAGGTTAGTGTCCGTTAAAAGTCAGAGAGTGAGTGAGTCTGTGTCAAAGGTGGGACCTTCAGCGAGGTCAGTGTGATGGGACAGTGGAAACGCTGGAAATAAATCCTATGAGCCCACTTAGTTGAACATTCTATTAAGATGTTATGGAGTGACAATGAAACCTGACATTCCATGTAGAACGGTGCAGTGTTTTTGTTTATTTGGCATCCGTGAGTGTGTCGCGTGTGTCCGATACATAAACAGGAAAGCGTAGTGTCTTGAACTCGACAAAGCAGGAAAGATGATGGTCAGAAACTTAAACGTGGTTTCACAGAAAATTTGTGGTGGTCCAACTATGACCAGCATTGTTGCGGATCCTCAGCAGACACACCATGTGCAATCAAGGCCGAGAAAATTTAGAAAATATTTAGAATTAGGAAGAACTGTGAGGTAGAGAAGGAATAGATGAGTAATATAGGGAAGGTAAAGAATGGATTGAGGAGAGATGAGGCAGGGTAAGAAAAACTTAATCAAAACGAAGAGTGTAGAGAGAGTGTAGAGAGTAGAGAGTGTAGAGAGTAGAGAGAGTGTAGAGAGTAGAGAGAGTAGAGAGTAGAGAGAGTGGAGAGTAGAGAGAGAGTGTAGAGAGTAGAGAGAGAGAGTGTAGAGAGTAGAGAGAGAGAGAGTGTAGAGAGTAGAGAGAGAGAGAGTGTAGAGAGTAGAGAGAGAGAGAGTGTAGAGTAGAGAGAGAGAGAGTGTAGAGAGTAGAGAGAGTGTAGAGTAGAGAGTGTAGAGTAGAGAGTGTAGAGAGAGAGAGAGAATCTGGGCCTGACAGGGAGGAGAATGCACTTCACCTTTGAAGTGTAGAGTGGAACGGTAAGCTTGTAGGTAAACGCTTTTGTGTGTAGATTAACAAAGGGTGGAGCGGCAGTGTCATCCGTGAGGGAACATAATGAAAGCAAGCAGCCTGGGTCCCGAGAGTGTATCAGCCAGTCAATCTTCCTGGCACGGCCAGCTCAAGCAAAACTTTGATTTTCTTAACCTTTCAAAGAACTCTTGATCAAAGAATTTATAGCTACCCTTCCTCGGATCAAACCTGATTCTCTCTCATTCCCGCGAGTGTTATGATCACTACGATTTTACTCCCCTTCCTCCTCCCCATGAATTTAACCGCCTAGTATGAATTTGTCATGTGATTTTGTCTCCCCCCCCAAAAAAAAAAAAAAAAAAAAAAAATATAGTAACCATTAATTTTTAAAGAGGTGGACCGGTAAGCCAGCGGAAGGTCTCGGTCAGATGACCCAGTGGCGGGTCATCATATGACCTGCGTCAGGAAACACTTGTCCTGTTTCGTGACAAATCTTACCTATTCTCCTCCACCTAGTTGTGGTTGCAGGGGTCGATTCATAGCTCCTGGCCCCGCCTCTTCACTGGCCGCTACTGGGTCACTCTCCCTGCGCCATGAGCTTTATCATACCTCTTCTTAAAGCTATGTATGGAACCTGCCTCCACTACATCGCTTCCCAAACTATTCCACTTCCCGACCACTCTGTGACTGAAGAAATACTTCCTAACATCCCTGTGAGTCATCTGAGTCTTCAATTTCCAACTGTGTCCCCTTGTTGCTGTGTCCCATCTCTGGAACATTGTCTCTGTCCACTTTGTCAATTCCTGTCAGTATCTTATATGTCGTTATCATGTCCTCCCTATCTCTCCTGTCCTCCAGTGTCGTCAGGTCGATTTCCCTTAACGTCTCCTCGTAGGACATACCCCTTAGCTCCGGGATTAGTCTTGTTGCAAACCTTTGCACTTTCTCTAGCTTCTTTACGTGCTTGGTTAGATGTGGGTTCCAAACTGGTGCTGCATACTCCAGTATGGGCCTAACGTATACAGTGTACAGGGTCCTTAACGATTCTTTATTAAGATGTAGGAATGCTGTTCTTAGGTTTCCTAGGCGCCTGTATGCTGCAGCAGTTATTTGGTTGATGTGCGCCTCAGATGTGCCTGGTGTTATACTCACCCCAAGATCTTTTCCTTGATTGAGGTTTGTAGTCTCTGGCCCCTAGACTGTACTCCGTCTGCGGTCTTCTTTGCCCTTCCCCAGTCTTCATGACTTTGCACTTGGTGGGGTTGAACTCCAGGAGCCAATTGCTGGACCAGGCTTGCAGCCTGTCCAGATCCCTTTGTAGTTCTGCCTGGTCCTCGTCCGATTGAATTCTTCTCATCAACTTCACATCATCTGCAAACAGGGACACTTCGGAGTCTATTCATTCCGTCATGTCGTTCACAAATACCAGAAACAGCACCGGTCCTAGGACTGACCCCTGTGGAACCCCACTCGTCACCGGCGCCCACTCTGACACCTCGCCACGTCGTACCATGACTCGCTGCTGTCTTTCTGACAGGTATTCCCTGATCCATTGTAGTGCCTTCCCTGTTATCCCTGCCTGGTCCTCCAGCTTTTGCACTAATCTCTTGTGTGGAACTGTGTCAAACGCCTTCTTACAGTCCAGGAATATGCAATCTACCCACCCCTCTCTTGACTTACTGCTGTCACCCTGTCATAGAACTCCAGTAGGTTTGTGACACAGGATTTCCCGTCCCTGAAACCGTGTTGGCTGTCGTTGATAAGCTCATTCCTTTCTAGGTGCTCCACCACTGTGTGTGTGTGTGTACTCACCTATTTGCTCACCTATTTGTGGTTGCAGGGGTCGAGTCATAGCTCCTGGCCCCGCCTCTTCACTGATTGCTACTAGGTCCTCTCTCTCCCTGCTCCATGAGCTTTATCAAACCTAGTCTTAAAACTATGTATGGTTCCTGTCTCCACTATGTCGCTTTCTAAGCTATTCCACTTCCTGACAACTCTATGACTGAAGAAATACTTCCTAACATCCCTTTGACTCATAGGAGTCTTCAACTTCCAATTGTGACCCCTTGTTTCTGTGTCCCCTCTCTGGAACATCTTGTCTGTGTGTACTCACATAATTGTGGTTGCAGGGGTCGAGACTCGGCTCCTGGCCCCGCCTCTTCGCTGTCCCTGCTCCATGAGCTTTATCACACCTTGTCTTAAAACTATGTATGGTTCCCGCCTCCACTATATCGTTCGCTAGACTATTCCACTTCCTAACTACTCTATGGCTGAAGAACTGCTTCCTAACATCCCTTTGACTCATCTGAGTTTTCAACTTCCAGTTGTGTCCCCTTGTTTCTGTGTTCCCTCTTTGGAACATCCTGTCACTATCTACCTTGTCAATTCCCGGCAGTATTTTGTATGTCGTTATCATGTATCCTCTAACCCTTCTGTCCTCCAATGTTGTTAATCCTATTTGTGTGTACGTGTGCGTGCGTGCGTGCGATCCTTCCTACTCTTCCCATTCGGGTTCAGAGCCTTTCGTGAACATACTACTTCGTCAATCTTCCTCACGATCACCTCACCGAAGCACACATTATTTAGAAATGTTTTGCAACAATGCATAAAAATATAATAGCATATATAAGCAAGATGCCAAGTGACTCGGAGCTTCCCTAGAATTAACTCCTGAAAGGTAAATTACAAGTAAATTAAGAACATTAAGATTCTAAAAAGTATTTCGTGAAAGTGTAGTTTCAAGCACGGAGCTGATGGCACGGATGTCACTACGTCAGATCCCCAGGCTGTCCAGGACCGTGTTACCCGTGGATGTCACCGCGTCAGAATCCATGATCGTCAGGCAGTTCAGGAATGTTACTTACCTGAAGACGACCTCTTCTGGGTTGGCTGCGGCGCGGCAGATGAGGAGGATGTGGGCGTCTTCTCCACTCCCACCGTCCTGGCGGTCGATCTTGCATTCTGGCTTGACTGTCATCATACCAAGATACAAGATTTAGCACCAGTAGCTATAACTGTCAAGGTTACCACTAACAGTAACAGTTACCACTGTCATAACAGTTACAACTGTCATAATAGTTTTAGACACAAATGAGAGTTCCAAGACACCAAACCGTAAAAAGTACCTTCAAATAAAAATCTGATATAACTGCCTTGATACAAGCTATAATGAATTAAAGATTTTAAACTAGCTGGTCTTCTGACGTGGACAATACCATTAACTGTTACCATAATACAGAAAAGCCAAGTCATAACCAAAAAACTGGAAGTGCAAACTGATGATTCTGCCCCTTCGGAATCACTAGCAACCTAGGACGCACCAAAACGTCGTCTAGCTTTCATTTACAATGTTTGGAAGTTGCGGATCTGTTCACTTACACAAAATATCGAAGGTGGAAGTGGAGGTCATCTTGCCGTGACGATTCTGCGCAATGCACTCGTAGTCACCAGCTCGGTCCCTCTCTATGGGGTAGTCGAGGTGCAGCACCGCGCCTGTGGACACAGTTTCCCCACCGTGACTCCAGATATAGGTAGCCTCGGGGTAGCTGGAGGCACGGCACTCAATCTTGGGCGGAACCTCGCCCTCTACCACCTGGATGTACGAGTCTGACACCAGGATCTCCTCTGGCGGGTCTGGCGGAGAGACAACAAGTGTGCTTAACACTCAAATTATTCTAAACGTAAAATATTATTCTAAACGTAAAATGCGTAATTCACAGTGATATGATTGTATTTATAGATGTAACACGAAAATCTCACCGAAATACAATGGTAAAGTACCGACAATATGTAAATAGGACAATACGGATTATGGCATTTTATGGAATGCCGTAACCAGCATTGCGTGTGATATTTACAAGAAAATGTCATATTTAACACCATTTAATGGTAGAACAATAAACTTTAAGCCAAGGTGAGGGAGTACTTGATCAAGTGGATATATATATATATTTTTTTAATTACGTGAGTAAACAATGAAAACTAAGCACAACTGCACTCATGGTTCAGCGTTATATTACCCTAAGGGTCATAAATTGACGATAATAAAAATAATAAAGCGGCCATAACTACAAATAAGTAATTTCTAATAGGCATATAAGTTTCCCACACAACTCGAACCATTCCTGAACAACCCAATTATTAAAAAACTGTTATTAGTGATGGTAGTGTGACCAGTACTAACACGAGACACTAAAATGCGTGAGGTAAAGTCCTCTCCCTCCGACCCACCCAGGGTCATTATCTGGAAAAAGCCCCTCAAGGGAGGTTCCCTGATGCTGGTGAGGGGCTCTTGATCTAGGGAACTGTATCTGTGCTCCAGTTTCCTGAACTGAACCTGAATGCCCCTTCCCCTCAGGTTTAGCGATCCCCATAATCAAGGAAAAGCACTAAGCCCGCAGGAGTTTAAGCTTGGCGACTGGTGGACTGTCAGGTTTGAGCCAAGAGAACGGTAGCTCTAATTCCATGGATCAAGAGACCTTCACCAGCATGAAGGCATCCCACGTGAGGACTCCCCCGGGTCTCTGTGCTCAGTACTTGCATAAACAGTCTAATAAACTTTCGGTTCCAGGAGAAGTAAATTATACAGCTTCTGACTCACACTCGACCCGGAAGTAAGTGTGTGAGGTGACTCCTGGTCCAGCCACGTTGGAGGAGGAGGTGCAGGTGTAGTTAGCATTGTCCTGGTCCCGGTCCAACACACCGTCGGGCCAGCGGTCCATCTGCCACGTCAACACTGACATGACGCTCTCCAGGTCACTGGGGAAGAATGTACATGTGTTTTATTGATGAGGGATGCTGCCTGTCGACGGGGCGTGAGTATACAACAGAACACTACAGTTAAATGTGAGCCCGATCGAAAATGTGTCTGCCTGACAGTATTGAACAAGAGACGACGTTACAAACTAAGCTTTCGTTGGGACGACGTTTCTCTCTGTGATGTTCATGAAGTCACGATAAAATTGGTAGCGCACTCAGCTCACATACTGAGGGTTCGTGGTTCGATTCTCGACAGGGGTGGAAACGTTGGGCATGTTCTTTTACACCTGCTGCCCCTGTTCACCTAGCAGTAAGTAGGTACCTGGATGTTATACGACTGCTAAGGGTCGCATCCCAGGGGGCTGGGCTTTGATATGAGCTGAGGTACGGTAACAGCGCTTAGTTTGTAAATTTAACTTTAAAAAAAAACTATACAGAGCGAAACGTTATCCCAATTAAAGCTTCTTCAGCTACATGTGACAATCTCGTACGATAATAACACACAAACACAAGGTTACACCACTGACCAGTGTACACACAAGTGTTCTGGTGCACCTACCCTGACCTGGAGGTTCTGACAAACATTAGCCTGAAGCAGGGTAGAACTACCCTGAAGGATCCTTCAAGACTTACCCTGAGGAGGGGTCCGGGAGCATGACGCTCTGCCTGACTTTGTAGTGAGTGTCGTTGAGGAGAGGCGTGTCGTCCTTGAGCCACGCTATGGTACAGAGGGGCGAGCACTCGACCCTGCATGACAACGACACCTGGGCGGAGTTCAGCAGCGCCCCGTGGTAGGGCGGAAGGCGGTCGATGAACACAGGGGCAGCTGTAATAACGGAAAAGGGGATTTGTACATGTGTAACAAGGGAAAAAGAGAATTTGAACATGTGTAAGAAGTGGAAAGAGAATTTGGACATGTGTAACAAGGGAAAGAAGGATTTGAACATCAGAAATCAACTCAGAATGGGTTGTAAATGTTATTGTGATACTGACAAACTGTATTACACTTGTCTACAGCTCGGTACATTTATTAAAGAAAACATTTCGCCACGAGTGACTTCATAGTCCTGATGAGGATGACTCGTGGCGAAACGTTTCTTTTAATAAATGCCCTGAACTATACACAAGTGTCCTTTTCCACGAAGGTAGTTCTAAAACTAACAAACTAAGGCGTGGATGAAACTTGAACCCCCACCCACTTCTTGAGTTATCTGAACCCCCCAAAAAAGGTGTTGTGCAGGCGAAATGTTTTCGACAAAGATACTCAAACGTTGTCCGTGACAGCCAGAGATTCTAGCGCTCCACCGTCCCTCAACATCTCCAAACACATCTTCCAAAGGCTCATTAAATGCTTAATAAATCGGGGCTGTATGACCCCGATTTAGTTTAGTTTTGATTGGTTGTCGAGTTAGAGATTATTTCTGATTGTAATAATAATAATAAATCGGAAAGGTTACAAGAGAGAAAAAAGGGGATGCAAAAAACAAAAGGTACGTAGTGTGTTCAAGGTGGGTCGACCGTTTTTTCCCCCGTGCTCCCTCCCAGCAACGCTAGTAAATACAACGTATTTCGCTGAGCCTAATTCCAGGTCGTTACCGTGACATATTTACGACTGATTTTACGCTAATTACGGGGGAGAGTGAATGTAACATACGCAGCTCCAACGAACACTGTGACTTGTCGTAATAACGCGAAGGACAGGTAATTAGAGGTATTTTTTTATGGAAGGTTAATTACAGGCTAAGTCTAGGATCCTGATAAGCTAATCACGAGTCGTAAAGATTGGAATTACCAATCCTCATCAGCTGTTGTAATGTGACGAACACAGCAGCGTTCACAAATTCAGGAATTAATGTTACGTTAATTATAGTCTATAGTGTTTCATGGAAACATTACGTTTACGATATAAGGTTCCATATATATATATATATATATATATATATATATATATATAATATTGTATATTGTGCCGAATAGGTAAAATTGGTCAATTAGCAAGTACTCATTTAAAATTAAGTCCTTTCTAAAATTTTCTCTTATACGTTTAAAGATGTATATTTTTTTCATTTATGTTAACGTAAAAATTAATAATTTTGCACCAAGAGAACCTTTAGAAAACTTACCTAACATTATTATAACAAGCCCAATTTAACAAACCTAATCCAACTAAATATATTTTTGATAGGTTTACAATAATTTAATAATAAACAAACACAGTGAAATATTTTTTTTTCGTTAGGTTCAGAATGATTTTTGCGAAATTGTTGCATACACAAATTTTCGCTTGTCTTATTCGGCAAGAAGAGCGTTGCTATTTAAGCCAAAATCGCAAGTTTTACTTATTCGGCACGATAATATATATATATATATATATATATATATATATATATATATATATATATATATATATATATATATTTTTTCACTCTATTTAACACGCTCACACATGCTTGCTGGAAGTCCAAGCCCTCGCCCACAAAACCTCCTTTACCCCTTCCTCCAACCTTTTCTAGGACGACCCCTACCCGCCTTCCTTTCCCTACAGATTTATACGCTCTCCAAGTCATTCTACTTTGATCCATTCTCTCTAAATGACCAAACCACCTCAAAAACCCCCTCTTCAGCCCTCTGACAAATACTTTTAGTAACTCCACCCTCCTCCTAATTTCCACATTCCGAATTTTCTGCATAATATTTACACCACACATTGCCCTTAGACAGGACATCTCCACTGCCTCCAGCCTCCTCCTCGCTGCAGTATTTGCAACCCATGCTTCACACCCATATAAGTGTGTTGGTACCACTATACTATCGTACATTCCCTTCTTTGCCTCCATGGATAACGTTTTTTGTCTCCACAGATACCTCAACGCACCACTCACCTTTTTTCCTTCATCAATTCTATGGTTAACCTCATCCTTCATAAACCCATCCGCTGACACATCAACTCCCAAATATCTAAAAAACATTTACTTCTTCCATAATCCCTCTCTCCAATGTGATATCCAATTTTTCTTTATTTAAATCGTTTGATACCCTCATCACCTTACTCTTATCTATGTTCACTTTTAACTTTGGAGACGAATGGTTTTTGGGACATGACGATCTGTTGGAGTGTGAGCAGGGTTACATTTTGTGAAGGGATTCAGGAAACCAGTTAATTGATTTAGTTGATTTGAGTCCTGGAAATGGGAAGTACAATGCCTGCACTTTAAAGGAGGGGTCTGAGATAGTGACAGCTGGGAGGGACTTTTCTCAGCTGTCGTATCTGAGCTCCTCTGCAAAGACAGTGATTATGTATGAGTGTGGTGAAAGTGTTGAATGATGATGAAAGTATTTTCTTTTGGGATTTTCTTTCTTTTGGGTCACCCTGCCTCGTGGAGACGCCGACTTGTTAAAAAAAATATATATATATATATATATATATATATATATATATATATCAAAAAGATCACAGTAAACAGGTGATATCAAAATATGCAAACAACCACTATGAAAAATAAGAGGAATTCCAAGCGCTTTCGTGACTACTCACATTATCAAGGAACTATAGTTCCTTGATAATGAATCTTTCATTGTTTTATTTTGATATCACCTGTTACTGTGATCTTTGCATATATATATATATATATATATATATATATATATATATATAATATATATATATATATATATATATATATATATATATATATATATATATATATATATATATATATTTTTAACAAGTCGGCCGTCTCACCGAGGCAGGTGAAAAGAAGAAAATCCCAAAAGAAAATACTTTCATCATTCAACACTCACCACACTCATACATAATCACTGTCTTTGCAGAGGAGCTCAGATAGTGGTTGTTTTGCATATTTTGATATCACCTGTTTACTGTGATCTTTTTGCATATATATATATATATATATATATATATATATATATATAGATATATATATAACTTTTATGTGCTTTAAGTAATCTGCCACCTATTTTATACGTCTGCCACGTCGCTTCCCATCCACCCAATCATATGCCTTTGCCAAATCCATAAATGTAACGAAAAATTCTTTACCCTTATCTAAATACTTCACTGTAAACACCTGGTCTACACACCCTCTACTCTTCCTAAAAAAAAACCTGGTTCATCTGCCATCTTTCTCTCCATGACTACCATACACTATCAGGTATATTGAAAAGGTTTATTTCCCTATTATTCTTACATTCTCTTTTATCCTCTTTTACATTATACAAAGGAAATGTTCATGCTCTCTGCCAATATCTAGGTACCTTCCCTCCTTTCATGCCAATATAAAATGCACCAACCACTCCAAAACTATATCCCACCTGCTTTAACATGGATAACGTTTTTTGTCTCCACAGATACCTCAATGCACCACTCACCTTTTTTCCTTCATCAATTCTATGGTTAACCTCATCCTTCATAAACCCATCCGCTGACACGTCAACTCCCAAATATCTGAAAACATTTACTTTTAACATTTCTGTCTTAATCCCATCAATCCCAGCTGTTTTATCCTTTCATTCTACCCACTGCCTCATATACCTCCCTCACACTCGCATCTAGCTTTTCCTGGCTCTTAAAAGGAGTCAATGCATGAAATCACTGCTTCCCTCTTTTCATCAACATTTAAATGCACCTCAAAATATTTCCTCCATCTTCACAATACCTTCACCTCCCCAAATTCAAAAGTGGATGAGAGTTCCTAGTTAGACCAAAAATATTCGCATTTTTTCCATAATGCTAAATGTGGGTTTCGAGGATTCTACCCTTCTAGTTCGGCCAGAGGCTAGGCTTACCGGGCCTTTCACCACAAAAAGCCCACTCACACCATATCAACAAACAAACATCCTTCACCATACAAACTCATCACCTTAGCCACAATCCCCCATTTACATCATACTCTACCAAATACACAAACATCTCCCATCATACAAGCACATCAACTCACCTAAAACATCAACATCCAGGGTGGCTCTCTCTCCTTCGCCTTCGATATTGACGGGGACGCAGGTGAAGTTATCCTCGGTCTCTAAAGACACGGGGTTGATGGTCCAGCTGGCTGTAGTCTCGTCAGGTACCAGGTGGGAGCCCCGGTACCACCTGAAAGTGGTGGCTGCTGGTCTTCCAGGGTCTTCTACGTTGCATGTCAACTCCAGGGAGAGACCCTGTGGGAAGCAAAAACCTTGAGAAAGACCCTATGGGAAGCAAAAACCTACACTTTCGGTACATGAAGAAAGAAATATGGGTAATATCCTCTCAAGTACCAACCGAGGATACTTTTGGAGCGTGGCGCCGGAAAATCAAAGATGAATTATAGGGAGAAATGAAAAACATGGAAGATTTTTTTCTCGAGGATAAAAGAAAGATGTGAGCTTCGTATTTTCTGTGGAGAAAGCGAATGTACTCTGATTTACGACGTGGAAATGTTTTTCTATGTCCAAATATGCAGTTGAAACTAGTGTCTAGTTTAAATATTTTGACTTTCCTGTTGCGAAAACAGTGGAAATACTTTCATAATATTTGAAATTGTAATTTTTGTTGTGTGAATTTTTAAGCGAAAGTGTGTCACTCCTGTCGCCTACAGAGCTATTTTAACAAATCTTCGACATTAGCGTAGTATCTGAGCAGGTGTTCAGCGCTTCCACCCTGCGCAAATGAGCGAGCGCACATAGCGTGGTACATGACTAAAGATCCGACTAACGCAAAGTGTGTACAAAACATAGGTAAAGTTTGTCAGGAACCAGGACAAGTGCTTCCTGACGTGGGTCTGTCATATGATGACCCACAGCTGGAGCGTTTGGTCATCTGACCGAGAAGTTAGCGTACCTTAACAACCATTGGTGGCTGGTAGGTGATGAAGGCCTGGCCGGGAGGGTAGTGGACGATGAGCTCTGCCTCGTTGGACCTGCTTCCCCAGCCAGCGTCATTCATGCCCTCGCACGAGTAGTTGCCGTGGAAGTCCTTGAAAACGTTCTCCAAGAGGAGCTTGGAGGGATCGATGTCGCAGAACACCGAGTTGGAGCCGTAAGTTGTTGAGTTGCCGTCACACTCCGGCAGCTCCTGAGGAAGGAAGACCGCGCGTGAATGAATGAAGTTTGAACATACATCAAAAGCCCAAATATCATATAAGCAAAATAATATCCTTTACACTTTACTCACACACTCATATTAACATTAACTTTTCAGTTTTCGGATCAGTTAAACAAAACCCTTCACGTTCTATGCTACCTGTCCCCTCAAGGGAGGTTCCTTGATACTGGTGAGGGGCTCTTGATCTAAGCAACTGAACCTGTGTCCCAAATCCTTGAATCGAATCTGGATTCCTTTCATTCACTCCCCCCCCCCGAAGGAGCTGTATAACCCCTAAGGGTTTAGCGCTCAATGAATGTACTAAAAAAATAATACACAAATAAGCCGGACACGGGAGAAAGAAACTTGCAAGTTTCTTTCTCCCGTGAGCGGCGTATTTGTGTATTGTTCCAGTCACGGTCTTGTGCCTTTTTTTATTCTTTCTGTAATAATAATCTATGCTACCTGTGAGCAGTTTCCAAGTTCTTTCT
Source organism: Cherax destructor (assembly GCA_009830355.1). Classification (NCBI taxonomy): domain Eukaryota; kingdom Metazoa; phylum Arthropoda; class Malacostraca; order Decapoda; family Parastacidae; genus Cherax; species Cherax destructor. Next base: position 402,204 of record WNWK01000233.1, on the reverse strand, counting down.
ACACTCGTAACCAGACCTGAAGCCAGGCATTAGGTTAGGTTAGATAAGATTGGTCAGGAAACACTGCAAGTGATTGGTCATCTGATGAGGCCTTCCGCTGGCTTACCGGTCCACCCCTTTAAAAAATATGGTCATGATTATATCCATTTCTGATTGCCAAGCATTGGTTTACACGAAGAAGTACCTACCTTCAAGAGCTCCCCGTCAAGGTACCAGCGCACACGGACGAGGTAGTCTGGGTTGGCTCTCACCACGTCGCAGTTGAGTGTGACATTAACGTGGTCCTCCTCAGAAACTGGCTCCATCGGGTATATCACCACCTGCACCTGCGGTCGATCTGTAGCAGGGAAGAACCTGGTGAAACACACGTGGTGACACAGCTGCTTATAGATTTAAACATCTGAGGGACCTCAAAAAGAGAAAAATACCTGACTACAGAATAAAAAAGAACTATGCACAGGTGAGACTTCCTGAATGAAGTTCATTGGAATAAAAAAGTTAAAAAAAAAAGAAAAATTATGAAATGGAGTGAATAACAGTGATATGCCGACAAAGAAGAAATTTATTCTGAAGATTAAAAGTAGGGAAAAAAGGAGACAGTGACAAGAACACTAGAGCAAGGTAAAAAAAAACAGAAAACAGAGAACGAAAAATGACAGCGAAACAAGCAAGAGAGAAACGAAGGCGCGACAGTGAGAAATGAAGCGGTGTGACAAGTCAAACCAGAAATCATGATGCGGGTCTAGATAAGTTTTCAGTCTCGTTCAAATTGTTAAACTCAGTACCTCTGTTTTAATCAAACTAAATCTTATCCCTGATGTGATCTTAACAAGGAAAAAAAACATGAAACTATCTAGGAGAAAATCCAAAAGAAAACGCTTTAGGAATATTATATATGTAGGACTTGACGTGCTGTTGGAGTGTGAGCAGGGTAATATTTATGAAGGGATTCAGGGAAACCGGCAGGTCGGACTTGAGTCCTGAAGATGGGAAGTACAGTGTCAGCACTCTGAAGGAGGGGTGTTAATGTTGCAGTCTTATAACTAGTGTAAGCGCACCTCTGGCAAGACAGTGAATGATGGTGAAAGTTTTTTTTTTTTTCGGGCCACCCTGCCTTGGTGGGAAACGGCAGATATATATATATATATATATATATATATATATATATATATATAATCATAACTGAGCTACAAAGAAATACTAGCGAGAAGAGTATTTCACTGAAGAGTTGCTTCACAAAACATGTACCTTGACACGCTCAGAAACCCTTGTTGTTGCTTGTCTTGGTGAGCGAAACCTCGACCTAACACGATGTAACACACTTCTTCCGTCTAAATAACTTGCATACTATATACATACCGGCTTACCAGCCTAGACTGACTCTTATCATGACTCACCAAATCGTAATTACACGATGGCTTGCGCACTGGCCTGAAGTTTTACGACTCGCTTGCCATGGGTTCTAACCCCATTGGTACCGTGGTCAGACTAGCTCTCCCCAGACTAGTCCAGCCCTGCAAAACCCACCCCAGACTTGCGCAGCCTACCACTCATCCAGTGCAACCCAAAAGAGCTCAACTCGACCCAACTTATTCCCTACAAGGCTCAGACCACTCCACCCCATCCTCACCCACCCTAACCACACCTAGCTGTGCCTATTGTTCACCCTTCCAATCTAAGTTATTCCTGTTCAACTTGCTGAAGACAGTTACTCACACTGGACGCTGACGAAGGCGGAGTTGGTGACTTCCGAGGCGCCGACAGCGTTGGCGACCCGACATGTGTATTCACCAGTGTCGGCAGCTGAGCTGTTCTTGACGAGCAGTGACGGATGTTCCACGTTACCATTACCATACTTGTCTGGGTAACCAGCCACGTCTACCTGACTACTGTCCTGGTACCTGCATCATACAATAAACTGTCAGTTTTACAATCATGGTAACACATGCACACATCCCTCTACAATGTTATTATTTTCACGGAGAAATATTAAGACCATAACGGTCATACCATGCCTGGGAAATGGGAGGTAATCAGGTTTGGTCCTAGAAAAAGGAGCTGGAGTTTCTTGGATCAAGATTATGTGGGTACCTTCAATTCCTTGCATGAAGAGCAATTCACTGATATTCCTTGAAGGGATCAGCGTTAAAGTGTCGTTAACATTATCATCAATAGTCATCCTCTGTGGTGTATACATGTCCATTAATGTGTTTCTTTGAGTCGCTCTACCTCGGTGGGAGGCGCCATATGTATTTTCACTTGAACAAAAGTGTCTAGTGAGTTGAGCTCTTTAACTGTCGTCGTTCGTGTTCATGAGACTGGTCAGTAGAGTCTGCCAGCGTGCTAAACATTTAACAGGCTTCCGTTTCACACACACTAGTTCTTAAGATGGTTGATTGAACTGCGAAGTTGCCCAGGATGTTTGTAGCCTTAAGTCCGCTATCTAGAGTCGGTCAAATTTTATACACAGCTTTACCAATAGGCATGGCATAGCCCATTAAGTAATGCGTGAGGGACCCTTCAAGGGAAGTACCAGGATGCCGGTGGAGGGTTCCTGATCCAAAGAATTGGAACTAGCCTCGCTTTCCTTCAATCAAATTTAATTGCCTCCCTTTCCCCTGGCACTGTATGACCCCTACGGCTTTAGTGCTCCCCTGTGACTGAAAAATAATAATGCAGGTGCGAACTCTTGTCACAGCCAGTGAAAAGACTGGACCAGAAGCAACAGCCTGGTTGACCAAGCAAGCATCAGACAAGCCTAGCCCAAGGCCAAGCTCTGGGAGAAGAAAAACTCTGAGCTCATCAAAGGTATCGGCTGAGATTCAACCCCCTCAAGCACATATAAATGAGTACAAGGAGACAGTTAAGTGTCTTAACTAGAGAGAGAAATAACTAGGCAACAGAAGCTGCAACATCGATTAACAAGTCTTAACTTTGGAAGATTACTAAATTTTTTGTCTAATGTATAAAAGTTGGCAGAAGTAAATGGATTTAAGTTAGCAGCAAATCTGGTTTGTCAGGTCCAGTTTGCGACTCCCTCCTGCAGGTGAAGCTCTGGACTGCATTACCTTTTCTTAAGAATGAGTTTGGTCTGCATTTTGTAGTATTGAAGAGGACTTCACAGACCAAACTGAGGTCTCAATGAACAGACCATCTTTAGCTGCCTCTATAAACTGATATATATATATATTAGTGCAAAAAGATCACAGTAATCAGGTGATATCAAATATAAGACACACTATGAAAAATAGAGAATTCAAACGCTTTCGTGACTATTACATATCAAGGAACTATCAAATGTGAGTAGTCAGAAGCTATCTATTTCATAGTCTTATATAATTGTGTGTAAATACGCGCACACATTTATGTACTAAGATATAACCACATATTGTGAAACAGACGAAGGAAGTTCTAGCGTATATATTGAAATCTGAGATCCTCTTCAGATTTTCATCGACACTAAAAGAGAAATAGAAATATAGTTACAGAAGAGATCGAAATACCAAAATACATTTTTACTGTAGACGCTAGCCTTGGTCTCGGAGGTCCTCACCACTGCAGATAGTAGACCAAAGTCTCCGGAAGCTGAGCTAATGTATGGTAAAATGGAGATCAACATGTGCACAGGTAATTAGGCTTAGGAGATGCGTCTCAGAGCTACTAGAACTAAAATCTTTGACAGCAACATTATTATTACCAGGGTTTTCAACGTGAAAGAGACGCACTAGAAAAGTTACTCGTGCATAATAAAACACCGTCATACACAGAGCTGACAAACACCATCAAAGTCGTCGCCCTCACTGAGCCCCAGATGTTGCGACCACTAATAATGACCAAATCACATCGCAAACACCATTGAAGCTAATCAGCGTACGAGTGGAAAAACAGTTTTGTTGCTAATCAGTGTAGGAGAAAAACAATTTTGCAGCTGGTAGAGGAGATTTTTATTATTATTTTTATTATTAGGAGGAGGGGGCACTAAACTCGTAGGAGTCATGCAGCGCCTGGGGAATGGAAGGCATCTATGTTCGATTTAAGAGAACAGGTCCCATTCCTATGATCAAGAGCCCCTCACCACCTTCAATTAACCTCTCTTGAGGGAGAGAGGGAAGTGTAGGTGTGGAAAAAACGCCTTTAAAAAGCCAACATTGACGAGTGTTGGTTGACTTACCAGTAGACGTGGGTGAGCATGGGCGGGTTGGCTGTGTACTGGCAGAAGATAAGCACGTCCATAGACTCGTTCACCGTGATGTTCTCTGGACTCACCCGCACGATGGGAGCATCTGTAGGAGAGAGGTTCCTCACCTAGCATACACACGCCAACACCACTACATGTAAGGCACATTTCTGATACTCTCCTGACCTTTTGAGCATCCAAATACTTTGTTGCCAAAGCGCTTCAGCAATAAAGTGAAAATAAAATCCTGTTCTTTTCCACACAATCCCTTATTTTATTCCCTTAGTTAAAGATAAAAGTCACTTTCCGGGGCCTAGAACAAGTCACAGTTAAAAAAAAACGATATGTAAATTGTACAACTTCTAGTTGCATAATTTAATACGGAACCCTTAATTACATCAGTCATCACTTTAAATGTGATCTAAAACTTGCGTGAATTCCATCCAGGGCAGACTACTACCTTCTTTAAGATCTCTTGTCCCTCCTCATTATTCATAACCTCCTGCTGCTGCTGTTGAGAGCCAACTTTATTAAGGGGTGACCAGAGATATACCAAGACCATACACCGGCCTGGACGAGACACATTAGCACAGTGAGGCACGTGTAGTCATCTTTAAGCACCTGTATCAGTGATAAATTTCACTCTTCATGGTGCTACAATAGCGTAACATAATTTCACATTTATACTAACAAACTCACATATACTGACTCCCACATTTACACACAAAAACGCTCACGCAATTTAAACTATGAAGACGACACGCTACGAGTACTACTGTAGACTATAACTACAAATAGGATACACACACACATACACTGAACATATCTACAACTGCAACCACAAACAGGAAGGACATAAAGGCAGGTGCCTAAGAAAATTGTCACAACGTTTCTCTCTTTGTCGAGCTTTATAAAGTCGAATCATACTCGATAAAGCGCTACACAGAGCAAAACGTTTTCAAAAGATTGCTCAGCACCTTTCTCTTGCACACAAATAGGTAGCAAAACATGTAACACCAACAGAGCAACACTTACAGTGCACATCCAGACTGACAACACTCTCCATAGGCTCCTGGTCTCTGTTCTCTAGAACGACGTTCGTAGCCTCGCACGAGAACTTCTGGCCGTTCTCGAAGCGAGTGGCCTCGAAGTTCAGTCGACTTCGAGTCTCGTAGGTGTCGTCAGGCTGGCAGGAAAAAAAACAGGGTCAGAATCAGGATCAAAATATCAATAATAAACGAGCCTCAGAAAAGTTAGTAATAACTTCAGGCCTTGCTATCAGATAGTTGAACAGTGGTTCAACTGGGCTATACTGTGAACCAGCAAAGCCTAGTTCAACACAGATAACCTGGTTAAAGCGTGTGAACAGTGATAAGCATTAGTTTGGAATATTAATGCTAGCTTTTCTATGTTAGAAAATGCCCTGGTGGAAGATTTCAAGAGTGTAATAATTCTCGTACGCCCTTCAAGCTCTTGATCTAAGGAATTTTAGTTGTCCTACCCTTCCCTTGTATCAAACCTGATTACCTCACATTTCCAAGGTGCTGCAGTGGTAGCATTTACTGAGCACTTTGACCACATATACAACACGCAAGCAAAGCGCTCTGTGGATTTACCGCTTCCCCATGAATATAATTAAACTAAGTTTTAGAATGTCTAAAACTGCTAAAAATATTCTGTTCGTATTTTGCGAATGTCTTTCTGCTAGTTTATAATTTTCTGGGTAATGAAACGACAAAATTTTCTTTATCAGGAATTACCCGACTAGAACCAGACTGTTCTGTCTTGATTTGTTTTGCCAGGGTCAGTACAAAGCACCTAGTGGCCAGTGTGCATGAATCTAGATGGAAGACCATCCCCAGGATATAGAAGACCATCCCTGAGACAGAGAGGACGATCCCGGGATAGAGAAGGTAAGTACTGATATTCAGTGTTTGGATCCAAGTGATTGACAGTAATAAAGACACACGAAACACACATGCTACAGCACAAGATGCTGTTGATGTTATTAGTAACCCAGGACAGGTCAAGAAACCCAGCTGGTATGGCTTAATTACATTTGGGTCTTAATTATCTCCCATGATGTGACCCACAACAGTTTATTAGCGCCTAGATATTTATTTACTTCTAGATAACAGGGACAGCAGGTGTCAGGAGACTAGCCCACACGTCCCACCTTGTACGGGGATCGAATCCAGGTCCTCTCGGTTGTAAGCCGAGTACATTCAGTAATGAAAATACAGATGTTACTGAATTATCATATTTAAGGAAAAGAGCTAATCTCGAATGGGAATCAGTCAGGTTTGATACTAGGAAAGAAATACGTCAGATTCTTTTGATCTTTATGCAAAACGGTTAATGAAATTTTGCCGGTCTTACGTTGAAAATTACACGCTTACTGGAATGTAGTTAACCCGTTCGGGTCCTTCAACGCATGGAGGGCAGATTTACCCCTCGGTCCGGTTATGAACCGGGCCTCGGGGGCTTTAACCCCCGGGGCAACCTCCAGGTAGATGGGAAGGTGTCTTCTGAACTCTGATTTATAATCTTTTATGCGACTTTCCTCGCAAAATTCTAAGCATTTACACACTTGTATTACGGTTTAATATACTAGAAACAATGCAAGTTAGTAAACTAAATCTGGGTAAATCATAGCAGTGCATGGGGGTAATGGTTCTTTTCTAAACACTTTTTCCTGCATGGGAGATGTTGAAGACTTGTGAAATAGTTGCATGGGGTGATTAATTTGTCCTAGTTGCATAAAGTAAGTTTTGTCCAATAGTTGCATAAAGTAAGTTTTGTCCAATAGTTGCATGGAGTGGTTAAATTCTCTTCAATAGTTGCGTGGGGTGATTAAATTCTGTCCAATAGTTATATGTTATGAAGTAGTCTGTCCAGTAGTTTCACTGGGTGATGGTGCATTTCTATCCAGTGGTTGCATAGGATTATGTGCATTTGTAACCACTTCCTGCATGGGGTGATGTGCATTTGTAAGCACTTCCTGCATGGGTTGATGTGCATTTGTAAGCACTTCCTGCATGGGTTGATGTGCATTTGTAAGCACTTCCTGCATGGGTTGATGTGCATTTGAAACCACTTCCTGCATGGGTTGATGTGCATTGTAACCACTTCCTGCATGGTGATGTGCATTTTAAGCACTTCCTGCATGGGTTGATGTGCATTGAAACCACTTCCTGCATGGGTTGATGTGCATTGAAACCACTTCCTGCATGGGTTGATGTGCATTTGAACCACTTCTGCATGGGTTGATCATTGAAACCACTTCCTGCATGGGTTGATGTGCATTTGAAACCACTTCTGCATGGGTTGATGTGCATTTGAAACCACTTCCTGCATGGGTTGATGTGCATTTGTAACCACTTCCTGCATGGGTTGATGTGCATTTGTAACTACTTCCTCATGGGTTGATGTGCATTGTAACACTTCTGCATGGGTTGATGTGCATTTTAACCACTTCCTGCATGGGGTGATGTGCATTTGTAACACTTCCTGCAGGGTGATTCATTTAAATTCATGGTGATGTGCATTGTAACCACTTCTGCATGGGTGATGTGCATTCCTTCCTCATGGGTTGATGTAATTTATGGGTGATGGATTGTCCATTCATGGTGATGTGCATTCTCCAGGTTGCATATTGCATTGTAACCACTTCCTGCATGGGGTGATGCATTGTAACCACTTCCTGCATGGGTTGATGTGCATTTGATTTGTAACCACTTCCTGCATGGGTGATGTGCATTTTAATCCACTTCCTGCATGGGTTGATGTGCATTTGTAACCACTTCTGCATGGGGTGATGTGCATTTGTAACCACTTCCTGCATGGGTTGATGTGCATTTGTAACCACTTCCTGCATGGGTTGATGTGCATTTGTAACCACTTCCTGCATGGGGTGATGTGCATTTGTAACCACTTCCTGCATGGGTTGATGTGCATTTGTAACCACTTCCTGCATGGGTTGATGTGCATTTGTAACCACTTCCTGCATGGGGTGATGTGCATTTGTAACCACTTCCTGCATGGGTTGATGTGCATTTGTAACCACTTCCTGCATGGGTTGATGGTGCATGTCTTGCCTCTGGCTGCACGCACTAACCAACACCCTAGACTTCACTTTTAAGGCCGCGGTACCACATACAATACACGGCATTAAGTCAGCACTTATCCATTCTTTACGCAGGGAAGCACAAAGGTGAAAATCAACGCTTTAGGCGAGGGGAAGAGATCATTATCTTGTTAGGAGATTTGTAGCCAGAAAGAGGGGAAGAAAATTAGGTGAATAGTGCAAGCAGCTGCTGCTGTTGCTACTGCTGCTACTATTACTAATACTACTACTGTGCTGCTGCTACTACTACTACTACTACTACTACTGAGTGCTGCTGTTGCTACTACTACTAGTGGTCCTGCTGCTCATGCTACTTCTATTAGAGTGTCAGTACTACTAGTGAGTTTTGCTGTTACTACAACAACTGAGTTCTGTTGCTGCTGCTGCTTCTGCTACTAATACTACTACTAAGTACTGCTGCTGCTGCTTCTGCTACTAATACTACTACTAAGTACTGCTGCTGCTGCTGCCCGAGGCAACAAGCAATGCCGTTGTCTTCTCGAGATTAGCAACTCGAGAAGACAAGGTCTGAGAAACATACCAGTTCAAGATTTTTCTTCCTTGAACATAAACACAGAACAAGATACCATAGTTATGAGTTACCGAAGCAGCAGTGTAATAAAAATGGCAGTGTTTCGTTATAAAGATATTGGTTGATAAGGGGGCTGGAACAAGGAGCTGCTACTGAGTGTAGCAAATGCAAAGTTAAAAGTAAGTGTGAAAGAAGAAGAATAAAAACACTGGAAAAAATAGAATAAAAAAAAGGAAAATAACTAGAATAACAGAACACGGGGAAATAATTAGAAAAATAGTCAAACTGTTTCACGTCTTTTTTATCATAGTAATTCTCTCTCTCACACACACACATACACAAAGGGAATCGATAACTAGGCAAGCACGCAGACAAGAGCGCCAGAGATCAAAAATAGCAGCTAAAAAACGCAGACGTACAACAGACACATCAGAATGTACGTTGTTCAGTGTCCAGGCACAGTGACGCTAGCCAGATGAAGAGTAGTTGGAGGGAAACCTATACACAGCTTCAGGACTATGGTCGGACCATGTAGGTCATTACGCTGTAAACCCCGCTTACTAGTAGTGGGTGTATTATAGTCGTAGAGGCAGTGCTTAGACCCCCCAGGGGTCACGACACCCGTGGAATGAGAGATAATCAGGCTTGATCCGTGAGGAGGGTGGCCTTTACCCCTCGGATCAAGAGCCTCTCGCCGGCATCAAGGTACCTCTCCTGAGGGACGTGTTAAATGCGAAAGATAAGGAAAAGAATTCATGCAAGGGACATGGGAAGATGACGTGTTAGAAGGGAAGATGACGTGTTAGAAGGGAAGATGACGTGTTAGAAGGGAAGATGACGTGTTAGAAGGGAAGATGACGTGTTAGAAGGGAAGATGACGTGTTAGAAGGGAAGATGACGTGTTAGAAGGGAAGATGACGTGTTAGAAGGGAAGATGACTTGTTAGAAGGTAAGATGACGTGTTAGAAGGGAAGATGACTTGTTAGAAGGGAAGATGACTTGTTAGAAGGGAAGATGACTTGTTAGAAGGGAAGATGGCTTGTTAGAAGGGAAGAAGGCTTGTTAGAAGGGAAGAAGGCTTGTTAGAAGGGGAAGAGGACTTGTTAGAGGAGGAGGAGACAGAATTCTGGATGAAAAGGCTGAGGCACTAAAAAAGGATGCAAATGGAAAAAAAAGAACAGGAGGGATAGACAGGATTAAAAGGATGAAAGAAGCTGGGGTTAGATTCTTGCAATGTTAAAAGAGGAAAATATTCCTAAGAATCTGCAGAGAGAATGCATATTTCCTTCGTGTAAAGCTAAGTATGCTTGGAAAGTGTGTGGTAGAATTGTTATTGAAATACTATGGACAAGACAGAAAGTAGGGTTGTGGGGGAATGAGGTGGACTGAAATGTTAAGGTGATGGGTGGATGAAGTTTTGAATTTTAGCATATAGGTGGATAGTACTTATATAAAGGGCAAGTAGCTGTTGCAGCCGAAATTTTGTGTTTTGTAGGTTGTTAGACAGCAACCCTCCAGGGAGGTACTACCGTCCTGTGAAATGAATGTGAAACGGAAACCTGTTAAATTTCTTTTGCAGCCTGACAGGATTATTGATCTTTTTTGTCTAATCAACGCTTGAGATGACAGGTAAATCTTACAAACATTTACTTGGTATACAAATACGTTTTTGTATCTTCGTAATAGCTCTTAATCCTGTAATAGTTCCTCTCCAACCTAGTAAGCCTGGTCTGAAAGCGGGTCGTGAGCAAGATAATCCCCAGAAGCGCTAGCAGGTGTCGATGTCACAAGTTAATACAGACAAGGTGGACCACGCGGGACTCTGATGGTGGACCACGCGGGACTCTGATGGTGGACCACGCGGGACTCTGATGGTGGACCACGCGGGACTCTGATGGTGGACCACGCGGGACTCTGATGGTGGACCACGCGGGACTCTGATGGTGGACCACGCGAACTCTGATGGTGGACCACGCGGACTCTGATGGTGGACCACGCGGGACTCTGATGGTGAGACCGCGGGACTCTGAGGTGGACCACGCGGACCTGATGGTGGACCGCGGACTCTGATGGTGGACCACGCGGGACTCTGATGGTGGACCACGCGGGACTCTGATGGTGGACACGCGACTCGATGACCACTGGACTCTGATGGTGGACCACGCGGGACTCTGATGGTGGACCACGCGGGACTCTGATGGTGGACCACGCGGGACTCTGATGGTGGACCACGCGGGACTCTGATGGTGGACCACGCGGGACTTAGATGCAGTGGGTACCATCACTCACGACAATGTCTCGCCTACACAACAGATGTCTACATTAACGACATCGCTTCTCTCCTGCATGATCTTTATCAAACTTATGCTTGGAAAAACACATTGTCGTTAATAAAGACAGCTGATTGTTGCATTTATCGATCTGATTATTTAGCTTTTTCAAGCCATTTTAAGGAAATTCCATTTTTAAAAATAAAACTAGAGTAAAAGTATGTAAACGTACAGATTTTTCGTATTTAATTAAAAAATGTGAAATATTTAAGAGAAGAAAAGGAATATTGAGTAGATGTTAGCCGTAGCGAGGCATGAGTGATGTTGGTGTGGTTTATATGAGGTTCAGTTTATATGAGTGCATCAGTTTATACGAGTGCATCAGAAACAATATGTCGATTCTGCGCAACAAAATTTATATTGAGAAAAATATTTTTATTTGTCTTTTATGGATTAGAGAGATTAAACTGCAAGAAACCTTCTTCAGTTGCTTTTAGTTTACTGATCTCTGAACGTTATCAACGGCCAGTCTGGTTATAAATGAACTCCCCAAGATAATCACTTGAGGCGTGCTCAGCTGACTCCCAATTACCTTTTTTTCCTTCCTTTATTTCAGAACTCAAAACACCTAAAAAACAAACAAACTTTTAAACAACTTCAAAGTTTGATCTTCCTCTAACCTTTCATCAAATAGTTTATTTAATTTCACATAGTTTATTTCGTTTTCTTTTAAAAGTTTTCTATTCGTCAGTAAACTACGATGTTCCACATGATCATACTAAACCTTGTTTACTATTAAATGCTTAAACAATAGTTCTAATTATAAAATGTCTTTCCATGGTTAGCTCCTTATGTTTTAATTATCACTTGGTGGACTTTAAATATGCTAATACCATGAGCTTGTTAACCCTCGCCTCGCACAACGAGACTCCCTAGTGTTTACCAAAGCTAAAATTTCGTGCGCGCGCGCGCGCGTGGGTGTTAGTTACCATTTTGTCCTAGGCACATGTCGATTAGACACTAGGCCTGTTGTATATATGTGTGTGTGTGTGTAAGGAAACACTTCGAAATGTTTCGGCCCCGCCGGGAATTGAACCCGGACCCTCCGTGCGTGAAGCAAGAGCGCTAGCCACCATGCCATCGGGGCGTGTGTGTGTGTGTGGGGGGTTTGGGTGTGGGTGTGGGGGGTTTGGGTGTGGGTGTGTGTGTGTGTACTCACCTAGTTGTACTCGCCTAGTTGTGGTTGCAGGGGTCGATTCATAGCTCCTGGCCCCGCCTCTTCACTAGCCGCTACTGGGTCACTCTCCCTGCGCCATGAGCTTTATCATACCTCTTCTTAAAGCTATGAATGGATCCTGCCTCCACTACATCGCTTCCCAAACTATTCCACTTCCCGACCACTCTGTGGCTAAAGAAATACTTCCTAACATCCCTGTGATTCATCTGAGTCTTCAACTTCCAACTGTGTCCCCTTGTTGCTGTGTCCCATCTCTGGAACATTCTGTCTCTGTCAACCTTGTCAATTCCTCTCAATATTTTATATGTCGTTATCATGTCCCCCCTATCTCTCCTGTTCCTCCAATGTCGTCAGGTCGATTTCCCTTAACCTCTCCTCGTAGGACATACCCCTTAGCTCCGGGACCTGTCTTGTTGCAAACCTTTGCACTTTCTCTAGTTTCTTTACATGCTTGGCTAGGTGTGGGTTCCAAACTGGTGCTGCATACTCCAACATGGGCTTAACGTACACAGTGTACAGGGACCTGAACGATTCCTTTTTAAGATGTCGGAATGCTGTTCTTAGGTTTGCTAGGCGCCCGTATGCTGCAGCAGTTACTTGGTTGATGTGCGCCTCAGGAGATGTGCCTGGTGTTATACTCACCCCAAGATCTTTTTCCTTGAGTGAGGTTTGTAGTCTCTGGCCCCCTAGACTGTATTCCGTCTGCGGTCTTCTTTGCCCTTCCCCAATCTTCATGACTTTGCACTTGGTGGGGTTGAACTCCAGGAGCCAATTGCTGGACCAGGCTTGCAGCCTGTCCAGATCCCTTTGTAGTTTTGCCTGGTCCTCTTCCGACTGAATTCTTCTCATCAACTTCACATAATGTGTGTGTGTGTGTGTGTGAGAGAGAGAGAGACTCCCGAGGCTGGAATACCTTCGTCTGCATCTCTAAGCTCTCTTTTCCATCCCTCATCCTCTCATAAGAAGATAAGAATGGATGAACACTGCAGAAGGTCTACTGGCCCATTCAAGGCAAGTTCTTATGAAAACCATCAGTAGGAAGGTTCCTTGATGCCAGTGAGAGGAAGGGCTCTTGATCAAAGGAACTGGTTCTTCACTTTATAAAAGACCATAAAGTCACAGTACCGTGGCTGAAACAATTCACTAAAAACCCACACCGAGGAGACGAACTTTATCACGACGTTTCGCTCCGTCCTGGACCATTGTTAAGTCCGTGGATCGAAACAGATTGTATACCATCCTCTCAAGCACTGTATCACCCCTACGGATTTAGCGCTACCCATATGAATGTAATAATAAGTACAGACGGTCTTTCATCTTAATACCGTGTCAATTTCTCTCCCTTTCATTCCTTTTCTAAAAATTTAATACTTTATCTCACCGAAATGTGGACATGAGTGTGTAAAGTTGGTAACCACAATCACATGAGAAAACGACCTGTGGGGAGGGTGATTGTGGACGAGTAAAGCCACGAGACGTGGCTTTGAAGACATTAAGGCAAACTTTTATGGAAACGTTTCGCTCAGAGTAGAGCTTTTTCTCATAACTTGGTAAAGCACTACTGTGAGAACAACGTTATCTGCGTTGTCATCGTCACACACTGGGGAAGGTTATCACCCCAGCCATGTGCAGGTAACACTGCGCCCCAGGAGCAGGGTGTTCACACTGTCAGTACGTAGTCAACAGTTAACAAAGCATACCACGGGTGGGAATAGAACCCGCGGTCAGAGTGTTTCAAAACTCCAGACCGACTCGCTAGCATTACGATTTCGTGAGTCATGATAACAGTTAACAACTGAGCATAGGCAGTGAGTGACAATGGTCACTAGATTCTGGGCAGTCACTTCAAGCCTCAATGCTTTGCTTCCAGGGTATTATTTGTCTTGGTCATGGCTCATACTCGGTAAAATAAAAAAAAAACTCATATTAACAGTGATATATTGTATGGTTCGATCTTAATTATGGATGATGATAATTTAATGTGACAGTCGTGGAAATCACCTTTCCAGGGCAATTTTTTTTTATTACGGTATTTAATTTCTTAAAAGACCACTTTTGTTACTTAAATCTTCACTTCCTAAACTCCTTTTTATTATACCAATAAAAATCATGTTATTTTTCTACTTAAGTGTTCTGACCCACCACTGGAGCTTTTGGTCATCTGACCGAGGCCTTCCACTGGCTTACCCCTCCACCCCTTTAAAAATGGTTATAATTATTTTTATAATTTTATTAGCAACTTAAATACTGTGTTCGTTAACTTCAAGCTAAAATGGGCCACCATACATGGCTTCATTCTTAAATTTATCTGGTTGTCAAAAATTATTGCGTAGAGCGTATGACTACGTTTATTTACGCAATGTTAAATACAGGGTATATTACACAACCTGGTAACCTGCTACACAACGACTCTTTAGAGTTAAAAACTTGTATAAAACGCATAAGAATACCTTTACAGAATACGTCTACGAGTACCTTTAAAGTTGTTATAGGAATACTTAAACTGTTATGAAAAGAATAAAAAAAGCACAATACGGTGACTGGAACAATATACAGATAATTCGCACACAGGACCGAAACGTCGATATAAGTTTTTCTCCTATCTGCGGATTATTTGTTTATTTTTGTACCAGTTACATATTTACGAGATTAATAAACTTTTCTTCTACACTCTGGCACCTTCAATCTTTCATTAATATTCGTGGAAGATTCCATTTTCAATATAGTTTCTACAGAAGACACTCGTGAATTTTCTCCGGAATTACGAGTGCTGTATCACTGTGCATGCATCAAAGTCTTACTCTCGCACTACATGGCTTTTGAATGTTGCAGGAAGCAGTTGAGTGGGCAGTGGATATGTTGTGTGTGAGAGCAATGCTCGGTGCGAGAAATTAGAAGACAGAGCACAGGTACTGAAGGAAGAGATGCCGTTGAAAGGGCTTCCCTCTGTAGACACGCTGCAGCAAGATATGCTGATCAAGTGGGTGTATAAATCTTGGATGGAAGGATGTGTAGTGGATTTCCGAGGATGGGTTAGAAGAAGGGTGTGAGGAAAGTGTTTTTTTTTTTAAGTTGTGGCTTGAACATCAAGAAGGCATGTTTTGATCGAGAGTGCGGGGGGTAAGTAGGTCTTGGGATTTACCGTGCTGTTGGAGTGTGGAGGATGTTAAGGTTCGGTGGGAGACTAGATGCTCACTTGTTCTTTAGCTGTAGAACAGCTGGAGAACAAGTGATGGCGAATATGGGAAATTACGAAGTGTTAGTCAATATTCTTATAACTATAATTACGAAAATAAACAGAAAAGAACGAAAACGGGGATTAATTGGTCTTACGTTAGGTAAAGCACTAAGTGACTGGGCCAGCAGCAACAATAGCAGAAGCAGTGGCATCAAAAGCAGAAGCAGTGGCAGCAGCAAAAGAAGGGTGACGCCACCTACACAAGCATGCAATAAGTCCTACGGACACTTCATCTATTACCACCATCACCAATAGCAACAGCTACAGCAGCAGCAGCACACACGCATCTCAAACCACTCTACATCCACCAACACCACCACAACCAACAGCAACCAAAACAACAGTCACATTCTGCTGCAACTTACTAGACGAATCTCGGCAGAGTCCTCCTGAGGGTGGGAGCAGCAGAAGCAGCCAGCGAGCAGGAAAAGCAAGATAACAATTATTGACCTCTTGCATCAATTATTCACAGGCGTTCAGGGAAGAAAGGGATGGGGAGAAAAGGCAAGGTCAAAGGTCACGAGTCAGAATAAGATGACACAATTTTGATATTTTATATCAAAAAATTAATTGAATTTAATTTATTTTTGCCAGTAAAGATATACTTAGTGATATATATATATATATATATATCATTTTTACCTTATGTCAAACTTAATTCTATGTTCACTCTTATCTTAACCCTATATTCCTACCTAATTTTGAGAGCATTCGCTCTTTAACTCTCTACTGACTCTTATAACCATTGTAACACTGCACGCAGGGCGGCTTACGGCCACCTGAAAAATATCGAATGTGGTTGCAGTGATAAAACAAGAAGATAGAGAGGCAGTATCTTCGACGAACACAAGATTTTGAGGGTGGAGCACCTGGAGAACCACTGCTTCATGAGAGGTGGAGCACCTGGAGAACCACTGCTTCATGAGAGGTGGAGCACCTGGAGAACCACTGCTTCATGAGAGGTGGAGCACCTGGAGAACCACTGTTTCATGAGGTGGAGCACCTGGAGAACCACTGTTTCATGAGAGGTGTAGCACCTGGAGAACCACTGTTTCATGAGGTGGAGCACCTGGAGAACCACTGTTTCATGAGAGGTGGAGCACCTGGAGAACCACTGTTTCATGAGAGTGGAGCACCTGGAGAACCACTGTTCATGAGAGGTGGAGCACCTGGAGAACCACTGTTCATGAGAGGTGGAGCACCTGGAGAACCACTGTTTCATGAGAGGTGGAGCACCTGGAGAACCACTGTTTCATGAGAGGTGGAGCACCTGGAGAACCACTGTTTCATGAGAGGTGGAGCACCTGGAGAACCACTGTTTCATGAGAGGTGGAGCACCTGGAGAACCACTGCTTCATGAGAGGTGGAGCACCTGGAGAACCACTGCTTCATGAGAGGTGGAGCACCTGGAGAACCACTGCTTCATGAGAGGTGGAGCACCTGGAGAACCACTGCTTCATGAGAGGTGGAGCACCTGGAGAACCACTGCTTCATGAGAGGTGAGCACCTGGAGAACCACTGCTTCATGAGAGGTAGAGCACCTGGAGAACCACTGTTTCATGAGAGTGGAGCACCTGGAGAACCACTGTTTCATGAGAGGTGGAGCACCTGGAGAACCACTGTTTCATGAGAGGTGGAGCACCTGGAGAACCACTGTTTCATGAGAGGTGGAGCACCTGGAGAACCAGTTTCATGAGAGGTGGAGCACCTGGAGAACCACTGCTTCATGAGAGGTGGAGCACCTGGAGAACCACTGCTTCATGAGAGGTGGAGCACCTGGAGAACCACTGCTTCATGAGAGGTGGAGCTCCTGGAGAACCACTGCTTCATGAGAGGTGGAGCACCTGGAGAACCACTGCTTCATGAGAGGTGGAGCTCCTGGAGAACCACTGTTTCATGAGAGGTGGAGCACCTGGACAACCACTGCTTCACAAGAGCCAACAAAGGCTAGAGAGGGTAAATCCTGTCTCACAAACCTACTGCATTTCTGCGACAGGGTGAAAATATAAAGATAGTCGAGTGGATGCAGGTTCTTGAAATCCTTCAGAAGACATTAGTTTGAGTGATAATAACTCGAAACTGTGCTAGTCCTTGGCGTCCAGCCTCTTAGAGGTCCAATGTTTACTCAGTCACGGAGGTGGTAGAGAGGAGGGGAGTGAGGTTGATATTGATGAACGGCTCTTGATTCATAGAATTAGGGCTGTTCTCTTTCTTTGGATAAAATCTAATCGCTTCCCATACTTTAGGTACTTTATCCCTCGGACGTTGTCATTTTAATGTGGTAATGTGGTTTGACCAACTTAGCCTAAGAACCCAGCATCCTCCCTTTTCTTCTCATTACCCTCCTCTACTTAGCTTTCTTTCCCTTCTTTCGTTAAATTTCGTTACATTCTCTCACCGCCAGGTGGACCTTCTGGGGTTCCCCGGGGTGGTACATTGGGTGGTACAATCATTGACTGGTGACGGAAGTCTTACTGGAGGTCCCCACAAGGGAGGTTCCTTGACGCTGGTGAGGGGCTCTTGATCTAGGGAATTGGATCTGTGCTTCAGTTCCCTGAATTAAGCCTGAATACCTTCCATCCCCCCCACAGGCGTTGTATAATCCTACGGGTTTAGAGCTCCCCCATGATTAAAATAATACTGGAGGTTACCTGCGGATCCAAGAGGGTTGGTTTTGCAGGTTCGCCCTCGACCACTGCTTGCTAATGCTGCCAGCACCTCTAACACCTGCAGTCTAAATAGGCGGATTTATTAAGCCTTGCTCTGTTAATTCTAGGCTAGCCATCCTGGGGCTGTGCCACGGATAGGGTTAGGGATGGTCCCCTGAAACAAAGCTGGCACTGCTTGTTGTGCTGGTGTGGAATATAGGAACTGGTGAGGGGGCATTGATTTTATTAGTCAATTGGCAGTCTCATTTCTTTCTTTCTGCACTTCTTCTCTTCTCATTCTCTTCCAAATCATTTAGCATGTAGGTCTGTTGAGGCGTCTATTTCCTCTCCTGATTCCTCTGCAGAAGCAGTTTCAGACGACCCCAGCACAGACACGGTTCATGGCAATGACCCAAGAGCTAGACTCAGCCAAACATCCAGTTGCTGCTCTTAAATCTAACTCTGATTTCGCTGCAAGTTTGAAAGGCAGCTCTGCAAACATCCCGATGATGGGCTCTCTATTTCTGTAATATTTAGAATGATGGTATTATATCTAGTCTGAGAAGCAGTGAGCCGGTTGTTTCCTCCCAGAATGACAAGTATTTTGACTGAGGATTTATAATTCGATTCAGTGGTTCGGTAGTGGCTGATCAGTGTCTATGGTAGTGCCTTAGAGGACACTTCATCTACCACTCGTATGCCACTGAGTTGGTGGTAACTTATGCATGCCTCTTCTGATTATATTCAAATCTTCAGAGTTTATATTTAACTGCCTTAGAAACTAATGCCGCACACTATACTATTCCTTTTGCTTACAGTGAGGTAGAGGAGGCTGGTCTTGTGTAATACTTGGATACCTTTCTCAGATCGTGTGATGGCCAAAGGACATCTAATTTTCTACTTCCTTCCCATCATAATTTTGTTTAATGGAAAAAGTTACAACAAAGGCAAAGTTGCTCACCTGTTAATTGCTTAGTCAGGGGACCAAATTTAAGAACTTTAGCAACTGTTTAAAAAGGAAAACTTACACATCAAAGGAGTTAGGACAGGCATAGGTTGGTAGTTTATTCCATAGGTCTTAAGGGCAGGCATAGGATATACTTATTCCACAGGTGTTAAGGGCAGGCATAGGGTGGTAATTTATTCCACAGGTGTTAATTGGAGACAGGATGGTTGTTTCTATACGTGTGAGAGACATAAGTGTTAGTTACACAGGTGTTAGTGGGAAATATAGGGTGGTAGTTTGTTCCACAAGTGCAAGTGGGAGACGTAGGGTGGTAGTTTGTTCCACAAGTGCAAGTGGGAGACGTAGGGTGGTAGTTTGTTCCACAAGTGCAAGTGGGAGACGTAGGGTGGTAGTTTGTTCCACAAGTGCAAGTGGGAGACGTAGGGTGGTAGTTTGTTCCACAAGTGCAAGTGGGAGACGTAGGGTGGTAGTTTGTTCCACAAGTGCAAGTGGGAGACGTAGGGTGGTAGTTTGTTCCACAAGTGCAAGTGGGAGACGTAGGGTGGTAGTTTGTTCCACAAGTGCAAGTGGGAGACGTAGGGTGGTAGTTTGTTCCACAAGTGCAAGTGGGAGACGTAGGGTGGTAGTTTGGTAGGAAGGGATGTAGTGACTATACAACAGACGAGTGAGACAGCATAATGTTATCTTGCAGGATTACTAACAGACACACATCAAGGGAGCACTCTCATCTGCTGTGTACTATGTAATTAAACATGACGAGGGGAATAAACCTGAAAAAAAAGAATGAAATCGAGAGATATATTTTAGAAATTACAGATAGAAAATGTAGTTATTGAAGAGTTGGTGTGAAATCAGGAGCACTGATGAGACGAATTGTTTTACTGTGAAGTGCACCAACAGCTTCAGTAGAGGGAAAGCTTCCCACGTGAGAGAGAGGTACCTAGACAAGGACGAGGTAGAAGGGAAGCTTTCCCACGTGAGAGTTACCTAGACAAGGACGAGGTAGAGGGGAAGCTTTCCCACGTGAGTTACCTAGACAAGGACGAGGTAGAGGGGAAGCTTTTCTACGTGAAGAGGTACCTAGACAAGGACGAGGTAGAGGGAAAGCTTCCCACGTGAGAGAGAGGTACTTAGACAAGGACGAGGTAGAGGGAAGCTTTCCTACGTGAGAGAGGTACCTAGACAAGGACGAGGTAGAGGGGAAGCTTTCCCACGTGAGAGAGGTACCTAGACAAGGACGAGGTAGAGGGGAAGCTTTCCCACGTGAGAGAGGTACCTAGATAAGGACGAGGTAGAGGGGAAGCTTTCCCACGTGAGAGAGGTACCTAGATAAGGACGAGGTAGAGGGGAAGCTTTCTCAGATGGTATTCGGCAGGAGTTTGCTTTAATGCCATAAGCAAACACTGTGTTGTTGTAAAATTAGTGTGAGCAGCCAGACATCAGAGAACTAGACTGAAAGTCGTAGCGCTGAGAGCTACAGAATGTCCATTCTGATGTATGAATATCACTATGGAGATTATGTAATAGAACAAAGACGAAGCATAGTTATGATAAGAAATGGAGTGAAGATTACGAAGATGTTCGAAAACTGTCAACAGGAAAAGGTAGAAAGCACGAAGATGACAGTTTGAAGAGTCGAGCTTATTGGAAATGTACAGATCTCTGGTAAAGGATTCAACATGATCTAGAAGCGAAGTTAATTCAAACATGAGATAACAGTATTCAAGGTTCTGAAGAAACTTGTTAGCAATAAATTCATGCAATTTTGAGACTGTAGAAGTGAGGACAACAGGACGATAATCAGTAGGATTTGAGTGGACACCCTGAATACGTGGCCAACTTGAATATGTGGACATGAAAGGCAAAGTAGGCGAGCCTTTGTAAATACAAACTCTGACACGTTACCTTCATACAAAAGATGCATCATATAGCCCATACATTTTCTTGGTGTTTGCTAAATGTTTATCAATACACCAGAGGTGTATGATGATTGTTAAACACTTATAGTGAAGGTGGGTTTACAAGTACAAAAGACTTCGTATGATTTCTAAAACAAGACTTTAAAACTCTCTTTTTATATATGAGAGGAATACCAAAAGACTTCTTGCTGTCTTCTGTAGAGAACTTGATAAGTTTTTCGATTCAGTTCCTGATCAGCCGGGTTGTGATGCCTGAGTAGGACTGCGTGCAGTTAGCATGAACACAGCCTGAGTGATCAAGTCATGAACCAGAAGGTCTGGTCTGGAACCAAGCACCGGAGTCTACAACAGGTATACGCTGCACATCACCTGTTCACCACCAAAGATACTTTCATTCCTAAAATAGGAATTAAAGTCAACTCTCAGTTCACATATACTGAGAGACATAAATCTCTGGGTGTATAAATTTGTGCCAAATTTCACTACTGAGCTGCTACGAAGTAAGATGGATGAGAATGATGCGAGACAAGCTGCTCATCACATGATCTAGCATATTGTTTCCCTTTCTCATTCACCATTTTATTTATACTTTCAGCGAGACATATCTCTGTCTACCTACCCACTCTCAAGACAACTCTCCCGCTTTCCCCTCCTTCCCTATCCCTTCGTAACCCTCTAATCAACTCTCCATCCACCCACTTCCTATCTATTCCTTCGACACGCCCTACTTATTCCTCATACCCACTACCTCTCATTCCTTCTCAACTTCCTCTTCTATTTCTCTCTTCGAGCCTCGTCTGCCGGTGACCCAGGCACTGCAACACAACCTACCTGAACATTGACGAGGGTGGGAGCGTCCTGGACAGGTACTGATCCATTGAGCCAAGTAATGGAAGCCGCTGGTCGAGCCCCCTTTACCACACACGTCAGCGTCACCTCCTCCCCCTCGTAGGTCCCCATCTCCGCTCCCGTCACCGTCACGCTCACCGGAGGTACTGTGGACCAGGGGTCGTACATCACGCAGTGCAAGCAACTTGTTAAAATTTACAAAGCATTTTAACCTGCCTACACTTACATCTCTACCTACACTTACATCTCTACCTACACTTACATCTCTACCTACACTTACATCTCTACCTACACTTACATTATCTCTACCTACACTTGCATCCTCTCTACCTACACTTGCATTATCTCTACCTACACTTGTGTTGCATGCAAAGAGTATGTAATCTTTTTTCGGAGCATGTTAACACACCCACATAGGCTCCCCTCCAACCAGCGAACCATCGTTAAGGGCTTCTACATGCATCCATCATCAAATCAACGACTCCCGTTCACCAATTAAAATGCGAGTTTAACATGACAAAGGTGATCCTGATACCACCTGCAGTTTGTCATTGGAATTCTCCCACTTGAGCTGGTTGTAAGGTTGCTTGTCTTTTTGGCTCTGTTTTGCCTTGACAACTGTGCGTCACTAAATACTACTATTTCTGTATATATTGCATATATGTAAACCCTTTTCTATTTAATTGATGAAGGAAAAGACATAGTCTTACCATAACTGCTTGGTAAGGAAATACAATTTCAAGCATCTTCTACTGTGATTTCTTTGCTCCAAGCTCCCTTTTACACCCGGATAACAGGCCATTGAACCTGAGGTTGTAATGCACACTCTCACCTACACTGCATCTCTACACCTGCATCTCTACCTACACTTGCATCCTTCTACCTACACTTGCATCCTCTCTCCTACCTCTACCACACTTGCATCTCTACCTACACTGCATCTCTACCTACACTTGCATCTCTCTACCTACACTTATACTCTCTACCTACACTTGCATCTCTACCTACACTTGCATCCTCTCTACCTACACTTGCATCCTCTCTACCTACACTTGCATCATCTCTACCTACACTTGCATCATCTCTACCTACACTTGAATCATCTCTACCTACACTTGAATCATCTCTACCTACACTTGCATCCTCTCTACCTACACTTGCATCCTCTCTACCTACACTTGCATCCTCTCTACCTACACCTTGCATCCTCTCTACCTACACTTGCATCCTCTCTACCTACACTTGCATCCTCTCTACCTACACTTGCATCCTCTCTACCTACACTTGCATCCTCTCTACCTACACTTGCATCCTCTCTACCTACACTTGCATCCTCTCTACCTACACTTGCATCCTCTCTACCTACACTTGCATCCTCTCTACCTACACTTGCATCTCTACCTACACTTGCATCTCTCTACCTACACTTGCATCTCTCTACCTACACTTGCATCCTCTCTACCTACACTTGCATCCTCTCTACCTACACTTGCATCCTCTCTACCACACTTGCATCCTCTCTACCTACACTTGCATCTCTCTACCTACACTTGCATCTCTCTACCTACACTTGCATCTCTCTACCTACACTTGCATCATCTCTACCTACACTTGCATCCTCTCTACCTACACTTGCATCACTCTCTACCTACACTTGCATCCTCTCTACCCCTCATTCTACCACCTTGCATCTCTACCTACACCTTGCATCCTCTCTACCTACACTTGCATCTCTACCTACACTTGCATCCTCTCTCACTTGCATCTCTACTACCTTGCATCCTCTCTACCTACACTTGCATCCTCTCTACCAACACTTGCATCCTCTCTACCTACACTTGCATCCTCTCTACCTACACTTGCATCCTCTCTACCTACACTTGCATCCTCTCTACCTACACTTGAATATTCTCTACCTAAACTTGGAGAATCTCTGCCTACACTTACATATCTACCTACACTTGTATCTCTACGTACACTTGTAAAACACACACACTCACACACACACACAGTGTGAGGCAGCAGACTAACCATTAAGGTTGATAGTGACAGAAGCAACGAAGGGACTAGTCATGGCCGCGTTCTCAGCTTCGCAGATGAATGTGGAGGCCAGGTCTGCCCTAGTGAGGGGCACACGGAGGATGTTCCTGCCCACCCCTGCCCCGTCCTGTTCCAGGATGCCAGAGTACTCTCCTGCAGGGTGAGAAAACGGGGCCAATGCCTGTTAAACATAATGCAATTGACGTTTTTACGACAATGGTTGGTTGGTTTGGCGCTTCTTTTGATTATAATAATAATAATACGACAATGGTTAAGGAAAGAAATATGTTGCTCCCTCACTAAATCGATAACAATTTTGCTCCATCACTAAATCAATAAAAATTTTGTTCCATCACTAAATCAATAACAATTTCCTCCAATCTTCTGGATCATAAGACGATCCTTACCTGTGTCAATAAATAAGTTTGAGTTTAAGACTCGTGCAAAAATTTGAACGTTTAGAAAGATTATATTTATCAAATCACGTAGAATTTAATCAAGAATAAACACCTTCTGACTACCTACTGTGTAACAGGTGTTTGTGGCCTGGCCACCCACTGTGTAACAATTGTTTGTGGCCTGGCCACCCACTGGCTAACAATTGTTTGTGGCCTGGCCACCCACTGTGTAACAATTGTTTGTGGTCTGGCCACCCACTGTGTAACAATTGTTTGTGGCCTGGCCACCCACTGTGTAACAATTGTTTGTGGCCTGGCCACCACTGTGTAACAGGTGTTTGTGGCCTGGCCACCCACTGTGTAACAGGTGTTTGTGGCCTGGCCACCCACTGTGTAACAGGTGTTTGTGGCCTGGCCACCCATTGTATAACAGGTGTTTGTGGCCTGGCCACCCACTGTGTAACAATTGTTTGTGGTCTGGCCACCCACTGTGTAACAATTGTTTGTGGCCTGGCCACCCACTGTGTAACAATTGTTTGTGGTCTGGCCACCCACTGTGTAACAGGTGTTTGTGGCCTGGCCACCCACTGTGTAACAGGTGTTTGTGGCCTGGCCACCCACTGTGTAACAGGTGTTTGTGGCCTGGCCACCCATTGTATAACAGGTGTTTGTGGTCTGGCCACCTACTGTGCAACAGGTGTTTGTGGTCTGGCCACCTGTGCAACAGGTGTTTGTGGTCTGGCCACCTACTGTGCAACAGGTGTTTGTGGTCTGGCCACCTACTGTGCAACAGGTGTTTGTGGTCTGGCCACCTACTGTGCAACAGGTGTTTGTGGTCTGGCCACCTACTGTGCAACAGGTGTTTGTGGTCTGGCCACCTACTGTGCAACAGGTGTTTGTGGTCTGGCCACCTACTGTGCAACAGGTGTTTGTGGTCCTGGCCACCTACTGTGCAACAGGTGTTTGTGGTCTGGCCACCTACTGTGCAACAGGTGTTTGTGGTCTGGCCACCTACTGTGCAACAGGTGTTTGTGGTCTGGCCACCTACTGTGCAACAGGTGTTTGTGGTCTGGCCACCTACTGTGCAACAGGTGTTTGTGGTCTGGCCACCTACTGTGCAACAGGTGTTTGTGGTCTGGCCACCTACTGTGCAACAGGTGTTTGTGGTCTGGCCACCTACTGTGCAACAGGTGTTTGTGGTCTGGCCACCTACTTTGCAACAGGTGTTTGTGGCCTGGCCACCTACTGTGTAACAGGTGTTTGTGGCCTGGCCACCTACTGTGCAATAGGTTTGTGGTCTGGCCACCTACTGTGCAACAGGTGTTTGTGGTCTGGCCACCTACTGTGCAACAGGTGTTTGTGGTCTGGCCACCTACTGTGCAACAGGTGTTTGTGGTCTAACCACCTACTGTGGAACAGGTGTTTGTGGTCTGGCCATCTACGGTGTAACAGGTGTTTGTGGTCTGGCCACCTACTGTGCAATAGGTGTTTGTGGTCTGGCCACCTACTGTGCAATAGGTGTTTGTGGTCTGGCCACCTACTGTGCAACAGGTGTTTGTGGTCTGGCCACCTACTGTGGAACAGGTGTTTGTGGTCTGGCCATCTACGGTGTAACAGGTGTTTGTGGTCTGGCCACCTACTGTGCAACAGGTGTTTGTGGTCTGGCCACCTACTGTGCAATAGGTGTTTGTGGTCTGGCCACCTACTGTGCAACAGGTGTTTGTGGTCTGGCCACCTACTGTGCAACAGGTGTTTGTGGTCTGGCCATCTACGGTGTAACAGGTGTTTGTGGTCTGGCCACCTACTGTGCAACATGTGTTTGTGGTCTGGCCACCTACTGTGCAATAGGTGTTTGTGGTCTGGCCACCTACTGTGTAACAGGTGTTTGTGGTCTGGCCACCTACTGTGTAACAGGTGTTTGTGGTCTGGCCACCTACTGTGTAACAGGTGTTTGTGGTCTGGCCACCTACTGTGTAACAGGTGTTTGTGGCCTGGCCACCTACTGTGTAACAGGTGTGGCCTGGCCACCTACTGTGCAACAGGTGTTTGTGGTCTGGCCACCTACTGTGTAACACCATACTGGCTTTGGTTCCTAACCTTGGCAATATTTACAGCAAGATATTAATGACATTGGTTCTTAGTAATTTTGTGTACAAGGTTGAGCTTCAATTGACTTACTCTATGTACTACATTTCCAGCTGTTGTAATTCATCCTGGCCTACATGTGCTCTTGGACCCAGGTCTTGAATAAATCTCATTATCTTATTTTGGGTAATTTGCAGTCTTTTTTGTTTTTATAGCAGAGTATATCTATGGAACTTGTTACAGCTCAGTTAGTGTGGTAGCTTACCTATTAGTGCTGTTTTGCTGTAGTTCCTAGTGCCCTATGTTGCCCTGTGCCCTATGTTGCCCTGTTCTGTATGAATTGCCTGAATGATATCTGAAAGTCGTTTGTGGGAGTCAGCGCCCCACCCTGTCCCAGACCAGACCTCCTGCAGGGTCAAGGCCTGGTCACCCAGTCCAACGTACGAACCACAGTCCGGCTGGTCAGGCACTGATTCAAGGAACTTTTCCAGTTCCCTCTTAAAGACATCCATAGGTTTGTTAGTTATTTGTCTTATGCATTAAGAGAGAGCGTTGAAGAGTCGGGGACCTCTGACACTCAACGAGTTCTCACTCATCACTCCCTTGCTTTTTATTTGAGGTATTTTGCACCCTCCGTCAAATTTCTTGTCATCCATAGCGATTTCAGTGTTCAGGTTTGGGACCAGTCTCTCCAGGGTTTTCCAGGTGTAAATTATGTATCTTTCTCGCCTATGTTCCAAGGAATACAATGTTCCCAGCAGTTCAGATGCTTGAGGGTATACGGGAAGTAAAATTTCTCTACGTTTTGCAACCTAGCAGTCTCGCCTGCCTTGCAGGGTGCCGTTAGTATACAACAATATTTCAACCAAGAAACAAGTGATTTTTTCAAGAACACATATGTGTCATAACTCTGGCTGATTTCGAGGCATCAACCTGCACACACTTGACGGTGCTGAAGTTCTGTTGACCCAAAGAAATGAAGCTACCCTCCCTTTTCCTGGATCGAAGCTGATTGCCTAACATCCCCCCCCCAAGGCGCTGTATGACTCCCAACGGATTTAGGGCTTCCCCGTAAATTAATAATTAATAATAATCATAATAATAATAAAGAAGTCTCAGGGGCCTCTTGCACCCACCACACAGGCTCGTAAAGAGCGCCAAGAAATGGTATTTTATTATAGAGAGGACTCTCTTTATGTCTTCTTTGTCGTCTTCAAAGTCTTTTATACTGTCTTTGCTTCCAAAGTCTTCTGTGAAATGACTTCCTTACTCTCTTATTCATTCACGACAGACTCGCGCTGCATGTCATGTCTCGTGTCCTCGCGTGTCGTGTCGTCATGTCTTGTCATATTTGCGTGTAGCACAGTCTCTTGTCTGGTATGTCAGGTCTTGTCTCAGGCCCTATTATTTGTAAAGACAACTAGTAACACCCGCAGTGTGCTGCTGCCTTATTCTTCTATGACAGTTACATTTTTGGGAACGCCCGGAGGGTGCTGCTACTTTGTTCTGTACGAGTGTTACTTTGTGGGAGCAGCCGCAATGTGCTGCTGCTTCTATTATATATGGGAATTACATTGTGGGAGACCCTGTGTGAGGTTAATGTTATACGAGAGTAAAAAGATAGGAACAAACTCTGTGTTTCCCTGTCATACTGCACCTTTTTTTTAATATTTCTATCTATCCCTCTTTCCATCTCCCTTTTCCCAGGCTATATCCTATGGTTGTTAATCCCTGTATCCTCGCAGTTTGTTATATTTGTATTGTTTTTCTGGGATTTTCACTTGAGAAGTCATCCCCAGACGTCTGTGAGCACAGACAAGGGTAGAGCCATTCAACTAGTTGGTAGTCTGTTAGCTTGAGTTGAGAGACCTCAGTAACATGGCAAACATACAGTCATGCAACATTACCTGCAATTTGGGCAGCCCCTTTCATCAGGAATATCTGTGTTTATTTCTTCGCGAATGTAACTTTAATGAAAACTTTATTTGCTATTCTCGGTTACGTCTGGTTAGGTTAACATATATTAACCTATATTTAACCTGATATTTTGTTTAAGTACTTGACCACAGACAGTGACAACTGCTGAGCATCTCTCTTAATATTTAGCAAAATTGGATACATCAGCGTTGTGTTGCTATCCTATTCTGTATGATAATTACTTAGTAAGAACGAAAGCTAGCTATGATTCCCCCTGTCATATTCCATCACACAGGATGAGTTTTCCCTGTCATATTCCATCACACATGATGAATATTCCTGTCATATTCCATCACACATGATGAATATTCCTGTCATATTCCATCACACATGATGAATATTCCTGTCATTTTACATCACAGAGGTCACACAGAGGTCATGCCTGGCACTCACCTGGGAGAGTCTGGCTGCCGTTCCACCAGGAGACCCTGGCCACGGGCTTACCACCGCCGGACTCACATATGAGGGTGAGGGAGGTCCCCTCGTCGAACGGCCCCGCCACGGTGCCGTTCTCGATGGGCGATCCGTCCTCGAACGTCATCTGAAGATACGTCGGCAAAGCTGAAGGGAAGAGAACAACAGAACGATATATTATGATTATGTAATGTTATGACTTGAGGAACACCACACAAGACAGTGACAGAAGAGACTGCATATTTCGACCTCCGTCTGAGACTTCTTTAGTGGTACAGGAAAGTGAAAAAGTCTGGGTTACCATACAGATAAATGTAAGGATCACATGTCCATGGGAAAGTGAAGAATCCTCCCTCTGTAATCTATGCGTGTCGTAAGAGACTAAAATGCCGGGAATAAGGGGCTTGTAACCCCTTCTTTTGTATACATTACTAAATGGAAAAAGAATAATTTGTTTTCTTCTTTCAAGGGTCACCCTGTTTCGGTGGGTCACGGTCGGTGTGTTGAAAAAAAAATACAAATTCTTAGATAATGTCCATTTAGAGAATTTTTCGACATCTACTTTTAGCAAGACTTGGTTAGTATACTTACGGTGAGAAGCTGAAATTAGCTTGCCAAAAATTTGCATAGCCAAATTAAAGTGTTACCTGGGGTAGGAAGATCATTCTTCAAAGATACGTGTAGCAGAACGTTACTGGGACGACGTTTCGCTCTCAGGAGAGATCTTTCACGTTAATTGAAAAATCTCTCAAAGTGATATGCTGTCCCAGAAAAGCTCTTGTCATGGCGAAACGTCGCCCCAATAAAGCTCTTAGGGCGAAAGTTTGTCCTGATAAAAGGTGTCATGCTTGTGTCTTATAGAGTTCTTTATCATACTCTTCAACAAACTGTAAAAACTCTCCTATTTCTCTCTCTCCACGTATCTCCTAGCTACCTATTACTAGTTATCTTTCTTCGTTATACAATACTAGTTATCGCCTAGTAATCTATCACTTTGCTTATCTAGTAATCTGTTTACAAGTAATCTCTCACCTAGCTGTCTGTCTCCTAGTAATCTTCTAGTACTCCATTAGTTATTTATCCTATTAATCTCCTAGTTTTCTACTAGTTATCTCCTAGTCACCTATCTTAGTATTTATCCCCTAGTTACCTACCCACTTAGTTACCTATCGTCTTAGTTATACTGTGTATCTCCTACATTTGTTTACCTCCAAGTTAAATTATCTCTTGGTTCCATCCCCCAGCTCCTTGCATCTCCTGACTAGGCCTACTGGGCTAGCATGGGCCCGTAGGCCTTCTGCAGTGCTCCTTCTTATGTTCGCTACTTCATACTACTTTTCTCCTGATAATTATATTCTTCTCTTTTACCTTCTCCTTCGTCTCCTCCTCTTCCTTCTCCTCCTCCTCCAGTTGCTCTCCAAGAATTTCTTGGAACAAGAGGCCTTCACCAGCTTGAATATTTAGAAACTGATCATTCACGCAAAAACTGTTTAGGTTACGTACCGTAGGTAGTGAGGTTCACGAACTGCACCACGGAGCACGCTTCACGTACCGCCAGGTACGTGATCTCACACTTGTACAAACCCTCGTCCTCCGTCCGTAGCGGGAAGATCTCTAGGCTGCTGTTGGTGCCGTTCGTGGCGTAGTGGAAGTCCGTTCTGCAGGAGAAATGTTTGTAATCTGGTGAGGAAGTGTGTTAGGGTGTATGTGTGGGAAATATGTTAGGGTGTATG
The DNA here is from genome assembly GCA_009830355.1 of Cherax destructor. Lineage (NCBI taxonomy): Eukaryota > Metazoa > Arthropoda > Malacostraca > Decapoda > Parastacidae > Cherax > Cherax destructor. The sequence goes on along the minus strand of WNWK01000233.1, from coordinate 371,594 downwards.
TGTGGGAAATGTGTTAGGGTGTATGTGTGGGAAATATGTTAGGGTGTATGTGTGGGGAAATGTGTTAGTGGGTGTGAGTGTGTGGGAAATGTTAGTGTATGGGGAAATGTTAGGTGTATGTGTGGAATTGTTAGGGTGTATGTGTGGAAATTGTTAGGGTTGTGTGGAAATGTTTAGGGTATTGTGGGAAATTGTTAGGGTGTGTGTGGGAAATGTGTTAGGGTGTGTGTGTGGGAAATGTGTTAGGGTGTGTGTGTGGGAAATGTGTTAGGGTGTGTGTGTGGGAAATGTGTTAGGGTGTATGTGTGGAAATGTGTTAGGTGTATGTGTGGGAAATGTGTTAGGGTGTATGTGTGGGAAATGTGTTAGGTGTATGTGTGGGAAATGTGTTAGGGTGTATGTGTGGGAAATGTGTTAGGGTGTATGTGTGGGAAATGTGTTAGGTGTATGTGTGGAAATGTGTTAGGGTGTATGTGTGGGAAATGTGTTAGGTATGTGGGAAATGTGTTAGGTGTATGTGTGGGAAATGTGTTAGGTGTATGTGTGGGAAATGTGTTAGGGTGTATGTGTGGGAAATGTGTTAGGGTGTATGTGTGGGAAATGTGTTAGGGTGTATGTGTGGGAAATGTGTTAGGGTGTATGTGTGGGAAATGTGTTAGGGTGTATGTGTGGGAAATGTGTTAGGGTGTATGTGTGGGAAATGTGTTAGGGTGTATGTGTGGAAATGTGTTAGGGTGTATGTGTGGGAAATGTGTTAGGGTGTATGTGTGGGAAATGTGTTAGGGTGTATGTGTGGGAAATGTGTTAGGGTGTATGTGTGGGAAATGTGTTAGGTGTATGTGTGGGAAATGTTAGGGTGTAGGTGTGGAAATGTGTTGTATGTGGAAATGTGTTAGGGTGTATGTGTGGAAATGTGTTAGGGTGATGTGTGGGAAATGTGTTAGGTGTATGTGTGGGAAATGTGTTAGGGTGTATGTGTGGGAAATGTGTTAGGTGTATGTGTGGGAAATGTGTTAGGGTGTATGGTGGGAAATGTGTTAGGGTGTATGTGTGGGAAATGTGTTAGGGTGTATGTGTGGGAAATGTGTTAGGGTGTATGTGTGGAAATGTGTTAGGGTGTATGTGTGGGAAATGTGTTAGGGTGTATGTGTGGGAAATGTGTTAGGGTGTATGTGTGGAAATGTGTTAGGGTGTATGTGTGGGAAATGTGTTAGGGTGTATGTGTGGAAATGTGTTAGGGTGTATGTGTGGAAATGTGTTAGGGTGTATGTGTGGGAAATGTGTTAGGGTGTATGTGTGGGAAATGTGTTAGGGTGTATGTGTGGGAAATGTGTTAGGGTGTATGTGTGGAAATGTGTTAGGGGTGGTTGTGTGGGAAATGTGTTAGGGTGTATGTGTGGGAAATGTGTTAGGGTGTATGTGTGGGAAATGTGTTAGGGTGTATGTGTGGAAATGTGTTAGGGTGTATGTGTGGAAATGTGTTAGGGTGTATGTGTGGGAAATGTGTTAGGGTGTATGTGTGGGAAATGTGTTAGGGTGTATGTGTGGGAAATGTGTTAGGGTGTATGTGTGGGAAATGTGTTAGGGTGTATGTGTGGGAAATGTGTTAGGGTGTATGTGTGGGAAATGTGTTAGGGTGTATGTGTGGGAAATGTGTTAGGGTGTATGTGTGGGAAATGTGTTAGGGTGTATGTGTGGGAAATGTGTTAGAGAATATTTGGGAGAGATATACTGGGAACATTTGTAAATGTTTGCCAGTGTGTTAACCACTGGGCCAGCTGGCCCAGTGGTTAACGCACCCTACGAGTTTGAGGACTTACTCGCCATGGGTTCAAGCCCCGCCCGTTTCCTGGTTTGTTTACAATCGTGTTATTACGATTTCGTGAGTCAACTACACCAGTCTACCTACCTTACTTACCTCTGACTAAATAGGTAAATTCGTGTTGCCTATAGTTTATACATCTAATGAACGAGTCTAGGGAAGTCTCCCACTGTTCTTCCAAGAGACTGCACGAGTTACTGAGAATGAAGTTCCACTACTGTACTAAAAGTGTATACAAGAGCTACTAACACTGAAGTGAGAGTCCCACTTCACTTCGCTTCCTTGATCCTATTATGGACTGCCTTAATGTCTGTGAAAGGTTCTTGATCTAAGGAACTGGGGATATCCCCTCCTCCCTTCAGATCATATCCAATTATCTCCCATATTTAAGTCGCTGTTTCAACCTTACCCCCAAATTTAGTGGCATAATAATAATAATCAAATCCTATTTCTAATTTGTTTCAAGGCATAGGCTATAAACCATAGCAGATTTCCACGAAAGGGGAAATGTCTCCGCTATTTAGGCCAAAAAAATGGGCTACTGGGGTTTTAATCAGGCACTGGGGTCGCTGAAGCTCCCCCACCACGGTAAGGTGACCCCAGAGTCGGGGGTAAGGTCTGAGACTGATTGTCTTCATAGCTGATTGGTTGATATTTGTCCTTGTTGAACATCAAATTGTGTTCCGTGTTCTCGTTGAACTGTGCTCCGTGTCCTCGTTGAATTGTGTTTTGTGTCCCGCTCAAAGACTTGACTGATAACGTTTTGAAAGTATACCGTGTTCTCAGCCGACAAGTTGATAAGACACAGGTACATCGGTATCTTGGTACAGAGGACATCTTCGATAACTTTTCTGCCTGACCACTAGCTACGAGTGACGAGGGTTGGATTTGAGAGGGATCTAACTAGTAGGTTTGCTACACTGCCTCTCAGTGATTACATTCTTACTTTTACTAGTGGACTCCGCCTCTCTGTCGTCAAGATTATCTGCGTCTCACCTTGACAGTATACAAGTCTACAATCTGTTACCTCAGCTTCACATTTTTCCAGACTATGGAGCAGAACTTTTCTCCTGGCTGAGGGACTGACCACCTCAAAACTAAGTCTTCGAGGGTGATGGACTGACTGCATCGTCTTTACATATCTTCTGCTTCTGTATTCGATTGAAGAAGCTTACTGTGTAGACGAAACGTTTCGGAATTAAGATACCTAACTGTTGCACACGTTTCTTACTTCTCAGTGGATGCTATTCTCTCACAAATTCTAGTATATTTATAGTGCTAGAACTTGTATGTTTTGTCTGTCAGTATATATGAATTAGATATATAAGTGACAGATGTGCTTAAGGAACAACAGTTTTTTTTTCACCGACGCACTTCCTGATTTGACTTTATTAGTTGTTACTATTTGACTCCGATTTGTTATCAAGTCGAAACTCCATCTATCCACTTTTGCAATTATTCATTTTGCACGCAATTTGCCCACTGATACACAATAATCACACTTGTCAAAGGCTTCTGGAAAATCTCTATAAATTACGTCAGCATTTTGTCGTCCAGAACGTGGGAAACTAAGATGCGTTGAGAATGATTCGCAGTGAAATATGAAATGGAAATATTTCCAGAGGGCGTGCACCTGCATAAAGAGTGTCAGTACGAGTAGCACCTCCCTCCCAGAAGGGTGCAAGGTCTCGTGTGTGGAATTAGATTCCGTCCAAACACCTGGAGAGCTGCCAGTGGCCATGAGGATAACTCAGGCGTATATACACACACACTCCCATGAAGCTGATGGTAATGGATTCAGATTCTATTCCCCATTCGTTCCCCTCCTCCTCCTGGTCTAGGCTCAGACCGCTGGAGCGATCAAATGGCAGCCCTTTCAACTACCCTTTCTGCTCCTGGTCTGGGACCGAGGCGCGGGGAAAGGGGCGCTGAAGCTGAGAATCGACTTCAGGTAACAAGTACGTCATTTAAGAATCAATTTTCGGGAAATTGTTACACGATATTTTTCTCTGCATAATGAGGAGATCTAAAGTTCACAATATCGCTGAGGGATAGACTGATGCCAGCATCACAGTGATGTAGCTAGGATAGACTGATGCCAGCATCACAGTGATGTAGCTAGGATAGACTGATGCCAGCATCACAGTGATGTAGCTAGGATAGACTGATGCCAGCATCACAGTGATGTAGCTAGGATAGACTGATGCCAGCATCACAGTGATGTAGCTAGGATAGACTGATGCCAGCATCACAGTGATGTAGCTAGGATAGACTGATGCCAGCATCACAGTGATGTAGCTAGGATAGACTGATGCCAGCATCCCGTGATGTAGCTAGGATAGACTGATGCCAGCATCACAGTGATGTAGCTAGGATAGACTGATGCCAGCATCACAGTGATGTAGCTGGGATAGACTGATGCCAGCATCACAGTGATGTAGCTAGGATAGACTGATGCCAGCATCACAGTGATGTAGCTAGGATAGACTGATGCCAGCATCACAGTGATGTAGCTAGGATAGACTGATGCCAGCATCACAGTGATGTAGCTAGGATACACTGATGCCAGCATCAGTGATGTAGCTGGGATAGACTGATGCCAGCATCACAGTGATGTAGCTGGGATAGACTGATGCCAGCATCACAGTGATGTAGCTAGGATAGACTGATGCCAGCATCACAGTGATGTAGCTAGGATAGACTGATGCCAGCATCACAGTGATGTAGCTAGGATAACTGATGCCAGCATCAGTGATGTAGCTGGATAGACTGATGCCAGCATCACAGTGATGTAGCTGGGATAGACTGATGCCAGCATCACAGTGATGTAGCTAGGATAGACTGATGCCAGCATCACAGTGATGTAGCTGGGATAGACTGATGCCAGCATCACAGTGATGTAGCTAGGATAGACTATGCCAGCATCACAGTGATGTAGCTAGGATAGACTGATGCCAGCATCACAGTGATGTAGCTGGATAGACTGATGCCAGCATCACAGTGATGTAGCTAGGATAGACTGATGCCAGCATCACAGTGATGTAGCTAGGATAGACTGATGCCAGCATCACAGTGATGTAGCTAGGATAGACTGATGCCAGCATCACAGTGATGTAGCTAGGATAGACTGATGCCAGCATCACAGTGATGTAGCTAGGATAGACTGATGCCAGCATCACAGTGATGTAGCTAGGATAGACTGATGCCAGCATCACAGTGATGTAGATACACTGATGCCAGATCAGTGATGGTCCTGGGATAGATGAGCAGTCACAGTGATGTAGGGATAATGATGCCAGCATACAGTGTAGTAGGATAGACTGATCAGCATCACAGTGATGTAGCTGGGATGTTGTTGGTGGGGCTCCTGGTTGGTAGAGTTCTCAGTTTAGGGAATGAGGAACTGGGGATCGCTTCCCATCACGGGTGAAACGTTGGGCATGTTTCCTTATACCTGCTGTCCATGTTTACCTCAGCAGTCAGTACTGTTAATTGACTGTTTGGGTATCCTGGGGGAGAGAAGATTAAAAATCCCAACAAAATCTGATCTAAATAGCAACTTAGAGACTGGATCGCGATTAGCTGACAGAGGATCGAGCCTTCACCACTCACTGCGTTGAATGACCCCACACGGCTTTGGCGCTTCGAGAAATACGATTCAATCAAAGCGAGATAAAACAAGAGAATTTTACGTGAAGCGCTAAACCCGTGGGGTTCATTCAGCTAACGGAGCTCTGAAGGGTCGATCCTCCGTCGGTTGAGCGAGACTCGACAACCTACCTAGATATATTTACCGACTTGGAAAACGCTAAACCCGAAGGGGTCATACAGCTCCTGGGCAATGAGATGCAACCAGGTTCGATTCGAGGTGGTGGATAGGCTTAATTCCTTGGATCAAGAGCCCCCCTCACAGGCACCAAGGCCCTTGTATGTAGATAAATGGTTCACAGAACCGACAGGATGATGAACCAGACACTTGTGCAAAACGTGGGTATCTCATTGTAGAAACGTTTCGCCCACCAGTGGCTTCAGTCTCTGTATTGAACCGATGAAGCCACTGGCTGGCGAAACGTTTCTACAGCAAAGATCGCCAAGACACTTCCCTGGGGGGGGGGCTTAGAAGTGAAAATACTTCTTGGGATGATTGGTTGTTAGTTAACTGGTCTTCAAGACCTGCTCTCCGCCGGGCAACAACGCTTTAATCCCTAAACAGGGATTTTATATTACTTATTCCTTCAGATAATTTCCCCTTGAAGGTTGACACGAGCTACAAGCCTCAAGGAGCAACTGTGTAGTGTTACTCGTGTGTGTGTGTACTCGCCTAGTTGTGGTTGCAAGGGTCGATTCACAGCTCCTGGTCCTGTATGCGCGCGCTCAGAACAAACACAAACATTCATTTGGACTACGTTTCACTCTGAGCAACCTTTATCGAGTCATTACTAGGAACATGGCGACATACACACTCACACACACACACACACACACTCACTATGTGTATGTGTGTGTCTGAATTTCCTGATTTTTTTTGACAAGTGGTCTTGTGGTAGTGAATAAGTCCTCGAGTGTGTTCGACGGTGTCGTAGGTTAGAAGGTGAGGCAGCTTCAAAACATCACCTACAGTTATCGCTGTCCTCCTTACTGAGCTTTTCTGCGTGAGCCCAGCTCTTGATGTGCGTGTTTTTCTCCCTGTCAATAGTACTTCTGACACACGCTTTCTCCCGTAACACTGACAACAGTTACTTCCATGTAGTCACATCCTATATATTTTTAACATTCCAGAGGCGTGATACAATACTACCAATAATAACACTGACCAAGAAAGACATTACACCCTTCTTACATCTCATTCTACTTCATAAATTTCATACTTGGGACCAAATAATTGTGTTATTTAACACTATCATACAAAATCACATCCCTGGGTATGTACGGATCACGTACCTATGTCAGCCACAGCAAGCGACGGGGTCTCACGTGGCAAGGAATTATTATGGTCTTAAAATACTCTTATTACAAACAACATTAAAATAAAGGAATCAAATATACTGTGAAAAGTCACAACTTTTCTAAAGTTTAGGTTATGCTGGTATTTTGTTTATTAAACTGTGGCAGCAATCTCTGCCATAACACTGTGATTACAATGTGATTTAGCTCAGTGTAATTACATTCTATGATCACACTGACCTGTCTAGCAGGGGTCCCTCTGCCCTCTTCACGTTGGCCATGTCGGAGAAGATGAAGACCCTGTCATTGCCCTTGTACCACTTGATGCTGTGGAAGTCTCCGCAGGAGGCCTTGTCCACCTCACAGGGTAGTCGCACCTCCTCCCCCGCCCGACCCTCAACCTCATATCGCCTCACCAGAGCTGAAACAAACATAACACTCAAATTAGTACCTCATACACATTACTATTCATAGTTATTACTATTATTATTAATAATTACTATTATTAATTATTACTAATTACTATATCGTTATACAGGATAGATTTCATAAAATTTTGAAATCTGTTAGCTTGTGCAACACTTGTATATTTAAGATTGTTTTTACATTTTACCGTCGATCGGATAGTTTATTGTGCATCCCATATTCATCCGGTGGAGGGTAGCGCAAGAGCATTTGCATACACAAAAGTGCTAGGAACTAGGCCCCAAAACGGTTAACAGGAGTACATCTGGATTCATATATACAATTGTTGAGTCTTCATTGCCGATATCGGCGGAATAGATACCCAAGTATTGCACATGTCATCCATCTAACTGTCGGTATTGTATACCATTAATATAATGAGATTTCGGTAGGAAAATGAGACTTTCGTCATATATTTCATTAAAGGTTGAGCAACTACTGCAGCTTCAACGATGTCATTCCAGCAGAGCTGGAGTATTGAAGCAAATTCCTGGGTAGCTTTGGGAAAAGGCTGGACAAATAGGTGGGTGGGAATGATTAGCTATGAAAAAGACCTGTCTTGTCTGGGCCAGTAAGCCTGCTGCAGTGTTCCTCCATTCTTACGTTCTTATTAGCTGAGAATTACCTTTTTCACGACCTATTCCACAGAAATGAAATTTTACTAAACGGGGGTAACACATTACATACCGCAAAGGAGAAAGAGGTTGGGGTGGGATGAAAAAAAAAACATATTAGATATATGAACATACTGTACGTGCACATTAAAGCAATGCAGATTCATTGTTGCAATAGCCTTTCGACATTTCAAAACACAAGAGGCCTAAGAGGTACATCCTTCCATTAGCCTGGCGACAACCCGCCTGAACATCATAAACAAAGTCTACGTCACTTGAACAAAGATGAGTTGGGGCAGGACTCGACTGTGTTACATTATCTTAATTTATCAGAGATCAGCCAGGTCGCTATACACTTGTTTGGTAAAAGAAAAATACATACAGCATGTTAATTAACTTATTTGTATAACTCGGCATACACATACACTCGTATACATGTGTATAACCCGTGAAAGAACACCATGACGCATTATCCTGAATGGAGATACACATGAATGAAATTTAGTAATAATTATTATTATATCTTATTTTTTTCCTAATAATGCTGAGAGACGTGGCTTTGCCTCCCTCTCCCTCTTTTGTACATCTTTACCTACTCTCTCTTCACCACGGTGAATAGCTCTGTTCCACAAGGCACAGTACTCGCTCCCATTCTATTTCTCATCCTCATTTCTGACATAGACAGAGATGTAAGCCACAGCTCCGTGTCTTCCTTTGAGGATCACACCCGGATTGCCATGGCAGTGACCTCCATTGAAGACACTGCAAAACTCCAAGAGGACATCAACCAAATCTTCAAATGGGCCACTCAAAACAATATGAAGTTCAAAGAGGAAAATTTCAACTACTCAGATATGGACAACTTTAGGAAATAAAAAATGTATCAAGGTATACGACAAATTCTAACCATACAATAGAGCGAAAAAGAAATGTGAAGGACTTGGGAGTGATAATGTTAAGAGGATCTCGCCTTTAAAGACCACAACAATGTATCTACCTCATCGGCTAGGAAAATAATAGGATGGATAATGAGAACCTTCAAAACTAGGGACGCCAAGCCCATGATGATACTCTTCAAGTCACTTGTTCTCTCTAGGCTGGAATACTGCTGTACACTAACGGCCCCCTTCAAGGCTGTCGACATTGCAGACCTGGAGAGTGTACAAAGAACTTTCACAGCACACATTAGTACGATAAAGCACCTAAATTACTGGGAACGGTTGAAGGTCCTTGATCTGTATTTCTTGGAACGCAGGCGAGAGATACATGATAATATACACTTGGAAGGTCCTGGAAGGATTGGTACCAAACCTGCACACGAAAATCACTCCCTATGAAAGCAAAAGACTCGGCAGGAGATGCAACATTCCCCCGATGAAAAGCAGGGGTGCCACGAGTACACTGAGACAACACTATAAGTGTCCGGGGCCCATGACTGTTCAACTGCCTCCCAGCATACATTAGGGGGATTACCAATAGACCCCTGGCTGTCTTCAAGAAGGCACTGGACAGGCACCTAAAGTTAGTACCTGACCAACCGGACTGTGATTCGTACGTCAGTTTGCGTGCGGCCGGCAGTAACAGCCTGGTTGATCAGACCTGATCCACCATGAGATCTGGTCTCAGACCCCCGAAACCATCTCCATTTCCCCTAGGTTCTCTTTCGCATCCTCTCTCTCGCCTTTCCCTTTATCTTCCCTAGCTCCCTTTTCCCTCCTGCTCTCTCATACACCTCTCCTTCCTCTCTTTCTCTAACTCTGCTAACAATTCCACCCTTACCCACCCACCCTTCACACCTCACAAGAATATACGTGTCTTGACGTACTGCCCAATTAAGCGTGTTTCAGCACATAAAAATTGTTCCTCGCTTTCCTGACTTTCCTCTCTCTCTCTCTCTCTCTCTCTCTCTCTCTCTCTCTCTCTCTCTCTCTCTCTCTCTCTCTCTCTCTCTCTCTCTCTCTCTCTCTCCCATCGTCTGTTTATACGAAAACGCAAAAAAATCTGTAAACGTCTGTAAAATAATTGAGAGGAGACTAGACCAGCTTAGTTGTGTGTGTGTGTGTGTGTGTGTGTCTCGGTGGGACTTAGCTTTCGATTACATTAAGAGAGAAGCTGTGTTTGTAAGGCAATAACACAAACAACAAACATGCAGAACATCCTTTCATTTGTCAGGCCAAACAAATACACAACACCCAATTACCCTCACCTCAACTCAAAGATAACACTCGCTTGCTCTACCTGTAGGGTGTTCAGGGGGTTAAGGCCCCCACGGACCGGTCCATGACTAGGCCTCACAGCTGATCAGGGCCTGATCAACCAGGCTGTTACTGCCGGTCGCACGCATTCCAACGTACGAACCACAGCCCAGCTGGTCAGGCACTGAATTTACCTCTCATCAACACAAAGATAACATCCTCTTACTCACCTCTACACAAAGATAACACCCACAACACAGCACCCATTTACCTTCACAACACAAAGACAGCCTCCACACCAGCAATAATAACACTATTTAATCCATAAACTTAAAGGGCCTAAACTAAATTAAACGAAGTTCTTTCTTACTACCATAAAATTCTCGCCTTTCAGTCGCTCTCAGCGACATTCTTCCCTCCCTATTTCCATCCTCTCACCTCTCCCTGTTTCAATCCTCTTCCCTCTCCGTTTCCATCCTCTCCCCTCTCCCTATTTCCATCCTCTGCCCTCTCTCCATGTTATATCGTTTTTCCTTCTCAGCAAACCTCAGCTGACTAAGTGTTTCTCAACCCACAGTCTCTCACTACGTCCATCCTCCTGCCGCTACCTCCATCCCACCTTGTGACATACCTATGATATTCCTGTGATTAATTTCGAGGGTTCGTCTACCCTCGCAGTCAGGTCTGAGTCCTTCACAATCCTCCCCTTCTATACTTGCTGAGCGTCCTCTTCAAGACTTGCCGTATTTTCCAGCATATAAGATGCGCCTTTTTTTGCCACAAATGGTCTTGAAATATCAGCCTGCGCCTTATAAGGTCAAGGTCAAAAGTAGATTTTGGGTTACGCTTTAGCGTAAAGTAAGAGTAATTTACCCTTGCATGTGAAAATTGACTTACCGTTACGACACTTATGTCGTGCGCCTTATATGCCGGAAAATACAGCATGTCTTCCTTCAGGCAACATTCTTAAGAATGCTGGTAGCAGGAGCAACATTCTTAAGAATGCTGGTAGCAGGAGCAACATTCTTAAGAATGCTGGTAGCAGGAGCAACATTCTTAAGAATGCTGGTAGCAGGAGCAACATTCTTAAGAATGCTGGTAGCAGGAGCAACATTCTTAAGAATGCTGGTAGCAGGAGCAACATTCTTAAGAATGCTGGTAGCAGGAGCAACATTCTTAAGAATGCTGGTAGCAGGAGCAACATTCTTAAGAATGCTGGTAGCAGGAGCAACATTCTTAAGAATGCTGGTAGCAGGAGCAACATTCTTAAGAATGCTGGTAGCAGGAGCAACATTCTTAAGAATGCTGGTAGCAGGAGCAACATTCTTAAGAATGCTGGTAGCAGGAGCAACATTCTTAAGAATGCTGGTAGCAGGAGCAACATTCTTAAGAATGCTGGTAGCAGGAGCAACATTCTTAAGAATGCTGGTAGCAGGAGCAACATTCTTAAGAATGCTGGTAGCAGGAGCAACATTCTTAAGAATGCTGGTAGCAGGAGCAACATTCTTAAGAATGCTGGTAGCAGGAGCAACATTCTTAAGAATGGTGGTAGCAGGAGCAACATTCTTAAGAATGGTGGTAGCAGGGGCAACATTCTTAAGAATGGTGGTAGCAGGGGCAACATTCTTAAGAATGGTGGTAGCAGGGGCAACATTCTTAAGAATGGTGGTAGCAGGAGCAACATTCTTAAGAATGCTGGTAGCAGGGGCAACATTCTTAAGAATGCTGGTAGCAGGAGCAACATTCTTAAGAATGCTGGTAGCAGGAGCAACATTCTTAAGAATGCTGGTAGCAGGAGCAACATTCTTAAGAATGCTGGTAGCAGGAGCAACATTCTTAAGAATGCTGGTAGCAGAGCAACATTCTTAAGAATGCTGGTAGCAGGAGCAACATTCTTAAGAATGCTGGTAGCAGGAGCAACATTCTTAAGAATGCTGGTAGCAGGAGCAACATTCTTAAGAATGCTGGTAGCAGGAGCAACATTCTTAAGAATGCTGGTAGCAGGAGCAACATTCTTAAGAATGGTGGTAGCAGGAGCAACATTCTTAAGAATGGTGGTAGCAGGAGCAACATTCTTAAGAATGGTGGTAGCAGGGGCAACATTCTTAAGAATGGTGGTAGCAGGGCAACATTCTTAAGAATGGTGGTAGCAGGGCAACATTCTTAAGAATGGTGGTAGCAGGAGCAACATTCTTAAGAATGCTGGTAGCAGGGCAACATTCTTAAGAATGCTGGTAGCAGGGGCAACATTCTTAGAAGTGGTAGGCAACATTTTAGAATGCTGGTAGCAGGAGCAACATTCTTAAGAATGCTGGTAGCAGGGGCAACATTCTTAGGAAGGCTGGTAGCAGGGGCAACATTCTTAGGAAGGCTGGTAGCAGGGGCAACATTTTTACGAATGCTGGTAGCAGGGGCAACATTCTCAGGAAGGCTGGTAGCAGGGCAACATTTTACGAATGCTGGTAGCAGGGCAACATTCTTAGGAAGGCTAAAAGCAGGGCAACATTCTTAGGAAGGCTGGTAGCAGGGGCAACATTCTTAGGAAGGCTGGTAGGAGGGCAACATTCTTAGGAAGGCTAAGCAAGGGCAACATTCTTAGGAAGGCTAAAAGCAAGGGCAACATTCTTAGGAAGGCTGGTAGCAGGGGCACCATTTTTACGAATGCTGGTAGCAAGGGCAACATTCTTAGGAAGGCTAAAAGCAAGGGCAACATTCTTAGGAAGGCTGGTAGCAGGGGCAACATTCTTAGGAAGGCTGGTAGCAGGGGCAACATTCTTAGGAAGGCTGGTAAGGCAACATTCAGAAGGTGGTGGAGGGCAACATTCTTAGGAAGGCTGGTAGGAGGGCAACATTCTTAGGAAGGCTGGTAGCAGGGGCAACATTCTTAGGAAGGCTGGTAGCAGGGGCAACATTCTTAGGAAGGCTGGTAGCAGGGGCAACATTCTTAGGAAGGCTGGTAGCAGGGGCAACATTCTTAGGAAGGCTGGTAGCAGGGGCAACATTCTTAGGAAGGCTGGTAGCAGGGGCAACATTCTTAGGAAGGCTGGTAGCAGGGGCAACATTCTTAGGAAGGCTGGTAGCAGGGGCAACATTCTTAGGAAGGCTGGTAGCAGGGGCAACATTCTTAGGAAGGCTGGTAGCAGGGGCAACATTCTTAGGAAGGCTGGTAGCAGGGGCAACATTCTTAGGAAGGCTGGTAGCAGGGCAACATTCTTAGGAAGGCTGGTAGCAGGGCAACATTCTTAGGAAGGCTGGTAGCAGGGGCAACATTCTTAGGAAGGCTGGTAGCAGGGGCAACATTCTTAGGAAGGCTGGTAGCAGGGGCAACATTCTTAGGAAGGCTGGTAGCAGGGGCAACATTCTTAGGAAGGCTGGTAGCAGGGGCAACATTCTTAGGAAGGCTGGTAGCAGGGGCAACATTCTTACGAATGCTGGTAACAGTTTGAATAGACTTAGGCCAAGGATGTTGACACAGTATTCTCTAATTGTGCCCATGGCATCCTTGCTTTTCACGGGGTTTATTCTACACTTCTTAGCACACCTCTCACTCCATCAAATTATAACAATGTGCAGATTAGGGACGTGACCATCAACAATTATCTTGAAAAATTTAGACACGTGTGCAACATCTGGGTATCTTTATTGTCGACGTTTCGCCAACCAGTGGCTTTATCAATACAAATTATAGGACATAATTTGAAGACAGAACTATATACAAAATGTGAAGAGCACCGTAGTCGTGAAGATTCTGGACCACAGGCAAGAAGGCTGGCGCTTATATACTGGCGTCAGGTGAATACGGACGGGTAGCAGACGAGGGCATAGTCACTGGTAGGCGGGATTCCCCAGTGGAAGTAGGTCATACCCTAGCCACTGGTTGGCGAAACGTCTACAATAAGATACCCAGATGTTGCACGTGTGTCTAAATTTTTCAACTTGTCGGTACTGTATACCGTTCATGTACAACAATTATCTTCTATATATATTTTATGAGGTATCTCTCTCTCCTCATTTCCAGAGAATAAATTCCAAGTGTTTCAAGGCGTTCTCGATAGTTTTGCTGCCTGATGCTATACGGGCAGTATACGACCTCGGTATATTTTCAAATTCCGCTATCTCTCCTACCTTGAAAGGCGCTGTGAGCACGGAACAATACTGAAGTAAGAGCACAATTGATTTCAAAATGTTCCCTCATCAGCATAGCCTCTCGTACTTACAAGGGTCTCATAATGAGGAGCTTATCAGGGACAGTCTCCAGCACGATACACTCAGATCGCAACCTGAGTGAAGTACAAGTACAGTACAGTGTGGAGAACCTAAACAATAGTCAACGTGAGAGAATGTTTAGTAAATTCTTATTCAGCTGTCACAGACTAAACTGTGACAACATAAACAAGGAACTCGCACACATTCCTTGCGAAACTCTTCTAAGATCTGGAAACACAAACCAATGAATGGAAAAAATGACTGGAGTGCAGTTACGGGCTAGTGAGTTCAGTTACGGGCTAGTGAGTGCAGTTACGGGCTAGTGAGTGCAGTTACGGGCTAGTGAGTTCAGTTACGGGCTAGTGAGTGCAGTTACGGGCTAGTGAGTGCAGTTACGGGCTAGTGAGTGCAGTTACGGGCTAGTGAGTGCAGTTATGGGCTAGTGAGTGCAGTTACGGGCTAGTGAGTGCAGTTACGGGCTAGTGAGTGCAGTTACGGGCTAGTGAGTGCAGTTACGGGCTAGTGAGTGCAGTTACGGGTTAGTGAGTGTAGTTACCGGTTAGTGAGTGCAGTTACGGGTTAGTGTAGTTACGGGCTAGTGAGTGCAGTTACGGGCTAGTGAGTGTAGTTACGGGCTAGTGAGTGCAGTTACGGGCTAGTGAGTGCAGTTACGGGCTAGTGAGTGCAGTTACGGGCTAGTGAGTGCAGTTACGGGCTAGTGAGTGTAGTTACCGGTTAGTGAGTGCAGTTACGGATTAGTGTAGTTACGGGCTAGTGAGTGTAGTTACGGGCTAGTGAGTGTAGTTACCGGTTAGTGAGTGTAGTTACCGGTTAGTGAGTGTAGTTACGGAATAGTGAGTGTAGTTACGGAATAGTTAGTGTAGTTACCGGTTAGTGAGTGTAGTTACGGAATAGTGAGTGTAGTTACGGACTAGTGAGTGCAGTTACGGACTAGTGAGTGTAGTTACGGACTAGTGAGTGTAGTTACGGACTAGTGAGTGTAGTTACGGGTTAGTGAGTGCAGTTACGGGCTAGTGAGTGTAGTTACCGGTTAGTGAGTGTAGTTACGGAATAGTGAGTGTAGTTACGGGTTAGTGTAGTTACGGGTTAGTGTAGTTACGGGTTAGTGTAGTTACGGGTTAGTGAGTGTAGTTACCGGTTAGTGAGTGTAGTTACGGACTAGTGAGTGTAGTTACGGGCTAGTGAGTACAGTTACGGGCTAGTGTAGTTACGGACTAGTGAGTGTAGTTACGGGCTAGTGAGTACAGTTACGGGTTAGTGAGTGTAGTTACGGGCTAGTGTAGTTACGGACTAGTGTAGTTACGGACTAGTGAGTGTAGTTACGGGCTAGTGAGTACAGTTAAGGGCTAGTGAGTACAGTTACGGGTTAGTGAGTACAGTTACGGACTAGTGTAGTTACGGGCTAGTGAGTGTAGTTACGGACTAGTGAGTGTAGTTACGGGCTAGTGAGTACAGTTACGGGCTAGTGTAGTTACGGACTAGTGTAGTTACGGACTAGTGTAGTTACGGACTAGTGAGTGTAGTTACGGGCTAGTGAGTACAGTTAAGGGCTAGTGAGTACAGTTACGGGTTAGTGAGTACAGTTACGGACTAGTGTAGTTACGGGCTAGTGAGTGTAGTTACGGACTAGTGAGTGTAGTTACGGGCTAGTGAGTACAGTTACGGGCTAGTGTAGTTACGGACTAGTGTAGTTACGGACTAGTGTAGTTAAGGACTAGTGAGTGTAGTTACGGGCTAGTGAGTACAGTTACGGGTTAGTGAGTACAGTTACGGGTTAGTGAATACAGTTACGACTAGTAAGTGTAGTTACGGGCTAATGAGTGCAGTTACGGGCTAGTGAGTGCAGTTACGGGTTAGTGTAGTTACGGGCTAGTGAGTGCAGTTACGGGCTAGTGAATGCAGTTACGGGCTAGTGTAGTTACGGGCTAGTAAGTGTAGTTACGGGCTAGTGAGTGCAGTTACGGGCTAGTGAGTGCAGTTACGGGTTAGTGTAGTTACGGGCTAGTAAGTGTAGTTACGGGCTAATGAGTGCAGTTACGGGCTAGTGAGTGCAGTTACGGGTTAGTGTAGTTACGGGCTAGTAAGTGTAGTTACGGGCTAATGAGTGTAGTTACGGGCATATGAGTGTAGTTACGGGCTAGTGAGTGCAGTTACGGGCTAGTGAGTGTAGTTACGGGCTAGTGAGTACAGTTACGGGTTAGTGAGTACAGTTACGACTAGTAAGTGTAGTTACGGCTAGTGAGTGCATTTACGGGCTAGTGAGTGCATTTACGGGCTAGTGAGTGCAGTTAGAGCTAGTGAATGCAGTTACGAGGCTAGGTGTAGTTACGGGCAGTAAGTGTAGTTACGGGCTAGTGAGTGTAGTTACGGGCTAGTGAGTGCATTTACGGGCTAGTGAGTGCAGTTACGGGCTAGTGAATGCAGTTACGGCTAGTGTAGTTACGGGCATGTAGGTAGTTACGGGCTAGTGAGTGCAGTTACGGGCTAGTGAGTGCATTTACGGGCTAGTGAGTGCAGTTACGGGCTAGTGAATGCAGTTACGGGCTAGTGTAGTTACGGGCTAGTAAGTGTAGTTACGGGCTAGTGAGTGCAGTTACGGGCTAGTGAGTGTAGTTACGGGCTAGTGAGTGCAGTTACGGGTTAGTGTAGTTACGGGCTAGTAAGTGTAGTTACGGGCTAGTGAGTACAGTTACGGGCTAGTGAGTACAGTTACGGGCTAGTGAGTACAGTTACGGGCTAGTGAGTACAGTTACGGACTAGTGAATACAGTTACGGGCTAGTGAGTGCAGTTACGGGTTAGTGTAGTTACGGGCTAGTAAGTGTAGTTACGGGCAAGTGAGTGTAGTTACGGACTAGTGGGACTGGTTATAGACAAGTGTAATATTTGTTGCTAGAATTACCGGCCTGACGAACCTCCTGGAGAGCGAAACGTTGCCACAATAAAATGTCACAGTTGCACATGTGTCCTTTTACCTAACAAGTTGGTGTAATTGTGGGGAGGGTGTGGTGGGTGTAGTTATGGGGAGGGTGTGGTGGGTGTAGTTATGGGGAGGGTGTGGTGGGTGTAGTTATGGGGAGGGTGTGGTGGGTGTAGTTATGGGAGGGTGTGGTGGGTGTATTATGGGGAGGGTGTGGTGGGTGTAGCTATGGGGAGGGTGGGTGGGTGTAGTTATGGGGAGGGTGTGGTGGGTGTAGCTATGGGGAGGGTGGTGGGTGTAGTTATGGGGAGGGTGTTTTGGGTGTAGTTATGGGAGGGTGTGGTGGGTGTAGCTATGGGAGGGTGTGGTGGATGGAGGGGGAACACCGACCCCTAAAAGGAGTAAATTTAAGCAGACGATAAAATAACATTCAAAATTGCATAAAATGCAAAGCATTTGAAGATAAGGAAACTTGCCTTATTATTATATTATTATTATTATTATTAATTAATGTTATAGCTTGCTTTAGCATTGATGACAAATCATTTATTCTAGCAATGTAATTACGAGGAATTTTAAAACGTAATCCAGAGACTAAAATGAGCGAACGTACAGTAATCTAATCAAGCTCAACGAAATTGATGGGAGCGACTGTGTTGAAATTGTTTATGATTTGTACGGATATACATTTTTATATACATGTGGTTCAGTCATATATACATGAGATTTGGATATATGTATGTCGTGCCCAATAGGTAAAACTTGCGATTTTTGGCTTAAATAACAACGTTCTTGCCGAATAAGGCAAGCGAAAATTTGTGTATGTAATAATTTGGCAAAATCATTCTGAACCTAACGAAAAAAATATATTTCATTGTGTTTGTTTATTAAATTATTGTAAACTAATTTAGAATATATTTAGTTGGATTAGGCTAAATTAAATTGCACTTGTTAAAATAAGGTTAGGTAAGTTTTCTAAGGTTCTTTTGGTACAAACTTATTATTTTTTACATTAACATAAATGAAAAAATATATATATCTTCAAACGTATAAGAGAAATTTTTAAAAAGGACTTAGTTTTAAGTGAGTTCTTGTTAACTGACCAGTTGTACCTATTCTGCACGACAAATATTTATCAATTTTCATACGTCACAAAGAAATGTTGCAACATTTCTAATTGCTTTTCAGGAAATGTTTGAGGTAATGTCATTTGCAGTCTGGTAATTATCCAACCCTGTGAAGCACTCCTGATAGCTTGGTTTCTCTATGTCAGTAAAGAATTACGAAATAATATCAGGAATAGTAAGGAAAAGACAGGCTTAATAACAAGCTTTTATTGAACGTTTGGAATTTTATCGTCTTTGCACAGGGCAAAACGTTGTCACACTGAGAAGTATATTCCTCAGAAGTGTGGAGGTGCGCTGGTGGTGAGTGGTAGTGTAATGAAGAGGAGGAGGAGGAGAAGGAATGGGATGAATAGGATGTGGGGAGAGTACATGGTGCTCGTGGCTTGGTTGGTAGCGTCCTCAGCTCACATACTGAGGGTCCGGGGTCGATCCCAGGCATATGAACCGTTGGTCATGTTTCCTTACAACTGTTGTCCCTGGGTGTTAGACGACTGTTGTGGGTGGCTTCCTGGGGGACAAGATTAACCTAAGTAGCCCGAAATGCTCTGCATAAACAGATTTCTATATACGACAATAATGTCAGCCAGGTCTGTATAAGTTGTATCATGTACTTGTAGAAATAAAGATTATTATTATTAGTAGTAGTGGTGGTGGTGGTAGTTGGAAGTTTACATCAAGCTGTCTGCTGAGAACTATCTACTTGTACCTAAAAATAGCACTATCGTGTATTATCTAGGTGTATGAGTCGATGATAGAGAAGCAGGAAGAGGAGGAGGAGGAGGGAAGGAAGAGGACAAGAAAAAGGTGGTGGAGAAAGAAAAAGTGAAAGGGAGGAGGGAGGAGGAAGGGGCAGACGTCACTATGTATACACAGCTCCTCGAAAATACCATCGTTGTATATAGCAAAGAAAACGGGGATGGGGTTTGGCCGACACGAGCAAGCTATTGATGTTTACATGAAAGATGATAGATATTAGAATGAGAAAGATGATAGATATTAGAATGAGAAAGATGATAGATATTAGAATGAGAAAGATATGGAGAAAGTACTGTACTTTGTCGAACAAAGTTTTTCACTGTGGTGGCTTCTTATTTTCATAAGCTTAAAAAAAGTGCAAAGGTTTGCAACCAGAGTAGTCTCACAGCTAAGAGAGGTACTTTATGAGGAAAGACTAAAGGAACTGAACCTAAACTTGTTCTTATCCATCCTGTTAGGGCCCATAAGAACAGACTTTTTTTTTTTACACTGCAAAGACCAGATACAAGGGGACCTAGATGGAAGTTGAAAACTTTTTCAGTCTCTCACACACACACAGCTTTAAGAAAAGATACAATAAAGCTCACGAAGCAGGGAGAGAGTGGACCTAGTAGCGACCAACGAAGAGGCGGGGCCAGGAGCTGTGAATTGACCCCTGTAACCACAAATAGGTGAGTACACACACAAGACAGCTTCCTACACATTCTGCAAACTTCTCTATAGCTTGCAAAATATTTTGAATGTGGAAGACTTCAAAGAGAGGGATGAGCTTACTTTTAGCAGCCAAGAAGAGCTGAAGAGCACCAGCTTGCCCACCACATTACATTTTGTGTCAAGCTCTAAAATACTAAATTTTGAAGTCTTGGTGGTTCTACTTGCCCCTTCCAGCAGGGCTGTTGATGGTCATGTAGTTATAAACTCAACGTAAGTCGTAATGAACGACTGTCAGCGAATAAGCTGAAGAATGGACGGGGATTCTAACCGTGCGTTGAGCCTACTACATACATGGACCACGGTTCGAATCCCCGTCAAATTTTATGTTCTTTTATTGACAGTGGTTCATTATGACTTATCTTGAAATTATATATTTGTGTTCTTTAAAGTCTACTATCTAAATCCCTTAATGTCTCACATTACAACGATCAAACCTCAAAGAATACAGCAAACTCCTGCGGTGTCTGTGATCTTGTTGGGGGCGAAGTATTTTAGTGAATTCTTAGATTCTTTTAGCGGAGGTTACAGCGAGGAGGAAGGGTTACGACTACTGCCGTAGGTTCGGTGGGACGCATTATTCCTCGCTCGGTGGTTGTGTTCTTTTGGTTTGGAGAGAACACCAGAAGCTTTGTTTTTTGAAGGAGTAAATGATGTGCAGAGGAGAGTTAAGGGCAGAGAATGCTCGAGCTGCAGATCCTGAAGGGCACGTATGAAAAAGCTTACAGTTACTCCTCTTTTGTTTCTGAGATCGCCACTCTCGATAAGGTCGTCCAATAAAAAAAAAAGGTAGAGTCGTCTCGTCTTTAAGGGCGAGCTGAATGAAGGGCTCGTCTAAGTTGAGTTGCTTTCTGAAGTAACTAAGGTTGAAGCTTGTGGGTATGACCAAGGCGCCAACATATCTCAGCTTGGAGAAATGACGGGAAATAATATCCTTAAACCAATTCCTTAATAGCTGCTCCATGTAAATGTTTGTCATCCATGCTGATAGGTAAGACACATGTGCAAAAGCTAGCTATCTTTATTCTGAAAAGTTTCGCCTACTAGGCTTCTTCAGTCGAATGCAGAGGAAGCAGTAGAGATGTAAAGACGATGCAATCAGTCCATCACCCTCGAAGACGTAGTTTTAGGGTGGTCAGTACCTCAGCCTGGAGAAGTTCTGCTCCACAGTCTGGAACAATGTGAAGCTGAAGCAACAGTATGAGACTTGTATACTGTCACAGGTGAGGCGTAGATCATCTTGACGACAGGAGAGGCAGAGTCCACTAGTAGAAAAATGTAATCACTGAGAGGCAGTGTAGCAAACCTACTGGGTAGGTCCCTCTCAACTCCAACCCTCGTCACTCGTAACTAGTGGTCATTGATAACTAAGGATCCTGTATCAGGAGTCCCTAAAGAATCTATCAGGGATCCCTAAGGAACCAGTATCAGAGATCCATAAGCATTCTGTATCAAAGATCCCTAAGGATTCTTTATCAGGGATTCCTAATGATAAATCTGTAGAAATAACTGAAGCCCCAACACTTTCCTGTTCACCACTAACCTGACATAATGGCTGCAGAACTAAATATATGAATAAGACACAAGTGCAAGGGTATCTTTATTCTAAAGACGTTTCGCCCACCAGTGGCTTTTATCAGTTCAATACAGAGGTTATTTGAAGGTGTTGAAATGGGAGACAGTAGAAGACTAGGTAATCAGTCCCTTTGCCTAGATGAAAGAGTTCACTACCGTAGTTTTGATGTCTTGATGAGTCTAACCCAACTCTTGGGTATGACCTACTTCCACTAGTGGGTCCCGCCCACGGTGACGGTGCCTTCAACTGCTGCACCTCATTTGACTTCTATATAAGCTACCATCTACCTGCCTGAAGGGATTAAAATGGTTATTATAACCTTAATTTTTAAAGAGGTGGACCAGTAAGCCAGCGGAAGGCCTCGGTCAGGTGACCAAAAGCTCCAGCTGCGGGTCATCATATGACTAAGACCTGCGTCAGGAAACACTTGTCCTGTTTCCTGACAAACTTTATCTAACCTAACCAAGACTAGGGTTGTAAACACCATTTAGACTCAGGGACTGATAACCTCGTTTTCTGTCTCCAGTTTCAACACCTTCAAATAACCTCTTTATTGAACTGATAAATCTACTTGTTGGCGAAACGTCATCAGAATAAAGATACTCAGGTACTGTACGTGTCTTATTCATCAAGTTGTCGGTACCGTATACCATTACTGCTACCAGGACTAAGTAGGACAGTGAGGATATCAGCGAGTATTCACCTTCAAATGTGTTCTTCCGGCAGAACTGGAGTTACTATTCCATACAGCAGAACTGGAGTTACTATTCCATACAGCAGAACTGGAGTTACTATTCCATACAGCAGAACTGGAGTTACTATTCCATACAGCAGAACTGGAGTTACTATTCCATACAGCAGAACTGGAACTTTTATGAAGGTATCTCCATCAAGAGCGAAGCAACGAAAATCGTATATTGGAGATAAAATAAAGATGGAGGGGAGGACAAGGAAGAAGAGGGAAAAACAGAGGGAGAATGAGGGGTAAAGTAAGAAAGTGAGGATTAGGAAGGAGGCTGAGGGTATAGAGGGTGAGTGAGGGTAAGGAGGGGGTTCCGGGTTAGGAGGGGATGAGGGTAAGGGGAGGGGTGGTGCCTTTTATCATGTCAACAAACTCCAAATTTGGCCAGCCTAAAGCATAGACTCTTTATTTTCACCCTCCATTCACCAGCTCGCAGCAGGGGCAGGGGAGAGTCACGGGGAAGGGAAGAAAGGAGAGGGAAAGGGAGAGAGGAAAGTTTCCCTTAGCTCGCTCGCCAGCGCACTCAGCTCACACACTGAGGTCCGGGGTTCAAATCTCCTCCGATACGGCTGGAAAACATTAGGGACGTGTTTCCATAAGACACCTGTTGTCCCTGTTCACCCATCAGTGTAAAATGGGTACCTGGGTGTTAGTCGACTGGTGTGGGTCGCATCCTGGGTCAATACTTACCTAATTTGCCCTAAATGCTCAGCATAACAAGGGAGCTTTCTAAATAGTAGTATGTCATTGATGTCAGCTATGGACTGTATACCTTGTACATGTACTTGTAGTAAATAAAGATAATTATTATTATATTAAATGGGGAGGGGAGGGAAAACCCACACAGAGAGGAATAGGGAAAAGTGCCACTACGCAAGCCCTTGGAGCAAATGCAAAATGAAGCCCTCAGAATTATTCTTGTCTGTCCTAAACCTACTAAGTTCTTAATTTAAGGAAGCAACTTGGGGTTCTTAGTATCACTGATTTGTAAATTGTCCAAGTTGGACCAAAACGTCGTCATAACCTTCTCGCTGCTATGTGCGGGATATTTGTGTAATGTTCCAGGTACCATATTGTGCCTTTTGTTTTTACTAAATGTTTAGAAGTAAATAAACACATCTAAATGAGTTGTGAAAACATTCAATTATATTAAGTTTTATTACTTGCCCGAACTGTACCACTGTAGAAACAAGAAAATTTCACTCCTCTATGAAAGTTGTGTTCATTTAATATCCTATACCTGCAAGTCCCTCCCAAGAAGCTCATTACTAGTAATCCCTTAAATCACTGGCAAAGCCTACTGCTCCTGAAGAAATTTCTCTTAACTGTTAGTAATAATATATCACAAATTATATAATATATACACTGATGGATCTAAGCAGGAGTCTACTGACAAGGATGCATCTGCTCTTGTTGTCACCTCCAAAGTTAAGAATGATAGGAACTATGTTGAGTTAGTCATGAGAATTAACAACTGGGCGTCTACACTGCAAACTGAATTGTTTACCATCCTAGTGACGCTAAAGTTGACTTATGACATTGAGCTTGACGCTATATAGTCATTACTGGTTCTATGTCATCACTGAAGGATCTTGACTCACATTATGACTAACAATATACTCACTGGAGAAACCAGATATAGATACTCAAAATCGGGGGAAAAGGAATTAATATACAATTGTTATGGATCCCATCACACATTGGATTGCTCCTTCACGATCAAGTTGATAAATTAGACAGAAATGTACCCTGAAGGCAAATGTTGAATATAACTTAAGTGTGTGTATCTAGCATTAGGAATAATAATAAGAGATAAGTAAATAATGACGCTGAATGTTATAGGAATGCAGTTAACTGCCTGAGTAGATCTATCATCTACTATTATAACATGAACGTAGAAAAGTACGCTTATGGAGCAACTTGCAATGTTGTTGTAGTAGCCAGACTTAGGCTTAGTTACATGGACTTCTGGCACTTTGGCAGACACATAGATGAAGATCAGACCAAATGTCCTATGGTCACTATCTTGAACGCTGTGCTTAACTGTCCACTTATTAAGACATATAGAGATAGTATAATAAGCTATGTGATATGTTAAGATATCTTATTAATGAAAATAAGATACCAGACGTATTAAACAAATTTCCAAAATTTACTTGTAACAGATAAGTCAATTGTAGATCTAAATTAAGATGTACTTCTGTTAACCCTTTCGGGGCCTAGTTCCTAGGCCTCTTTTGTATCTATATGAACTTGGGTTACCGTCCACAGGATGGATATGGAGTGCACAATAAACTAGCTGCTTCAGCGGCAAAGACTAAATCTCTCTCTCTCTCTACAGAGAGAGAGAGAGAGAGAGAGAGAGAGAGAGAGAGAGAAAGAACGAGGATGGAAGCAGAAATGGAAAGTGATGGGAGGAGAAAGAAAGAATGAGAAGGATAGAGGAAAGGAAAGAGAAAGAGGGAGAGAGAGAGAGAGAGAGAGAGAGAGAGAGAGAGAGTGAGTTTCTAACTTTACACCATTAGATAAAAAAATACCTTTCACTCAACATATGAATATTTGCAGCAGGTACTGGAGTTTCTATCACAGTACCACAGTGCTTCTTACAGAGGCAATAACAGAATATGAGAAGAGGAAAAGAGAGGAGGAAGATGGGAGTAGGGGAAGGAGATGAGAGAAGGAAATAAGACAGAAAGAGAGATGAGAGGGGCAGGAGAAATGGGAGAATAATAATTGTTAGATGTAGCAAAGGGTTAAATAAACATTGACACAAGAAGTATGCGAAATGGAACAAAGAGAGACAGGGAGAAAGAGGAAATGGAGAAAGAATGCGAGTATTTGAGTTGGGGAGGATAGTGTTGGGGTGGGGTTGAAGAGAGTTGGGGTGGGGAGTGATGAGGTAGGGGAGAAGAGAGATGGGGTGGGGAGTGATGAGGTGGGGGAGAAGAGAGTTGGGGGGGAGTGATGAGGTTGGGGAGAAGAGAGATGGAGTGGGGAGTGATGAGGTGGGGAAGAAGAGAGTTGGAGTAGGGAGTATTGGAGACGGAAAGAAGACGGGAATACTGGAGAGGTGGAGTGCGGGTCATACCTCAGCACTGTGGAAAGCTGAATCATTCCTAACTCATTTTAATTAACTGAGTTGTCCAGGTGACAATAACATTGTTAACGCCAAAATTGTCCTTAGACTCTCTCAGGTACATTGATAGTGAGTTGTTTGGTAGTGGTAACTCAGAGGCCCTTGCTTGGCAGTGGTAACTCAGAGGCCCTTGTTTGGCAGTGGTAGCTCAGAGGCCCTTGTTTGGCAGTGGTAACTCAGAGGCCCTTGTTTGGCAGTGGTAACTCAGAGGCCCTTGTTTGGCAGTGGTAACTCAGAGGCACTTGTTTGGCAGTGTTAACTCAGAGGCACTTGTTTGGCAGTGGTAACTCAGAGGCACTTGTTTGGCAGTGGTAAGTCGGAAGCAATTCAAGCAGTGACAACATTTAGTATCTTCAACTTTCAGCCACAGTGGGGAGTCAGGTGATCTGTTCTTCAAGACTGGCTACTGACCCAGAATCACACCCACAGTGGGGCTTCATAAAGCACTTGATATAACCTCACATATAGGCACAATATTGTTAAATAAAGCATTGTTTCCTGCCTGAGAAATCTTTGCACTGGCTTACGCCTCGTCAAGTAACCTAGAGGACACAAGACAGAGCTGCTGCTGCTGCTGCTGCTGCTCGAGTCGAAAATTCGTAAAAGAAAAAAAAAAGCGATTGGGTCGCAGTTGTGGCCCTCACAAGCCTTTCCAGTGAACAGCAATTTCTGTCTGGAGAATTTGTGACTCGCTGCAGCACGGTCGCCGGCGCAACACAATGGTACTTTCAGAAATGTCGGTCAGCAAGTTCGAATCCCGCTCACTTCAGAATTGCTAACAGTCACTCATTATGCATTCCCAGGTGTGTTTAAAGAAATATAATTTATAGCCAGGGAGTGTATTTTAATATTTCTGTGAGCGTTTCTTCACCGAAATGTTGAAATGCACTTTAATAAATGCTCCTTGATAAGAGTAAGGTGATGAGGGTATCAAACGAGTCAGGTAAAGAAACATTTGATATCACATTGGAGGAAAGGAGTATGTGAATGTGTTCAGATATTTGAGAGTAGATTTGTCAGCAGATGGGTTTATGAAGGATGAGGTTAACCATAGAATTAATGAAGGAAAGAAGGTGAGTGGTGCGTTGAGGTATCTGTGGAGACAAGAAACGTTATCCATGGAGGCAAAGAAGGGAATGTATGAGAGTATAGTGGTACCAAGCTGAAGGCAGTGGAAATGTCCTGTCTAAAGGCAATGTGTGGTGTCACTATTATGCAGAGAATTCGTAGTGTGGAAATTAGGAGGTGTGGAGTTACTAAAAGTATTATTCAGAGGGCTGAAGAAGGGTTGTTAAGGTGGTTTGGTCATTTAGAGAAGATGGATCAAAATAGGATGACTTGGAGGATGTAGTGAAGGAGGGGTTGTGGTCGTCCTAGGAAAGTTTGGAAGGGGTAAAAGAGGTTTTGTGTGCAAGGAACTTGGACATGCAGCAGGCATGTGTGAGCATGTTTAGGTAGAAGTGAATTTAGACGAATGGTTTTTGGGACCTGACGAGCTGTTGGAGTGCGACCAGGGTAATATTTTATTAAGGGATTCAGGGAAACCAGTTAGCCGGACTCGAGTCCTGGAGGTGAGAAGTACAAGGAGGGGTTTGGGATATTGGCTGTTTGGAGTGACATCTA
Organism: Cherax destructor; assembly: GCA_009830355.1. Classification (NCBI taxonomy): domain Eukaryota; kingdom Metazoa; phylum Arthropoda; class Malacostraca; order Decapoda; family Parastacidae; genus Cherax; species Cherax destructor. The sequence goes on along the minus strand of WNWK01000233.1, from coordinate 344,738 downwards.
AACTGTTGTATCTGGGCGCCTCTGAAAAGACAGTGATTATGTGTTGAATGATGGTGAAAGTGTTTCGTTTTTGGGTCACCCTGCCTCGGTGGGAGACGGCTGACGTGCCGAATAGGTAAAACTTGCGATTTTGGCTTAAATCGCAGAGCTCTTCTTGCCGAATAAGGCAAGCGAAAATTTGTGTATGCAATAATTTCGCGAAAATCATTCTGACCCTAACGAAAAAAATATATTTCATTGCGTTTGTTTATTAAATTATTGAAAACTTTTCTAAAATATATTTAGTTGGACTAGGCTAAATTAAATTGCGCTTGTTATAATAAGGTTAGGTAAGTTTTCTAAGGTTCTTTTGGTACAAAATTATTATATTTTACATTAACATAAATTAAAGAAAATATTTTTAAACGTATAAGAGAAAATTTTAGAAAGGACTTAATTTTAAACGAGTTCTTGCTACTTTCCTTGATCAATTATATATATATATATATATATGCTTGAAACAGAAGCAGCATTTAATTTGTAAGGTTGCAGGAGTGACAGAGGTGATGAGAGAGCTCACAGGAGAGCTGTAAGTGTTGGTCCACTACATGAATACACGTGTAGTCTACCACAAACCCGCTTAACTCCTAAGTCCCTCTGCTCTATGATTCAGGTGGACTGTATCGTCACACTGCCTCCTCCCAGGGCACAAAAATCCAAAGACCACGGCCTGAACGGCGAGAATGCTTTGATGTGATCGCCTAGAGTGAGCCTTGATGCCCTGGCTGGCATAGCACTCTCTTGCCCTCCTGGAACGGCAGGAGTGTAAGGGAACGTGGGACTGAATAGTTCTCAATAGGTGTGTCAACACTGAGGCTCCGCCACTCCTCCCTCTCTAAAACCTTCCATCTCTCTCTCTCTCTCTTACTTTGCTTTCTTCCCTCTCTTCCACCTTTCCACGCTACCTAACTTAATTTTCTGTCTCATCTTTCTCCAATGTTTCCTTCTCATTTTCCTCTCTTTCACCTCTCCTTCCTTCCATTTTCTCCACTACCTTGCCCTTCATTTCCTAATCCATCCTCGGTGATATTACTGTTTGCTATTTCACAGTCATCTTTTTTCCCTTTTCTTATTTCTCTGCTTGAATTCTTCCCTTGTATTCTGCTGACTCTCACCTCTCTCTCTCTCTCTCTCTCTCTCTCTCTCTCTCTCTCTCTCCCATTCCAAACCTTTCTCGTCTCCCCCTTGCACTTGATTTTTCGATATCCATCTCCCTCCCTCTTGGATCTTCCCTCCTCCTCTCCCTTAAACTCCCCTCCCTCCAGTAGGAATGCAAGCTATGCTGCTGTCTCCTCTTCCCTCTCTTCGTCTCTCTCTCTCTCTCTCTCTCTCTCTCTCTCTCTCCTCTCTCTCCACCTACGTCCTGGTACCATCTGAAATAAGCAAAACCACTGGTCCACCGTGACAGTAACAACACTAACCACGGTCCACCATGGCAGTAACAATAACCACTGGTCCACCATGGCAGTAACAACATTAACCACTGGTCCACCGTGACAGTAACAACACTAACCTCTGGTCCACCGTGACAGTAACAAAACGTACATTGAACCACAAAACATACACAACCAAAATACGAAAATCAAGGCACGTCTTAAAACGAAGTGACCAGAAACACCTCTACATCACCACCCACCCACCCACCTACCCACACACACACTAGGGGGCCAAAGACTACAAATCTCACTCAAGGAAAAGGCTCTTGGGGTGAGTATAATACCGAGCACATCTCCTGAGGCGTACATTAACCAAATAACTGCTGCAGCATATGGGCGCCTGGCAACCCTAAGAACAGAGTTCTGATACCTCAGTAAGGAATCGTTCAGGACTCTGTACACCGTGTACATCAAGTCCATATTGGAGTATGGAGCACCAGTTTGAGACCCACATCTGGTCAAGCACGTCAGGAAATTAGAGAAAGTGCAAAGGTTTGCAACGAGACTAGTTCCGGAGCTAAGGGGTATGTCCTACGAGGAGAGGTTAAGGGAAATCGATCTGACGACACTAGAGAACAGGAAAGAGAGGGGGGATATGATAACAACATATAAAATACTGAGAGGAATCGACAAGGTGGACAGACAGGAAGTTTCAGAGATGGGACACATCAACAAGGGGTCACAATTGGAAGCTGGAGAGATGAGTCAAGGGGATGTTAGGAACTATTTCTTCAGCCACAGAGTTGTCAGGAAGTGGAATAGTCTTGAAAGTGATGTAGTGGAGGCGGGATCCATACATAACTTTAAGAAGAGGTATGATAAAGCTCATGGAACAGGGAGAGTTGACCTAGTAGCGACCAGTGAAGAGGCGGGGCCAGGAGCTGTGACACGACCCCTGCAGCCACAATTAGGTGAGTACAGTAAACGTTGAAATATGAAAGTTCATGGCTCGTGGGGAGAGAGAACGTTCAGAATGACATTCTCTGTTCCATAATCTACCCACCAAGACAGTCGCTTTGAGTTAAACATACGAGAGGAAACGAACACTTGTGTTGTAAATAAGACGTTCCGTGGCGGCAACGTTTCGCTTCCCAGGAGCTTTGTGAAGAGCGGAAACACTGATGGGGAAGTGCTAATCCCGCAGGAGTTATACGCAATCTATAACGAATATAAACATAATTGAAAAAAATATTAAAAATGTTATATTACTGACCATTGAGTGAAGGAGACGTAAGCGACGTTACGTACTTTATGGAAACGTTTCTTGTGGGCGAAATGTTTCTATAATGAAGTTACCTAATGTTGAATGTGTGTTTTATACTAGTGAAAACGATGGTGTTATTACCATTAGAGAAGACTGTGTACATCAGGTCAGGTATACCTCCCTGAAGTCTACCTGAGGTCTACCTGGAGTGTCCCGGGGGTCAGTGGACTCAAGGCTCGCTCCATGACCAAGCTATAGCAGAGAAAGTACTAATCAGACATGACTGAAAGGGAAAATAGCACATGTACACTATTATAGTACATGTACGCTGCTGTGTCACACTGCTAGAGGGAAGAGAGTACATGAACATAGTGCCCCTAACGAGAGGTAAATATGACAGTAGGTGGTTAGTGGCAGGCACTTCTTGTGACGCTCAGCCTCTCTACACACCTAATGAATAACTCATTATGTTATCCCACACAGCACGAATAACACACACACACACACACACACACACACACACACACACACACACACACAACACACACAATTGGAAGCTGAAGACTCAGATGAGTCAAAGGGATGTTAGGAAGTATTTCTTCAGTCACAGAGTTGTCAGAAAGTGGAATAGTCTGGAAAGTGAGGTAGTGGAGGCAGAACTCTAACTTTAAGACTGAGTATGATAACTTCTGAGCACGAGGAGAGGATCTAGTACGATCGTAAAGAGGTGCCAGGATGAGTCTGACACCTGCAACCACAAATAGGGCGAGTGATCACACACACAACCACACACACACACAAACACTAAATCCCAACAAGCGGTTCTGGGAGAAAACTCTCTAGTTTACCTCTGAAGTACTCCTTGTAGTTCTCGAGGCTTGGGGGCCCCATTTACCAAACTAGGAGGGCTAATGGTCTTAAATATCACAAACGAGGTAGTATAGGCTTATCATCCCTACACCACCAAAAATAAAATAACTTAATCCCAAATAAGGGTACGATGGGATTAAACTCTAATTGCATGTAAACTGATACAAATCTCTACACGAGTACATGCGCAGCTCTTCTCTGTGCACACACCACCAAACATATACCCAACACAAAATATACAAAGTGTGGTACCTTTACTATATATATATATATATATATATATATATATATATATATATATATTCGTGCCGAATAGGTAAAACTGGTCAATTAGCAAGAACTCATTTAAAATTAAGTTCTTTCTAAAATTTTCTCTCGTACGTTTAAAGATATATTTTTTTCATTTGTTAATGTAAAAATTAATTTTGTACCAAAAACCTTAAGAAAACTTACCTAAGCTTATTATAACAAGAGCAATTTAATTTAGCCTAATCCAACTAAATATATTTTAGATAAGTTTACAATAATTTAATAATAAACAAATACAATGAAATGTTGTTTTTTTCGTTATGTACAGAAAGATTTTTGCGAAATTATTGCATGCACAAATTTTCGCTTGCCTTATTCGGCAAGAAGAACGTTGCTGTTTAAGCCAAAATCGCAAGTTCGCAAACGGACGATATTATTTACAACCATTATCTCTCAGTCCACAGAGCAGGACTCGAACCTGCACACTCTGCGTCAAAGTACGCAGCACTTGAGCCGGGTAACGTGATGTGGTCACGTTACTAACTGGTCTGACACTGGAGTCGCGGGGACGATGATCCTCTGAATTGTTACATAACAGTAACAGGATCGTGGAGATGTTACATAACAGTACCAGGATCGTGGAGATGTTACATAACAGTACCAGGATCGTGGAGATGTTACATAACAGTACCAGGATCGTGGAGATGTTACATAACAGTACCAGGATCGTGGAGATGTTACATAACAGTACCAGGATCGTGGAGATGTTACATAACAGTACCAGGATCGTGGAGATGTTACATAACAGTACCAGGATCCTGGAGATGTTACATAACAGTACCAGGATCGTGGAGATGTTACATAACAGTACCAGGATCGCGGAGATGTTACATAACAGTACCAGGATCGCGGAGATGTTACATAACAGTACCAGGATCGTGGAGATGTTACATAACAGTCACCTAGGATCGTGGAGATGTTACATAACAGTACCAGGATCGTGGAGATGTTACATAACAGTACCAGGATCCTGGATGATCCGTTTACATAACAGTACCAGGATCCTGGAGATGTTATACATAAGGACGTGAGTACCAGGATCTGGAGATGTTACATAACAGTACCAGGATCCTGGAGATGTTATAACAGTACCAGGATCCTGGAGTGTTACATATACCAGGATCCTGGAGCTGTTACATAACAGTACCAGGATCCTGGAGCTGTTACATAACAGTACCAGGATCCTGGAGCTGTTACATAACAGTACCAGGATCCTGGAGATGTTACATAACAGTACCAGGATCCTGGAGATGTTACATAACAGTACCAGGATCCTGGAGATGTTACATAACAGTACCAGGATCCTGGAGATGTTACATAACAGTACCAGGATCCTGGAGATGTTACATAACAGTACCAGGATCCTGGAGATGTTACATAACAGTACCAGGATCCTGGAGATGTTACATAACAGTACCAGGATCCTGGAGATGTTACATAACAGTACCAGGATCCTGGAGATGTTACATAACAGTACCAGGATCCTGGAGATGTTACATAACAGTACCAGGATCCTGGAGATGTTACATAACAGTACCAGGATCCTGGAGATGTTACATAACAGTACCAGGATCCTGGAGATGTTACATAACAGTACCAGGATCCTGGAGATGTTACATAACAGTACCAGGATCCTGGAGATGTTACATAACAGACCAGATCCTGGAGATGTTACTAACAGTACCAGATCCTGGAGATGTTACATAACAGTACCAGGATCCTGGAGATGTTACATAACAGTACCAGGATCCTGGAGATGTACTCAGACAGTCCGAGATGCAAACAGTACCAGGATCCTGAGATGTTCATAACAGTACCAGGATCCTGAGATGTCAAAAGCCAGGATCTGAGATGTTACATAGTACGGACTCCTGAAGCCAGGAGAGGAGCTTTGAGTCAGGGACTGAGAAGGGGGAGTAGGAAAGGGGAGATTAAGGAAGAGAGAGAGGAGGAGTAGAGAAAGGAGTAGAGAATACGAGGGAAGAGAAAGAGAGAGAGAAAAGAATAGAGGAGGAAGAAAAGAAGCGAGGACAAAAACACAGTATAATATTTAATGAAGCTAGGGACACCTCCCCACTTAGTGTTGTTGTTAATGGAGGATGAAGAGGAAGAGAAAAAGAGGGGGAGGAGAATGAGAAGATATGAGGGAAGAGAAAAAAGAGGAAGGAAAAAAGACGGGGTAGAAGAAAAAATAGGATGAAAAGGGAGGACGAGGACGAGAAGAGGCGGAGGAAGGGAGAGAGAGAGAGAGAGTGAGAGAGAGAGAGAGAGAGATGGAGGGAGGGAGGGAGGGAGGGAATGGAGGTGTAGCAATTATCACCAGGATGCTGCTAATGACCTGTTTGTTGACTCAGGGGACACCAGAGGATACCCGCAATGAAGGAAGATGTGAGGGAAGGAGAGAAGGAAGAGGAGAGGAAAAGGAGGAGAGGAGAAGGGTAAAGAAAGAGAGAAGAGAGGAGGAATAAGGGAAGGGAATGAGGAAGGGGGAAGAAAGAAGAGAGAGAGAGGAAGGAGAGGAGAGAGGAGAGAGAGAGAGAGAGAGAGAGAGAGAGAGAGAGAGCGATGAGAAAAAAGAAGCTTGGACGAGAATTGGAGATCAGCATGGTAGAATAATTTGATGTGACTGACGTGTACTCGGTAATGTGTGCGCCATAGAGGACTGTGCTTAATACTACATGATGACATTACTTGTTAGCAGAAGCAGTTTCTCAAAGTCTGATAACTGAACAACAAGAAGTTAGCTTTCTCTTTAAGCATTTGAAAAGCTCTTTCCTAACTGAAGGTCTAGACAAAAACACGAGAACGATAGAACTATAATAGTTGAAAAAACTAGCTATCAAAGCTCTATAGAAACCTGTATGCCAACAAATGATCATTTAACGTCAGCAATTCGAGGATCGAGAGTCCTAACAGCTGTTACTTTGATTAGTCGTAAACCTTCTAGGAGTGGCTACGTCATCAAGAAATTTACTGTCTGAATTCACAAATTGGCACTAAAGACAATTTGATTTTCAAATTAGCTTGAATTAATTTGTGCAATACCAGATCTAATATCTCCAAATGTGACTGTACATATTTTGACATTAAAATCAAATCATCTGGGTATACGATAACTTGATATTAATGATATGTAATACCAACAAATCGATGAGAAATAGTTGGATCTGAGACACAACTTCCTAGTATGGACTATTAGGTGTGCTGCAGTGCTGCTCAATTCTTGTTTTCTTCTCCTAGTGAGCTCTGCTTTCAATGATGCCATCTCTAAACTCAACACCTCACTTCTGACTGCAGTATAAAAAGCCACAAGGATCAGCTTCACAATGATTACAACTCTGGAGCCAAACACTTCTCAAGTCAATGGGATTGAGTACTTGAAAGCTGCTACTCAAGGCTGAGGGACTGATCACTTCATCTTTACCTCTCCACTGCTGCTGTCTCCAATAATCAGTCACCTCTGTATTCGACTGAAAAATCCTGCAGAGCAGGTTAAACATTTTGACATATGTATTTCTCATCTATTACCTATAATACTCCGAAAAAGATTCTTTTGATTACTTTTTTTTTTTACCCCAAAGGACATTTTTAAGAAGTAATAATAATCTATAAGTGTCGAGAAAGCTCTCAACTCTTAACTTTTACATGAAATGAATCTGCCAAAATACTTGGAGTTAAAATTGAAGTTGAGAAGACCTTAGTTATCATCTACGTTTCTAAGGTACTAAGGACAGTGAGTGGAAACAAATTATGGATCGTCTTAGCATTTAACTTATGCAAATCGATAACTAGGCACCATTTTTTTCGACCCTAAGGCCAGTGGTTCATACAACGGCGATTGTGTATAACATTGTCTCCGTTATTAAGCATCTAATTCACTAGTTCTTATATACCTGCAGAGTGAGAATGTGGCAACTTATATACATGTAGACAAGCTTCATACTTTATCCCAGCAGAATATCATGCTAAGATTAGTCAATCCCATTTTTTCCCACCCATCAGTGCAAAGGCTCATCTCTGTTAAATACTCAAAAAGACAAGGAAAATTACTGAAAATCTGTAGAAGACAAGTCTTTTTCTTTGTCTGCAGGAGCAGAATGACTCTTCCCTGGGAAAATAATACCAACCCACTAATGTGATGGTAGTTCATTCCCCTCCCTAACTTGGGAGTGAACAAGATCCACCAGGGTAGTGTTTTTCCGAAAGAAAAATCTCTACTAAGGGCAGTGACAATAGAGTTATCTCAAAATTCCGTGCAACACAGTGATGGTTCTACCAACAAACCCTGACTCTACTTAAATCACTTTCACCTTTAACATGGTTATCTTCTGGATAATTTGGGACATGTACCGATACTTTAATAAGTGCACTTCTCTCACAGAAGCATCTTCCTGGGTATGAGCATAAGAAAGAGCATTAGCTGTTTCATGTAGTCACCATCTGACAAGACATCCCCTGTGTCTTAACAGCTTCTTGAATAATCAATCTCTGCAGAATGAGCTCCAGAGGCTCAGGTCTGTCTCACTATCCTTTGACACCTGAGGTCCTTACACTCTTCTGCAAAAAATATATAAATAAAAAAAAGTTAAGTCTGTGATAGGCTTACACGGCATTGCCTCGGTCTGCCAAAGGTTTTTACCCATTCTCCAAACACAAGAGCTGTGTATAAATACTATTTTGAGATGATTCCCCTAAATGTTTGCATCAATTACTGCATTAAAATCTCAAAAGAGGCAAATAAAGCTCTCCAGGAAATTTAATACTTTCCACTAACAAGAAAGATGTATTGAATTCTCTACCTTTATGTAAAAGGTGAGTGAGGTCAATCTTGAAACTAAGTTACTAGTACGAGTTGGCTCGACCGATATAACTTCATGAATTTGATTCTCCACAAAAAAGTTCGACCTTCTTATATTTACATGTGTGCTGCTGCTGCTGTCCACAAACATTAAGTAGCTTCTTGTAAATGTGTGTTTTGATAAAGGGACTTGTAACTGCCCTCTTGGTTGCAAAATCACAAAAAAAGACATTCTTCAACATTGCCATTAAGTCAAACTCATAGAAATGCAGCTTCTTAACTCTTCCCTCGAACATTGATGATCATTGTATGTACTCAGTGAGTCAAACAAGTGGCTTCTTGGACCATATTAAAATATACTTTAACCATGTATGGAATTTATCATTACTCCTCATACAGTTTATTCCACTTCTTTACGACTCAAAAAAGTTCACTTATAAATACTAGTGGCTAGAGTACCAAATCTTGGGGAACCTTGTTTGTCAACGCTGCCCATTTCGTTACCTCCTATAAAACTGTCCTTTTTGTGTCTTCCAGGTTCTTGCTACCCACACATCATACTTTCACTGACCACACTGAATATTCTCCAAGCTCGTGGATCAGTCTGTACTGGGGAACTACGTCAATCACTTTCTTGTAGTCCAAGAAAAAGTAATCCATTTTCCTTGCAATGCCTGTACAACCTCCACAAGAAAACTTATATTGCCCCCCTCCCCCCCCAAAAAAAATGCAATAATATGAGTAAAATACTCATACAGTTACTGAGCTTTATTAGGGAAGTTAGAAAACATAAAATATCAATATCTCCTCCTATGACCTTTTGCATTCATTACGCTTTGAATTTTTTTTCTTTTTGGTACACGATCGGTGGCATTTTTTTTTTTTTTTGTATTTCATGCCAAAGATTTTTTCCCACAGTGACTACAGATCAGCATGATGCCTGGGACTCAGTATTATGCCTTGATTGTGAAAATAATGCTTATGTACAGTTCAGGAGATTTATTAGAGGAAGCGTTTCACCCCGAGTTACTTCTTGTGATTAGAACTAACCAAGCCACCAGTGGCGAAACGTTTCCTTTAACAAATGTCCTGAATTGTAAATAAGTTTTTTTCCACATCTTGACAGTATCACTGTGCCTAAATGCCACCTCCACCAAACAACAGAACTTCCAAACACTCATAGATTAAATACGAAGATAAGCATCACCAGGGTGTCTACCTCTCCTCTACATGAATTGTATATAACACCGACGAGATAAAGAATTAGACATGTGCAACATCTTGTTTTGTAGACGTTTCGCCATCCTGTGGCTTTAGTAATTCGGTACCAAATGTGAAGAATGTACAATTATTCACAAAAGATGAGGTAACCAGTCCATTAGTCTTGGAGTTGGTAAAGACTACAGATGCTCTTCAGCAACCTCATCTTTTGTCAATAGTTCCACATTCTTCACATTATGTCCTTATATTGTATTAATAAAGCCACTGGAAGGCGAAACGTCTACAAATGGAGATACCCGGATGTTGCACCTGCGTCTAATTCAAGCTCTGTTGATCTTCCCGTGGAACCCAACACCTCCACCAACGCAGTATATAAAACTTGAGTTTTAAAAAAAAATACAATGCGTAATTACACTTGACGGGGAGGAAGAAAAAGAGTGGGGAAGCAACTTGTCCAAACTTCGAGATGACTAATCCCCCAACCAAGTTTGTGCGTCAGATAATAAACCGCTTCTACGCTGCTTGACAAACGAGCGAGATATAGAGAGCGTTCCTACACCTCCCCCACCCTCGCAGAACTCTGGTTTTAACAACCTCCTAAACTGGAATCTCGCTTGACGCGCACAATTATGAGGGAGCTTAGTGGAGGAGAAGTTTTTAAATCTGGGATGTTTTGTGATGCAGGTCCTGGACAAACTCTGGGTGCCACGGCACCATTTTACGGCCCTCTCCCTGCTCAACATAACTGCTGCTGTAAACAATGCCATTGGCTGAAACAAAGACTTTACATAACGAGCTTTTATTGGGCGATATTTTTGGTTAAAATGTAAATTTAACGCTTAAGTGTGAGTGTGACATTCAAGAGTGAGCTTTAGTGTCAGCCTGAGGCTCAAGTTCGAGCTTCATGCTCCAGTGTTTAACGCTCAAGGGTTACTATTAAACTTAAGCATTAGCTTTAGACTATATCGTAGATGCCTGTCTTTCTCAACACTGCCAAATACTCTAATAATTGTACTGGCCAACAAAGACTTCAGTTCAAGTTTAAAAACAAGTGTTTCTAACAAATTTTAGGAATGCTGAATTCAAATCTGAACATAAGTTTTGTTCCTACACTAACAGTTTCTGTGGAAATACAACCCCACAGTGAACGATTTCACCACGACACAGCCATCATGGAGAAGAGATGTCAGGGAAACCTGACATCACTGAAGGTGGAGTACTGCAGGACACTGACTGCTGCAGGACACACTTACTCAACACACGTGAAACAGCCTCAAAACTGTGATGTAAATATGCATGACTGTACGGAAATTTAAGTTTTCTTGCTATATATACAACCATTGGCCAAAAAAAATGGGGTGGTAGGGAAATTGGAATATTCAAATTCCGCATCTACACACACACACACACACACACACACACACACACACACACACACACACACACACACACACACACACACACATACACACACACATTATATATATATATATATATATATATATATATATATATATATATATATATATATATATATGTCGTGCCGAATCGGTAAAACTGGTCAATTAGAAAAAATTCTTTTAAAATTAAGTCCTTTCTAAAATTTTATCTTATACATTTAAAGATATATTTTTTTCATTTATGTTAATGTAAAAATTAATTTTGTACCAAAAGAACCTTAGAAAACTTACCTAACCTTATTATAACAAGCGCAATTTAATTTAGCCTAATCCAACTAAATATTTTAGATAAGTTTACAATAATTTAATGAACAAACACAATGAAATATATTTTTTTTTCGTTAGGTTCAAAATGATTTTTGCGAAATTAGTGCATACACAAATTTTCGTTTGCCTTATTCGGCAAGAAGAGCGTTGCTATTTAAGCCAAAATCGCAAGTTTTTACCTATTTGGCACATATATATATATATATATATATATATATATATATATATATTCATGAAAGCATGAAACAAGTAATTTTGAATCATTAACAGAACTGTGGCTAGCCAGGATTTGATCCTGCGTTACCATGCCCAGCCCTCTGAGAACAATAGAATGTACGCATCACTCTATCCACAGGACCAACAATTCTCAAATACCAGGTGCTCAGTGGAACTGGGCGTGTTTTACCATGATGCGAGAACATACGTGGTCGTGGACTCTCGTGTGTCTTGTGCTGTATGACTCACATGGGTTTAAAATAAATAAATGCAGCTACTTAGAAATTTTACTGATGACATCCTCCCCCCTTCCCCTTTCTCAACAGTTGACTTGATCAAGTTACAGATACATTACGTGGGCGGAACATCGTCAGCAAATGCTCTATATAACTATATTTGTAATCTTACAACTGCTCTTTTTTTTAATATTTTTGCTCTTTCTAAATCTTTTATAAATCACGTTATAAAAAGATTTCTACTTTAGGTTAAAATATATACAATAACATCACTATTATTTCTTTGGCTATCAAAATAACTCAGCAGGTTAGGTGGTGGTTTGACTGGTGGTACAGAAACGAATAAAATATGATGAAACGTTTCGCTCTAAGTAAATCTTTAAATCATACACAAAACTGAATTCAACGCTTATGAATACTATTTCCAGAGCCTTGATGTGTTGAATTCAATCTTGTGTATGACTTGAGAAAGCTTTACATAACTATGGCAAAACATTGTGCATATAACGGCTTGACTGTGGAAACTACACTGGTGAATTTCGCCCAGGCAGTGTTTGATAAAGCACTCTCCATGGGCGAACTGGTACAAGAATTTTTTGGTGGACGAAACGTCCCAATAAAATGCCAAGGCAAAACGTCGTCAAAACATCACCCACGTAGTTAAACTACCGTTTTTCCCTCACCAAAGGCTTATTGTGCAAACTACAGTCTGCCTCTGCATAGCCTCGCCCTGTCTGCTGTTATTTATGTATTTGGTTGTGGGTTGATAAGTAAATGTAGGTTAATAGACGTTAGCCTAATTCGTTATGAAACAGCTTCGGTTCAGTGTGGGCGGGGTTTGTGGCAGCCCAAGGTGCCTAGCTTCTCCCTCCGAGCCCCGTGGGGACAGGGAATGGGGCTAGGTCTGGGGACAGCTGGTCCCAGAAGACGAGAAGGTACTTGTACCTCCTCCCATGGCAGACATTGTCTGAGACTCTCCCTCGACAGGGAGCCTAGGCCCGGGCCGGGCGATTATACCGGCGAATCTACAACATAACAGAACAGCTTCGGTTAACCAGAGGAAGAAGTGGATCTCGTTGAACAACGACGAGGCAAAAGAGCAGGATGGCGCGTGTTCAACCAGTGCAGAAACACATGCACTAAACTGCGTTATAAAACTGACGTTGGAGAGAGAGAGAGCGAGCTGATGTAGGTAACTGCTCTTAGCTTGTAAATAAAGTTAGGAACCTTAACCTAACCTTGTAAAACTCTGTGTAAAAAGAAAGAGGGAGAGAGAAAGAGAGAATGAACGAATTTGCCAACAAAAATATCACTCGGATTTTTAAATCTTTCCTTTGAGACTATTTTTTTTAGCAGAGTGAAAACTGATGAGAAAGTGATATTAATTGAAATCTCTTGAGATTTTTTTTCTTACGAAATCGACAATTTGACTTATTCTCGCTCTGAGAAAAATACAATCGTTCAAAGCGAATGTTCAAAAAATTCATTGGGACCAGATGAAGTTTTTTTAGTGTGTGGTTGGGGGGTACTCACTGAGTTGTATTCGCAACTTTGCGCTTGCTGAGATCGAAACGTAGCTCCCTGCCCAGTTTCGAACTCTATTAAATGACATTAAGGATTCCTATTCTACTGGACCTTGCCTTACCTACTCTTAAAGCTGCGTGTGCAGTACGAGTCTACATCTTCCTCTTATTTCACTTCTCTCTCACCCTAAGGGTCAATATCCTCGTGGCCCGGTCAAAGATCAGGCCTCCAGGTGGATGACCTGATCAACCATGTTATTGGTGCTAGCCGCACGAAGCGTAAGCAACACAGCTCGGCTGATCAGGAACTCACCTGGTAAACTTGTACAGTTCGTTCTTGAAGGCATCCAGGGGTCGGTAATCCCCCTTACACAAGAAAAGGGGATACTGAAAAGTCTTGGTCCCTTCACAAATAGTTTTCTCTTATTGTACTCACTGAACCCCTGCTCTTTATTAAGGATATTTTGCCAGGCCTCTTGCTTTCACATGGAACTATATTTACGTGCAGAGTTTCAATCATTTTTCCTCGATTTTCTTAGTGTATTTTATAATGTACCTCTCTCGCTTACGTTCCAAGGAGTACATGTCGAGGGACTTCCAACGTTTCAAATAATTTATTTTAGTTGTGTGAGTGAATCTATGCGAGCAGTAAGGTTCTCTACATTGTCCTGAGCTGTATAGTAACTTCTATCTATGTCTGGTTGGTCCTGATCCTTGCATTTCACTCTGCCTTCCGCCCTTCCCTCTTCATTCCTCTTATTATAATAAACAACGTTATCATATCTTCTTGTCTCTTCCATAATTTATCTTTAGTCTCTCCTTGTTGGGCATCTTCCATTATCTGTTTCGAGTATGCATTTTCATTTTTCTGATTAAAATAATAATAAAAATTAATAATAATAATCAAAACCAAGGGTCTTACAGTGTTGTCGTTCTTCTGAATATTCTTGATCTAGTGCTGCGTATTCTGTAATTTGACTGACGTACGTCGAGAAAAAGTCCTAAAAGATTTTTAAGGTTCCTAAATATTGTCCTGAGGCTTGGCAAGTCTTCGTCTACACTGACTAAATAACTTGGTTGATGTGCCTCCAGCGATACGTTTGGTGTGATGCTCACTCCCAGGTCTTCTCACTTACCCCCCAAACAACGCTCTCTGTCTCCCATCTTCACTTCCGTTGCCTTATTTACACGACCTCGCTCTTGTTTGGATTAAATTCGAATAGCTCCTTCCTATATTAAACATCCTTCCTTTATTAATCTTTCATTAATCATCGTTCCCTGTAGGCAACAACTCTTGTTCTTCTCATTAGCATTATCTGGCTACATTTTGCCTGACAGATTCGTTTAAATGAAAACCAGCGGTGGTCCTTGTATAGATGCTGGTGATAGCCCAGACACGTGCAGTAAAGAGACTTTTATCAGCACGACGTTTCACCTTATTTGATCAATATTAACGCAGGTGAAACATCTTACTGTTTATACAAGAACTATTTTCTTGAGCATCGTCACTATGCACCACGAAGGATGTGGTAAGGTATAACAATGGTGTCGGGTACGCCAATACTTGTGGTACCCGGCGTGACGCACTCGTCCATCCTGATGTCTCTTCTTGTCCTCTGTTCTTTAGGTATTCTTCACTCTACAGCACTCTTCCTGTCATCTTTGTTGGTCCGACAACCTGGGCCTCAGTTTCCGGCGTGGGGGGGGGGGGGAGGATGACGGCTGAATGCATTCCGGCAGTTCAAGAAAATGCGAACATAGTTGTCTCTGCCTGTGGCTTACTGCTGTGTCGTCCATTTTCCTATGACAAATCCCCTTAGGAAAATTACTTTCATTATTACACTAATAATCTTTGCAAGTTATTTGTCTAGTTATTTTTATTTATAATGTCTAGTTATTCTCTTATTTATAATATCTAGCTATTCACTTATTTATAATGACTAGCTATTCATTTATTTATAATGACTAGCTATTCTCTTATTTATAACGTGTAGCTATTCTCTTATTTATAATGTCTAGCTTTTCCTTTGCTATTCTCTTATTTTTTCTACTCTTTTGGTGATGTTATCTTCGTACGGTGGGTGCGGCGGTGTGAGCTGCGTCAAAGGTATTGGATGATTGTCGGGGGATAGAGGGCGGTGTGGGATGAGAGAGAGAGAGGGATGGATGGATGGATGGATGGATGGATGGATGGATGGATGGAGGGATGGATAGATAGGAGAGGGTAGAGGGAAATGGTCAAACATCTACTGGTCTATCAGATCTAAATTCTTACCAGATTAAATAATAAAAGAAAGGTATCTGGAACCAAGACGGTTCCAGATACTAGGATAGTGACCTCAGCTTCTCCAGTATATTCTCCCTCCCCCTTTCTCCCTTCCTCTCTGAATTTTCAGAATCTGTTCACTAGTTTGTTCTGTAACTCTCGGGTAATCCTATCTTCCACCCCTGCTATTGGCTCGTCCCTAGATTTGCAAGCTTTCATCCCTGTCAACCAATTCAGTTCACTCAGGTTGTTGTGTATGCATCGCGTGTCCTTGCCTTCCATATCCCTACCAGGCTATTAATGTCAGGTGGTAGTGTGTGTGTGTGTGTGTGTGTGTGTGTGTGTGTGTGTGTGTGGAGGCAAGGTAAACAAGGTGTAAGCACTCACCTGTCCCTCCCCACCCAGCGCCTCAGCGACACCTCGTGAAGATCGGTGCCAAGCTCATTCTCGTACTGAGAGTGAGAGAGCGTTTAGATTCGAGTTCCTTTGATGGGTTCTGAGTTTCTTTACTCCCGGAGACAAGCCATGGACCAGGCTCGTCTTGTGTTTGCCTGGTTAACCAGGCTGTTGCTGCTGGTGGCCCGCTGCCTTACATATCGAGTGTTTCCTGCCTTTTCTCGGCCACTTCACTGCCAGACGTTCCACGGCATTTCTCTCAATTTTCTTATTTGTAGTTCAAGAAGCTTCTATAGTTCAAAATAAGGGTACCCGGGTAGGTGACTGACCATACCTACCAAGGCTGAGGGACGGATCACCCCAGATCAGCTACTACTACCGTTTCCAGTGTTACATTCAACTGTATTCGACTGAAGAAGCCTACTGTGCAGGCGAAACATTTTGCTAATGGAGATACCAACATACTGTACATGTGTCTTATTCTTCAGCCTGTAGGTACTGTATCACTGGCATGACACTGCCAAGGTAATTGGCTCCCTTACCTTCGTGTGTTAGTGTGTGACTACTTAATGGTCCACGTCAGACCGAAACGTCGTTATACTCTTCCTTCTCCTATGTACGGGTTATGTGTATATGTATTTATCATAAACACGTTATAATATTTATATCTGTGTTAAAATAAACAAATTAGTTATTTAACAGGTCTTCACCACTCAGAACTCACCACTCAGTCACATAACGCCTCACTAGTATTTCTCTGTGATTATATTCAACTACAAGTTCCATGTTTGTTCCTGACTATTATCAATATTCTAAAGTTGATGAACTGTTTTTCAATGTTTTCACTAAATACTCCACGTTACTGTGCTGAGAATCTAAGTAGGAGAGAGAGAGAGAGAGTTTACCTGGAGAGAGTTCCGGGGGTCAACGGCCCCGCGGCCCGGTCTGTGACCAGGCCTCATGGTGGATCAGAGCCTGATCAACCAGGCTGTTACTGCTGGCTGCACGCCAGCAGAGAGAGAGAGATGGACTAACCTCTGTGTGTGTACTCTTATATAAATGTGCTTGCAAGGGACAAGTCACAGCTCCTGGCTCCCGCCTCTTCGCTGGTGTGCATGTATGTATGTACGTCACTCCCGTGCGCTCACGGCGGGCGTACGTAAAATTTCGTACTCAATAAAACACAAATCAGTGACCTTTTGCTCGTCAGGATCAAAAAACGTCTACTCGAGCAGGTTGACATACTACGCCAAGCTCTGACGCAGACAACACCTGACTTGGGAATCATCGTACAGGTGTTGGCACACCTGCTAAAACGTATATTATATAAAAAAATGCTTAGAGCCCTCAGTTATAATCCAAAACCAGAGACAAAAATCACGTGATAAAAAGAGAGGAAAAAACTGCAGAGGGAAAAAATAGGAAGGAAAAATTGGGATAAAACCAGAGAAAAAGTATAGAAAAAATATATTGAGACAATATATGTTGGGCAGAATAAATCTCTGGGCAAAATTTGACCTGTATAGAAGAATTAGTGCCAGCAGTGACACTATTGCAGTGCCACTAGTGACACCGTTACAATGGCAGCAGTGACAGTTAGTGCAAGCAGTGACACCATTACAGTGCCAGTAGTGATACATTAGTGCCAGCAGTGACGCCATTACAGTAGGATGAAAAGGTAGGGAGAAAGGGAGTGAAGATGGAGAGGTAGGGAGGATGGAGGTGTAGTGAGGGAGGAGGATGTGGTAGGAAGGGAGGAGATAGGGGTGCAGTGGGCACAATAAGGGAACACTATATCAACATTCGTGACCCCAGAATATTCAATATCTTGCCAGAAAGATATCAGAAACACTGCTGGGACAAGTGTAGAAGTCTCCAAGAGAAAACTGGACACTATCTTCACCAGGTGCCAGATCAACCAGGCTGTGATGAATAAGTGGATCAGCAAGCCACCAGCTGCAACAGCCTGGTTGACCAGGCAAGCACAGTTGAGCCTGGCTTAAGGCAGGGCTCCGGAGCTGAAAAACTCCAGCCACACCATCTCAATACCAGTCACCATCACAATACCAGCCACACCAACACAATACCAAACACACCAATCACAATACCAAACACACCAACACAATACCAAACACACCATCACAATACCAGTCACACCAACACAATACCAGTCACACCAACACAATACTATCCACACCATCAAAATACCAGTCACACCATCACAATACCAGTTATACCATCACAATACCAGCCTTATTTTCCACTTATCAAACAGATCTTAAAATACTTTTTGAATGGATTTTTCTTACATCACCACTGATTTTTATACCACCATTGATTTTTTTTCCAATGGTATTTAATCAAAATTTCAAAATTTCAGTTTTAATATTACTTAACTTTCCTGGATATTTTTTCCCCTTTTTTTTGTTTTGAAAATGGCCTTCTGAATAGCCTTTACAATGGCGTAGCCTTTAAATTGAACCCCAGACCTTGGGAGAGCCGCCATGAACTTGTGGATGGGTTTGCAACTGAACTGCGAAATTGGTTCTCTTAGAGAATAAGCACAAACGCACGCACGCATCCGCACACGCACGCATACACACGCACCGGGAGTCTATCTAGAGAGCGTCCCAAGGTCAACGCTCTAGCCCTCTGCGGCCCGGTCCCAGACCAGGCCTCCGGTGGGTGACCTGATCAAACAGGCTGTTTGTGCTGGCTGCATGAAGTCCATGTGATACAGTATATGTGGTAGATTACGACGGTAGCAACGGATGAAACAAGGTTAGTTTAATATCTTATTATGCAGCCCAGACCCATCCTGTGGGCGGTAGTCAGAAGATTACAGAGGTACGTAATGGGTCCAGGGACTGGACCCCAAAGTTATGATAGCTGAACTAGTTACAAAGGTAATGAACTCCAGGTAGATCTGGTCACAATCATGGCAAGTTACAAAAGTAATGAACCATCTACACTCCTATACATGGTTACAATCATGAACAAATTACCAAATAATGAGCCACTGACACGTCCACACCCGGTCACAATTGTAATGAGTTATAAGTACAAATATTAAGTGGGTCATACACCCACACGAGCGCGCACACATACGAGCGTGCACGCGCGCACACACAGGAGGGCGCACGCACAGGACACACACTCACACGAGCATACAAACATACACACACACACACGTGGTAATACTTTATTTACAGTGAGCAAAGTCAGGGTATTTCTTCAGAATGGTCTGTAATATACCACGTGGATAAATTTTGCCATTTCTTGACATTTCGATGAGTTGTCTCAAATTCATTAATTTTATCGCACTTCAGTACATAATGACGCAGGGTGTGACGCATTCATACATAATGCCAGTGTGACGCACTCCAGTACATAATGACGCAGGGTGTGACGCACTCCAGTACATAATGACGCAGGGTGTGACGCACTCCAGTACATAATGACGCAGGGTGTGACGCACTCCAGTACATAATGACGCAGGGTGTGACAATAGTCCATCTGGCAAAGTTTACATTTCGTTTGGTCTACATCTGGTGGTGGTGATTTAACCTGTCAAAGATCCTTGTACCCCAGCCGGAGGCGGGCGGTGGTGACATCCAAGAGTCCTCCTGCATGATTGGAATGATGATAGATGGACTGACTGGTGTCAATCTCCCTAAGTCTTAAGTCAATAAAGTTCAATTGAAGTTCTAACAAGGGCAGTGACGGAAGTGAAACATTGTAATATGGGCGGTGATGAGTGAAACATTGTAATATGGGCGGTGATGAGTGAAATATTGTAATATGGGCAGTGACGAGAGTGAAACATTGTAATATGGGCGGTGATGAGTGAAATATTGTAATATAATGGGCAGTGACGAGAGTGAAACATTGAAATTAGTGAAGTGTTCAAGATTTAAGAAAAAAAAATCTGGTCACAATCGTAGAACTGCGAATAATGAACCAGGAGAGTTGATAACTAGGAACGATGAGGGATACCTGAAGGATACCTCATACCTGAAGAATACCTGAAAGATGTTTCCGGGGGGTCAACGTCCCCCATGGCCCAGTCCCAGACCAGACAACAACATTATTTAATGTGGCTAAGACTACTAGAGAACAAGGCATATAACCAAGGGGTCTAAGTTAGATGGGCCGGAGTTAAATGGGGTTGAATTAGAGCGTTCGGAACTTAATGCAGAGAAAATCGAACGAAAATGTATGAATAAAAGGGATGATAAAAGCCAGGGAATGGGAGTGAGCAGAGAGGTAGGCAGTGACGCGTGAGGAGCCAAGGCGAAGAATGGCTGAGAGGAAATTGAACTTAACGCAACTAATGATTGATGGATTGAAAATGAAAGTTGGGAAAGGAATTCGAAGACGGACCAGTTTCAAGTTCTGAGGATGGCTCAGGACGGACCGAAACGTTGTTATATGGATCATTCCCTAATTGCGGGTTTTGTTGGAATGAACAAGACGCCTGTGTATCACCTGGATGTCTTTATTGATGGAGACGTGTCGCCAACTAGTGGCTTTTCAATCCAATAAAGAGAATAAACACTGGAGACGGTCCAAGGCGTGGTGGTAATTGGAGGTGATCAGTCCCTCAACCTTGATAAAGATTGCAAGGTGGTAAACATGCGTCTTATTTATACCTTAGAAGGGTAGCGAAGTTTTCCTACTCGGAGCCCAGCCTGGGCCAGGTCTGCTGGTGCTTGCCTGGTGGCAGTCCCTTCTCCCACTTCATCTGGTGCTTGCCTGGTGGCAGTCCCTTCTCCCACTTCATCTGGTGCTTGCCTGGTGGCAGTCCTTCTCCCACTTCATCTGGTGCTTGCCTGGTGGCAGTCCCTTCTCCCACTTCATCTGGTGCTTGCCTGGTGGCAGTCCCTTCTCCCACTTCATCTGGTGTGCCTGGTGCAGTCCTTCCACTTCACTGGTGCTTGCCTGGTAGTCCCCTCCCACTTCATCTGGTGCTGCCGTGGCAGTCCTTCTCCACTTCATCTGGTGCTGCTGGTGGCAGTCCTTCTCCAACTTCATCTGGCTGCCTGGTGGCAGTCGTTCCCCACTTCATCTGGGCTGCTGGTGGCAGTCTTCTCCCACTTCATCTGGGCTTCCTGGTGGCAGTCCCTCCTCCACTTCATCTGGTCTTCTGGTGGCAGTCCGTCTCCTTCATCTGGTGCTTGCTGGTGCAGTCCTCTCCACTTCATCTGGTGCTGCTGGCGTCGTTCTCCCACTTCATCTGGTGCTCTGGCAGTCCTCCACTTCATCTGTGTTGCCTGGTGCAGCCGTTCTCCACTTCATCTAGTGCTTGCCTAGTGGCAGTCCCTTCTCCCACTTCATCATTGCCTGGTTCATCCTGCCTTTGGCGGAGAAAATAACCAAGTTTCCTCTTGAAGACTTCTACCTTGTTTCTAAAGTTATCTGGTAAGATGTTAAATATTCCAGGACCACGGATGTTGACACAATGTTCTCTTATTGTGCCCACGGCGCCCCCGCCTTTCACTGAGCTTATTCTAAACTTTCTCCATTATCATTCCAGTACGTTATGACAGTGTGCAGGTTTGGGACCAAGCTTTCAAGAATCCCGCACGTCCATATCATGTATCTTTCTTTCCTCCCATCCATAGAGTACATATTCAGTGTCACCACTCGCACTATTTTCCTTATGAAGATTCTCATTATCTACTCCGTCATTTACGAGGTCGTCGTGACATTTGCCTTACTGTGTTCTTTGAATGAAAGGTCAGCGGACATAATACTCCCGGATCCTTTAAGTGTCATTATTACATACCATTAATGTAATGAAACAAGGCATATGTACACGAGGCACAGATCAGCTTTAGTAACTGGGGAGATTAATAAAGGAGGGGAAAGGGGGAACATATTTTGCCGAGACCATTATCAAAGAACTAGATTAGTAGTGGATAGTCAGAGAACCAGAGCACCTGTCACATACTGGAGGATAGAAGGGAGATCAGAAAAGCGAATAACGTAGAGAAAGAGTAGCTATCGAGGGAAATACTGGAGCTGCCAGATAATGGGTCTGAGAAAGATGGGTCTGAAATAACTAGTCTAAAATAAATAGGTCTGATCCAGATGGGTCTGAGCTAGATGGGTGGGAGTCACAGAGAGCCAGAGCCATCCACCTCAAACCAAAATAGGAAGCCATGAAAAAAATAGAACTAAACAGAAGGAAACTCCACATATTTATTTGTTTATGGCCTTGAAGACACGAGAGAAAACAGTTTCCTGAAGGTGATATTTTCCAGCGACGAAGAAAAAACAACACATGAAAGACTTTGACAATTAAATAAAGAACAATACACCCCGTCATCATATCTTTAAAGTTAGTAGTATTCTGAGGCAATATATATATATATATATATATATATATATATATATATATTATATATATATATATATATATATATATATATATATATTTCGTTTGTTACATTGATGTCTACCCACCTACCTGGAGGCTGTTCATTCTTACAAAACAAAAAACATGAACGTAACATGAAGACGGTACACAGATCACAATTTGTGACACCTGTCCTGTGTGTGTGTGTGTGTGTATACGTTCATGATTTTTGTTTTGTAAGAATGAACAGCCTCCAGGTATGTGGGTACACACATTAATATAACAAACGAATCGATTTTTTTCTTTGTGTGTGTACGAGGGTAGTGACAGTTTATATACCTAGGAAATTAGTAACGCAATGTCTCTCTAACACGCACCCTCCTCTCTCTCTCTCTCTCTCTCTTCTCTCTCTCTCTCTCTCTCTCAGGAGTGAAAGACAATCAGCTGTTTGTGATTGCAGTATCGATCCTGTGTCATCGAGGAAGATACGAGTGACGTCATTATGAGCAGCATTAACTGCTGTGAGGAAGAAGAAGAGAAGGAAGAAGAGGAGGATGAGGAAGAGAGAAGAAGAGGAGGAGGAAATGTCATTAGAATCCATCTAGCTACACCAACTTTCTCCTCCCCAGCAACTTGCCCCTCCCCTCTCCCATTCCCTTCCCCCTCCCCTCCTACCACTGCACCATTCTCCTCTTCCTGTTTTCACCAGCCCCCTCACCGTCCCCCTTCTCCTCCTAATTCTCCCTCTCCTCCTCCCTGCTCCTCCTCTTCCTTCACCTCCATTGTCCATCTAACTTTCGCATCATCCTACTTTCTATACTTTTTAGACAGCCACTGCGCTCTACACACAGCCACTGCGCTCTACACACAGCCACTGCGCTCTACACACAGCCACTGCGTCTACACAACCACTGGTCTACACACAGCCACTGCGCTCTACACAAGCCACTGCGCTCTACACAAGCCACTGCGCTCTACACAACCACTGCGTCTACACACAGCCACTGCGCTCTCCAGCCACTGCCTTACACCACTGCGCTCTACACAAGCCACTGCGCTCTCACAGCCAGGCTCTCACACACCACTGCGCTCTACACAAGCCACTGCGCTCTACCACAGCCACTGCGCTCTACACAAGCCACTGCGCTCTACACACACCACTGCGCTCTACACAGCCACTGCGCTCTACACACAGCCACTGCGCTCTACACACAGCCACTGCGCTCTACACAGCCACTGCGCTCTACACACAGCCACTGCGCTCTACACACAGCCACTGCGCTCTACACACAGCCACTGCGCTCTACACACAGCCACTGCGCTCTACCACAGCCACTGCGCTCTACACAACCACTGCGCTCTACACACCACTGCGCTCTACACAGCCACTGCGCTCTACACAAGCCACTGCGCTCTACACAAGCCACTGCGCTCTACACAAGCCACTGCGCTCTACACAGCCACTGCGCTCTACACACAACCACTGCGCTCTCACACAGCCACTGCGCTCTACACACAACCACTGCGCTCTACACACAGCCACTGCGCTCTACACAACCACTGCGCTCTACACAGCCACTGCGCTCTACACAACCACTGCGCTCTACACAACCACTGGCTCTACACACAGCCACTGCGCTCTACACACAGCCACTGCGCTCTACACAGCCACTGCGCTCTACACAGCCACTGCGCTCTACACAGCACTGCGCTCTACACAGCCACTGCGCTCACACACAGCCACTGCGCTCTACACACAGCCACTGCGCTCTACACACAGCCACTGCGCTCTACACACAGCCACTGCGCTCTACACACAGCCACTGCGCTCTACACAGCCACTGCGCTCTACACAACCACTGCGCTCTACACAACCACTGCGCTCTACACACAGCCACTGCGCTCTACACAGCCACTGCGCTCTACACACAACCACTGCGCTCTACACACAGCCACTGCGCTCTACACAACCACTGCGCTCTACACAGCCACTGCGCTCTACACAACCACTGCGCTCTACACAACCACTGCGCTCTACACAGCCACTGCGCTCTACACAGCCACTGCGCTCTACACACAACCACTGCGCTCTACACAGCCACTGCGCTCTACACAGCCACTGCGCTCTACACAGCCACTGCGCTCTACACAGCCACTGCGCTCTACACAGCCACTGCGCTCTACACAACCACTGCGCTCTACACACAACCACTGCGCTCTACACACAACCACTGCGCTCTACACACAACCACTGCGCTCTACACAGACACTGCGCTCTACACAGCCACTGCGCTCTACACACAACCACTGCGCTCTACACAGCCACTGCGCTCTACACAGCCACTGCGCTCTCACACAACCACTGCGCTCTACACACAACCACTGCGCTCTACACACAACCACTGCGCTCTACACACAGCCACTGCGCTGTACACACAGCCACTGCGCTCTACATACAACCACTGCGCTCTACATACAACCACTGCGCTCTACACACAGCCACTGCGCTCTACACAGCCACTGCTTCTACACACAGCCACTGCGCTCTACACAGCCACTGCGCTGTACACAACCACTGCGCTCTACACAACCACTGCGCTGTACACACAGCCACTGCGCTCTACACAACCACTGCGCTGTACACACAGCCACTGCGCTCTACACAGCCACTGCGCTGTACACACAGCCACTGCGCTCTACACAACCACTGCGCTGTACACACAGCCACTGCGCTCTACACAGCCACTGAGCTCTACACAGTCACTGAGCTCTACACAGCCACTGCGCTCTACACAGCCACTGCGCTCTACACAGCCACTGAGCTCTACACAATCACTGCTGCTCTACACAGCCACTGCGCTCTACACAGTCACTGAGCTCTACACAACCACTGCGCTTTACACAGCCACTGCGCTCTACACAGCCACTGTGCTCTACACAACCACTGCGCTCTACATACAACCACTGCGCTCTACACACAGCCACTGCGCTCTACACAGGCACTGCGCTCTACACACAGCCACTGGCTCTACACACAGCCACTGCGCTCTGCACACAACCACTGCGCTCTACACACAGCCACTGCGCTCTACACAGCCACTGCGCTTACACACAGTCACTGCGCTCTACACAGTCACTGAGCTCTACACAAACACTGCGCTCTACACACAGCCACTGCGCTCTCACAGCCACTGCGCTCACACACAGCCACTGCGCTCTACACACAGCCACTGCGCTCTACACACTCTGAGCTCTACACACAGCCACTGCGCTCTACACAGTCACTGAGCTCTACACACAGCCACTGCGCTCTACACACAACCACTGCGCTCTACACAGCCACTGCGCTCTACACAGTCACTGAGCTCTACACACAGCCACTGCGCTCTACACAGTCACTGAGCTCTACACACAGCCACTGCGCTCTACACAGCCACTGTGCTCTACACAGCCACTGCGCTCTACACAGTCACTGAGCTCTACACACAGCCACTGCGCTCTACACAGCCACTGCGCTCTACACAGTCACTGCGCTCTACACAGCCACTGCGCTCTACACAGTCACTGCGCTGTACACAGCTACTGCACTCTACACACTTCTGAGTGAACTAATACACTATTAGAACGTCTCCATGTGGGGGCTGGTAAACTTCCCATGGACGAACCTGCCTAGACTTTACTTATGATGAAGTATTGTTTACAAAACGAAAGGCCTAGAGCTATCATTCAACGCCACCTGCGGTTGTAAGGCATCTTATATCATTTGTCCGCCATATACTAAACTCGAATGGGTAAAACATTTTTTGACAATCAGGAAAAAAAGCAATCAGACAAGGCTCCTGTGGACGATACAATAAGAGATGTGAAGCGAAGGAATTTGTTTTGTTTCGTCAGGTAAATGCAATACATGGAAGCCTCTGCTGCTTTAAATGCAAAGACGCGTACATTTTACTACGCATTAGGGATGTGTCTGTCTTTCTTGAGAAGAAACCTGGAATGTTGTCAAGGTTGTGTGGTAACACTTATCAAGGTTGTGTGGTAACACTGTTATCAAGGCTGTATGGTAACACTTATCAAGGCTGTGTGGTAACACTTATCAAGGTTGTGTGGTAACACTTATCAAGGCTGTGTGGTAACACTTATCAAGGCTGTGTGGTAACACTGTTATCAAGGCTGTGTGGTAACACTGTTATCAAGGCTGTGTGGTAACACTGTTATCAAGGCTGTGTGGTAACACTGTTATTAAGGCTGTGTGGTAACACTGTTATTAAGGCTGTGTGGTAACACTGTTATTAAGGCTGTGTGGTAACACTGTTATTAAGGCTGTGTGGTAACACTTATTAAGGCTGTGTGGTAACACTTATCAAGGTTGTGTGGTAACACTTATCAAGGTTGTGTGGTAACACTTATCAAGGCTGTGATAACACTGTTATCAAGGCTGTGTTGTAACACTGTTATCAAGGCTGTGTTGTAACACTGTTATCAAGGTTGTGTGGTACCAGTGTTATCAAGCCTGTGTGGTAACACTGAGAGCTACATTAGCTTATAGTGAACGAACAATGGTCATTCTCTCTTCCCAGGATTAGTATTTAGAGATACATCATCTTTCCCAGATCTTCCTGTTGCTGTCTCGTGTCCTCTGACGAGGACACGAGACACGAGGACACGGCCTCTTTTAAAGTGTCATCGGCAAAGTTGTTTATGTCGCTGTTTGTTCTGTGGCGAGCACGTGTGCCCATGACACTACAGTAGGACTGCAAGTTGATTCTGACGAGGATGCAGGATGACAACCGAAAGATTTGTGTGTGTTAATGTTGTGGTGGGAATAAAATGGCAGGTGCTGCCAGTCACCACTACCACAATCACCAGTACTCGTCACCACCACCACTTATCACTACTAGTCATCATAACGAACCTCATACCTCCACCACCAATCATCACCACCACTCATCACTTACCATCACCAGTCATCATCAACCTCACACCACTACCATCACCAACACTCATCACCATCTCTCATCACCATCACAACTTCTACTTTGCTTCACCAACTTCTCTCGTGTGAGCAGTGACCGCTTCCTCTCTCTCATTTCCGGTGCTAACTTTCTTGCCTCATCTCAGGAGAAATGTTGGAATAGTGATGGAGGCAAAGAATTGGTTGTGGCAAAGTAGTGGTAGCAGAGTAGTGGTGATAGCAAAGTACTAATGGTGGTGGTAAAGTAGTGGTGGTGGCGGCATATATATATATATATATATATATATATATATATATATATATCGTGCCGAATAGGTAAAACTGGTCAATTAGCAAGAACTCGTTTAAAATTAAGTCCTTTCTAAAATTTTCTCTTATACGTTTAGACATTTTTTTAATTTATGTTAATGTAAATTTCATAATTTTTTACCAAAAGAACCTTAGAAAACTTACCTAACCTTATTGTAACAAGCTCAATTTAATTTAGCCTAATCCAACTAAATACATTTTAGATAAGTTTACAATAATTAATAAACAAAAACAATGAAATATATTTAGGTTCAGAATGATTTTTGCGAAATTATTGCGTACACAAATTTTCACTTGCCTTATTCGGCAAGAGGAGCATGCTATTTAAGCCAAAATAGCAAGTTTTACTTATTCGGCATGACATATATATATTTTGGCACGATATATTTCATTGTGTTTATATATATATATATATATATATATATATATATATATATATATATATATATATATATATATATATATATATATATATATATATATATATAGCCACCATGCTACCCTGGAAGGATAGTAAGCAGATTGCTTGGGACTACACCTGTGCTGCCACATTGGCAGACACCTACCTGCCACACTCCTTAGCCGAAGGTGGTGGAGCTGCCAGCCACAGGGAGACCCAGAAGACCCGCAAATATGAAGACCTTCCCTCTTGCTATAACTTCATCCCAATAGGGTCGGAGACCCATGGAGCAAGTGTGCTCTAAAGTTTCTCAAGGAGCTGGGTGGAAAACTCATCATAGAAACCAAGGACGACAGGGCGACCAGCTTCCTCTTTCAGAGACTCAGTGTTGCGATCCAGAGGGTAAATGCCTGCAGTATTCTGGGCACGCGGCCCACTACCGGGGAGCTGGACGAAGTATTTGACATGTAGCTCTGAGTTGTCATCTATGCTGTTTTACTCACTATTGTATTCTTGTTAATGTATTTTGACAATGTATTGTATCTTGAAATAAATTTTATATATATTTAATAAAAGATGGGGTGGTAGGGGAAGTGGAATATTCAAATGGCTTCAGAAAGACATCTAAATATTCTTCCTTGAAGCCTTTTTATCCACTTCTATTATATATATATATATATATATATATATATATATATATATATATATATATATATATATATATATATATATATATATATATATATATATATGTCGTGCCGATTAGTTAAAACTGGTCAATTAGCAAGAACTCATCTAAAATTAAGTCCTTTCTAAAATTTTCTCTTATACGTTTAAAGATATATTTTTTCATTTATGTTAATGTAAGAATTTATAATTTTGTACCAAGAGAAACTTTGAAAACCTACCTAACCTTATTACAACAAGTGCAATTTAATTTAGCCTAACCCAACTAAATATATTTTAGATACGTTAACATTAATTTAATAATAAACAAACACAATGAAATATATTTTTTTCGTTATGTTCAGAATGATTTTGGCGAAATTATTGCATACACAAATTTTCACTTGTCTTATATGGCAAGGTGAGCGTTGCTATTTAAGCCAAAATCGCAAGTTTTACCTAATCGGCACGACATATATATATATATACACATACACACCTTGCTAAGTCTGAATTTTGTTTTGTTCACTGCCACTCTTTATAATCTGTTTGTTAGAAATGTTATTTCGATTTTCGTACGTTTTCTGTTATTCCTAGTCACCTCATATTATGAACTATTTCTCCTTGGTTGAATTTTTCAATGCCTTTACAAGATCTGTGAAGAGTACGATATATTAGAATTATCTTTTCCTTCGAAGTCCTCCATAATTTTGTCTTAGTGATTTGCTACTTGTGGGAGGCAGCGTCTTCAAGTCGTGTTGGTTTGGATTGTATCACCCGTTTATTCACGTCAGTAATCTGGTGCCTCGGAACCCCCTGTTTTTGCTACTGTTCTGTTTCCCTAATGAAGAGGCTATGCCTACATTTTTAAGGCTTCTGGGGTTTTTACCTGTATCTAAGCTGGTGCTTCGAAGAAAACGAATGCTCCTGCTAATGGTACCTGAGAAACTGGAATTGCGCTAGTGTTAGATGTGTACTTTGTGGTCACCCCAACATCAGGACATCCTAATATACCATCATCGGATATTATCTGTTATTGTTTCTGGGAGTTATCTTTCCCACGACTCTGCCTCAGACCAGGCCTCCTAGGATAGAAAGGAAATATTACGGAATTAAGAATTATTTAGAAGAACAGAGAAAGTAACGGTGTGTATAGTAGAGACAGCAGCAGTTTGCAAGATTTATCTGTCAACTTACGTGTTCAGTAAACGGGAAAAAAGTTAATAAATTTCCATTTCACAGACGTTTAACCGGACTAGTTATTCTCAAAATAACACTTGACCGACGCAAATATCCCGCGGTAAAGCTCAGAAAGTGCGTAGACGTCTTGAGGAGGTCGACTCTGCTACGATCCCGGGACAGAAATGAGGGTTTTACTAGGCAGCGTTTAGTTTATCATGTCATGACTTAATAAAACTACAACAGAGTGACAGGACGTCCTTGTAAAAGCTTGTAACTTGTACCTGTTCTTCACCTCATCCTCATCACTTCATCACAGTGAGTAGGCTGATAGCAACCATCCAGGGAGGTACTATAGTACCTCCCTGTGATGAGATGAGGTGAAGAACAGGTACAAGTTAAATTTATAACAAGCTTTTACTGGGACGTCCTGTCATCTGTTGTAGTTTTATTAAGTCATGACATGATAAACTAAACGCTGGCCTAGTAAAACCTCATTTCTGTCCCGGGATCGTAGCAGCGTCGACCCTCCTCAAGACGTCTAGCACTTTCTAAGCTTAACTAGTATAAAGTGATCTGAAAGTGAAAGTAATTGACAAAAAGCATTTTGAGCATGATAGTGGGCGGTACAAAATAATAGGATGTCCAATGGGGACAAATTCCAGTTGGTCAGATATGGAGATAATGGAGAACTAAATTGGAAAGTGTGCAAAACATACGTTTTCGTTCTATGGGGTGACCACCATAGAACGAAAACATGAAAAAATAAGCATAATGTTAGCTCACCTATCATTTAAAGAACACAGTAAATGCCGTGAAAGCCAGGGAAAATGAGAGGGTGGATAATGAGAACGTCAGAACAAGAGAAATAATGCCAATGTTGACATTCAAATCACTTGCATTCTCGCGCTGAGAGTACTGCTCACTACTCACAGTTCTGCTTAAGGCAGGATAGAGCTGGAAAATATACAACCTGGTGGACTGGGGGAGGAAGAGGTCCCTCGATTATTCATCCTGCTGCCAGCAGATACCAGAAATATTGCCGGTATATGTGTGGAAGTACTGAAGAGGAAAATGGATCACTAAACCTCGGTGGTGTGACAGATCAACCAGGCTATGATGAAAATGTGGGTCAGCTAGCCGCTAACAGCGACAGTCTGGTTGGCCAGGCTATCAACAGGAAGGTCTGGCCCCAGGCTGGGCCACGAGAGCAGGAAAAGATGGAGGTAATATGTAAACCACAAGTAATGTGCGTGTTATACTTCACTATGTAACTGTACTCCAAGTGAACCCCAGGGACTGAGGTACTTGTCTACCCTTAAAAATACCATGTTTACCCCCATTCCCAAATACCCATACCCTTGCCTCAGCTTTTCCCTAAGGGCAAGAGAGGACACGATAAATTGACAGGTCAGGTCAAGATTAGTCACCTGTACGGTAAATTGCAATTAGCGGGAGTGGGCAACTCTGCAGTAACCAGCGGCCGCTAACGCAAAAAAAAACCTGTAACCGACAATTACACGCGATCTAAACTTCCCATTGTAAACTTTATGGCTGAGGGAAAGGTTAATCCCACGGTGGGTGCGGCGGCCAGGGGACTCGACCCTTGTTTGCCAGTACGCGCGCCACCACAACACCCCAGCAAATACACGAATTAACACGGTACTAATCCCCTTCCACCATCCAAACATCACTACCAACACCCCGGTCACCAACCATCACCACCACGGATACTTTTACCACTCCGAACACCTCCGTCACCACCCCTACATCTCTGCCACCACTCTCTAAACCTCTACCACCACCCCTACATCTCTGCCACCACTCTCTAAACCTCTACCACCACCCCTACATCTCTGCCACCACTCTCTAAACCTCTACCACCACCCCTACATCTCTGCCACCACTCTCTAAACCTCTACCACCACCCCTACATCTCTGCCACCGCCCTTACTTCTGCTATATATTAGTTAATGGGTCCAGGGACCATCACTTCCGCGTCCCGGTCTCAGACCTGGCCTTCTAAACTGTCGAGGAAATATTGGAGATTAATAAACGTTATCCACATGTTAATTACACGTTAGGGACATGTCAGTTCTCACATTCAAAGTTCACAATAATCTTGTCATTGCTACCGCAAGGTAAACGAAAGGCTGGATAACCAGAACTGCTGTATACTGGAAACGTTTGCAGTCCCTTCAACTGTATTCCCTGAAGCGTAGGCGAGAAAGGTACATCATAATTTACACCTGGAAAATCCTGGAGGGACTGATCCCAAACCTGAGCACTGAAATCCCTCCAGAGACTTGGCAGACGGTGCAAAATACCCCTACCCTACTAAAAAAAAAGGCAGGGGTGCGAGAACTCGTTAAGTGTCAGAGGTCCCCGACTCTTCAACGCTTTCCTTTGTGTATAAAGGGAATCACTAACAAAGCTGTCTTCAAGAGGGACCTTGACTAGTTCCTCAAGTCAGTCCCTGACCTACCAGAATGTGGTTTGTACGATGGATTGTGTGCGTTCAGCAGTAATAGCCTGGCTGATCAGGCCTTGGTCCTCCAGGCCTGGTTTGGGACCTGACCGAGGGGGGCGTTGATCCCCGAAAATTTCCTTCAGGTATCCTTCAGGATGTAATGTTATCCACATGTTATCCATATCTTAACCACATGTTATTCACATGTTATCCACATGTTATTTATATCAACCACATGGTATTCACATGTTATCAGCAAGGGAATGTCGAAAGTGTTCGCTAGACAAACATCCACCCTTGTTTACGTCTTTCAAACTCACCATCTCTCACCCAGTCACACCCATCTACACCCAGTCACACCCATCTACACTCAGTCACACCCATCTACATCCAGTCACACCCATCTACACCCAGTCACACCCATCTACACCCAGTCACACCCATCTACACCCAGTCACACCCATCTACACCCAGTCACACCCATCTACACCCAGTCACACCCATCTACACTCAGTCACACCCATCTACACTCAGTCACACCCATCTACACTCAGTCACACCCATCTACACTCAGTCACACCCATCTACACTCAGTCACACCCATCTACACCCAGTCACACCCATCTACACCCAGTCACACCCATCTACACCCAGTCACACCCATCTACATCCAGTCACACCCATCTACATCCAGTCACACCCATCTACACTGTCACACCCATCTACATCCAGTCACACCCATCTACATCCAGTCACACCCATCTACACTCAGTCACACCCATCTACACTCAGTCACACCCATCTACACTCAGTCACACCCATCTACACTCAGTCACACCCATCTACACTCAGTCACACCCAGACTAGTATAACACACTACTTAGCAATAGTTCTAAAATTCCTCGCGCACTTCACAGTTCAAGGTCGTAACAACTGGAACGTAAGAAGTTACATTCCCAGGGTAGCGCTAAATCCGTAGGAGGTCATGCAACAGAGGAAGAGAGAGAGAGAGAGAAGTTCTCAAAAAGTTTTCCAGTCGAAGAAAAACTGGTCCACTATAAAGACTTGATTGAGAGGAGAACTGGAAATCAGCGTCAAAAGTTTCTGAATCCGTTTTGCAGCACAACTGTGAACTGTGACGCCAGAGTGACAGGTGTGTTGGGCGAGGCGTGCACTGCCCGCACCACTCATGACACACGTAGCGGAACCAGACTTTACTGGAAAAACGTTTCGCTCTGCTTAGTTTCATTCAGTAATGACTAAAATTCTCTTTTAGAGCTAAACGTAGTGAAAATATATTTTTTTTCAGTAAGGTATGCCATTGTCTTCACGCGAGAGTGAAAACCGTGTATTTGTCTTCACCGAGAACGACAGCTGTATATGTCTACACGCGGGACTGGCAGCCGTATTTTTGTCCCGCCGGAGATCCCGGTGGGACGCCCACGCCCACAATATCAGCAAACCTTCGAGCTAAAATTTATGTCCCAAGTTCGAGGGAATTAACTCACACTCCAACAGAATCATTGCTTACATGAAGAAGACTTCAAGATGGCGGAGCGAAATGCTATTTATATAGCTGACTTTACACAGCCTTTATGTATGTATTATTTCATCAGCTATGAGAGTTTAACCTCACAGCAGTGCTGGAGGTCGTCTGGCGCTGTTTCCGTAGACAGCACCACAGCAACGCTGAGCTGCATCTCTAGACAGGTTCACAGCTGTGCTGGAGGACGTATTGTCCTCCGTCTAGACACGCGTCCTGTCATCTCCCCGGTCACCTAGTAAGTGAAAAGTGCATCCGTTTACTTGGCAAATATTGCCTAGACGATCCTGTCAAATATTCTGCCCTTGAGACCTCTCGCACCGGAGGTACCACCCCACACCACCATCATTTTGTAACCCCACACCACCATCATTTTGTAACCCAACACTAGTATCAGTGACCACCATCATGTTGTAACCCCACACTAGTATCAGTGACCACCATCATGTTGTAACCCCACACCAGTATCAGTGACCACCACCATCATGTTGTAACCCCACACTAGTATCAGTGACCACCAACATCATGATGTTGTAACCTCACACCAGTATCAGTGACCACCATCATGTTTTAACCCCACACCAGTATCTGTAAACCCCAGCAAATTCATCTTCATTGTGATGGAAAAACCTCATGAATTTTGTGGGTAATATCGACCAGCATTGAATTAAACATTCATTTCAATTCAATGTAGGTTAATGTTACCCATAAGATCTACAAGGAAAAAAAACACGACTTGGTAGCCAGTATGATAAATACACCTGCAAGCCTTGGGATTTCCCCCCCCCCACAAACATTATCATCCCCTGCCCCCCATAAACATTATCATCCACTCAGAAGTCTCTCCCCCATACATTATATCATCCACTCAGAAGCCTCTCCCCCATACATATTATCATCCACTTAGAAGCCTCTCCCCCCATATACATTATCATCCACTCAGAAGCCCCTGCCCCCCATCCAACCCTCAATAACAAGCTAGGGACCAGCACATGAACACACTAACATGAGAGGTATCAGAACAAGGACACCATTGTGAGATTACAGGTACAGACTTATAAGGTTAATTATAGCGCACCACACACACAAACAAGATATATATAAGGGCAATGGAAACCAGATGTCATTTAAAAATTCGCTCTCAAGAAACACACACCGGCGCCCAGTCTAACACACAACGCCAGTACAATATCAGGACTTACACAGTACAAGGAAACTTCCTACGTAGGATTTTAGCTCACTTCAGGACCTGTCTTCTCACCCACCCACTATACGTCCCTCCACTCACGTGTACTAGGTGAGTAGTAACCTTCACCTATATAAGTATTCTTGTTCTTATCTCACTTATGTATCTGCTTAAGAGGATCCCAGAGGGGAATCGAAATATAAAGACCAATAAATCTTCTGTTTTTCTGTCTCAATGTGGGTTAGTAGCATATTATATATATATATATATATATATATATATATATATATATATATATATATATATGCAAAAAGATCACAGTAATCAGGTGATATCAAAATATGCAAGACAACCACTATGAAAAAATAGAGGAATTCCAAGCGCTTTCGTGACTACTCACATTATCAAGGAACTATAAAAGGAAACATGAAAAGAGGACTTATATAAGGGGCAAGACTACACCTCACAGTCACACTTAACACTATCCTTCCCAATAGAGCTAAGTGGTATAGATATGTTGATGATATTTTGTGCCTTATGCCTAAGAATGTAGACATAAACCATTTCCTTGTTAAATTAAATAGCTTAGCTCATTCTATAAATTTTACTGTTGAATTCGAAGTAAATAACTCATTGCCCTTCCTAGATGTTTTTATTATTAACGGTAACATTGATTTTAAATTTAAAATTTACAGAAAACCTACAAATAATTGTTCCTATGTACACTATTACTCTTCACATCAAGATAGAGTTAAAGTGTCGGTTTTTTTCTTCAATGTTTTTGAGAGCTTTACGTATTTGTAGTCCAGAGTTCATAGATGAAGAAATCTCTAAAATTTATGAAATAGCTAATGATTTAAAATACCCAAGAAACATAATTGATAAATCTTTTAAAATAGCTAGGAATACTTTTTACAATCCAAAAGGGACAACCAACCTTATTCAACCAAAAATATGTTGGTTCTCCTTACCATGAAAACTTGGTTGATATGCCTTCCTTTCTTAAGAATTTTAATATCAAAGTTGTATTTAAAAATCTTGATACAGTAAAAAGATTTTTGATAAAAAATTCCCCCAAAATGCTGACGGATGTGTCTATAAGATTCCCTGTAAAATATGCGATAAAGTTTATTATGGTCAAACTGGTAAAAGTCTTGAACTAAGATTAAAACAACATAAATATAGCATTAGAACTGGACAAGATTCTAATGCTCTATTTATTCATGTGAGAGATTTTAACCATCCAATTGATTTTCAAAATGCTGAGAAGGTTGTATCAAGCAAGTCCATGGTTGAGAGGAATATAATAGAATCATGTTTCATTAAAAGCAGTTTTGAAAATAATATGAATATTTCTTTGGTTTATATAAATTGGATTCTTTTATAATTATTAAAATTTGGGAAGAATTTAATGATAAATTGGACTAATCTTAATTCTTGGGAAGAGTTTCAGGTCCTTTCTTATGTTCCTCTTCACAGAGTCGTGAGATGTTACGCTACTGTGAGGTGTTGTCTTTGTTAGTGTGATGTGACTGTGAGATGTAGTCTCGCCCCTTATATAAGCCCTCTTTTCATGTTTCCTTTTATAGTTCCTTGATAATGTGAGTAGTCACGAAAGCGCTTGGAATTCCTCTATTTTTCATAGTGGTTGTCTTGCATATATATATATATATATATATATATATATATATATATATATATATATATATATATATAATATAAAATGTGCCGATTAGGTAAAAATGGTCAATTAGCAAGAACTCATTTAAAATTAAGTCCTTTCTAAAAATTTGTCTTATACGTTTAAAGATATATTTTTCATTTATGTTAATATAAAAATTTATAATTTTGTACCAAGAGAAACTTTGAAAACCTACCTAGCCTTATTACAACAAGCGCAATTTAATTTAGCCTAACCCAACTAAATATATTTTAGATACTTTAACATTAATTTAATAATAAACAAACACAATGAAATATATTTTTTAGTTAGGTTCAGAATGATTTTGCGAAATTATTGGATACACAAATTTTCGCTTGTCTTATATGGCAAGATGAGCATTGCTATTTAAGCCAAAATCGCAAGTTTTACCTAATCGGCACGACATATATATATATATATATATATATATATATATATATATATATATATATATATACAATATATATATTATAAATTCGTAGCTGGGAGAGACAAGAGTGACGTGGAGTTGAGTCGTGTGGTGGTGTTCCTGGAGGTGAGATGTGTCCTGATCATCTGCCTAGTGTCTGTGTCAGCGGATCAGGTCTGTGCGAGTTACTTATGTCAGTGCTTTCACTGGAGGTCCCAGAGGTAATACTGTCTTGTGTGAATGTCACTGTACATTAAGAGTTCATACTTGTATATGTTTCTACAGTTTCAGGTGTAGAGACAAACTGAATGAAGGTCACTGAGTAATATTAGGTAGAAGTTGCAGTGGAGGTTTTCCTTGTACATACACACAATTCTACACTTTGCTTCATTATAAAGTTTTCCCCCGAAAAGGACTTGTATGTATATATATATATATATATATATATATATATATATATATATATATATATATATATATATTTATATTTCAACACGTCGGCCGTTTCCCACCGAGGCGGGTGGCCCAAAAGGAAAACGAAAGTTTCTCCTTTACATTTAGTAATATATTCAGGAGAAGGGGTTACTAGCCCCTTGCTTCCGGCATTTTAGTCGCCTCTTGCGACACGCATGGCTTACGGAGGAAGAATTCTGTTCCACTTCCCCAACAAGATAGGAAATAAGAACAAGAACTAATAAGAAAATAGAAGAAAACCCAGAGGGATGTGTATATATATATGCTTGTACATGAATGTGTAGTGTGACCTAAGTGTAAGTAGAAATAGCAAGACGTACCTGAAATCTTACATGTTTATGAGACAGAAAAAGACACCAGCAATCCTACCATCATGTAAAACAATTACAGGCTTTCGTTTTACACTCACTTGCCAGGACGGTAGTACCTCCCTGGGCTGTTGCTGTGTACTAACCTACTACCTAGGATATATATATATATATATATATATATATATATATATATATATATATATATATATATATATATATATAAAATATGATAGGAGGTACCACCTCTAGAACTTTACTGGGGACCCTCATCCTCAGAGAAGACAATAACGTACCTCAGGGAAAACTCGAGGTTCTCCCCGGAGTTGTTTGAATATTTACTTCTCCTACCACCCCCTATATTCTATATTCTATGTGAACTTTATTAATAGAATACACTGACAGAAAACACAAACATGAATACATTGGTACAATATATCAAAGATTATGAATCTCCTCCAGCTCCTCCGAAGCCGGACACGAGCCCAGTATGCAGCATGCATTTCCCCTCTGGATGGCCACGCTGAGGCGCTGGAACATGGAAGTGACTGCCCTTGGGTCCCTGGTGGTGTCGATGAGTGTGCGCGTGTGTTGCATATTTAGTGTATAAATCTACCATTTCATTATTTTCACCTTGACTGATGTGTCATCTTATATGACTCGCTTATTATAGTCACATAGTTTTATTTCTAATTGCCGATAAAATACCAATAATTCTATTTTATTTTCGACTAAAAACAAATGCAACCCTTTGTTATCTTTTATGTTGAGATGTTTTGCCAACCAATGACTATCAGTCCAGTACAGAGAATAATACTGGAGATGGTAGGAGACATGAAGCAGAAATTGAAGGTGTTCAGTGTCTCTGCCTTGAAGTGTTCAGTCCTCTTTTCAAAGCTAAGGGACTAATCACCTCAAACTACTACATCATGTCTCCAATATTAGTCTATTGGACTGATGGAGCCACTGGCTGGCAAAACGTCTCCATAATAAAGATATCCAAGTCTTTCTCATGTGTCTTATTTATCTACTAGTCGATTTTATATGCAAATTAACATATACAAATTAACTACAGTGAAAAAAGTAGTATTAATCTAATTACTTTAGTGGTCTTTCAGACGAGTCCTTGATCATATGAGAGATCATGGTTACTAAAGATCAACCCAGCCATGTGCAGCGTCATGAAAGTTGTAAGTGGGGAGAGACGACCACACACGGAATACAGCTTGAGAAGCAAGAAACTGCAAATATCGCTCAAGGGGAAGAATTTTGGGAGTAAACTTCACACCAAGATATCTCTTAATAGTACATAAATTATCTGTTGCTTGTGATGTTATTGCACTATTAATATATAATTTTTTTGACAAGGTGTTACCCGGGTTTAAATGGAACAGTGGTTCTAGGGGCCCAGTTATCCAGGGTATTAGAAAAAGCCTTAATATATATTTATGCCCTTTTTTTGCATAGGTGCTTGTTTAGCCTGAGCTCCAGTTCTGAGAGTGACACTGAAAGACTCAGTGGGGTTTAGCGTGTTAGTTACATTCAGTTTACAAATTTGACTGCTCTACACTCAGTGGCTGACCGTCCTCAACACAGCAAGACGCTGCTAAACCAACAGTAAATGGAGACTTTTAGTAGAACGTGTCACTTACACGAGGCTTTGTCAAATGAATCTTAATAAAGCTTCTGTAGGCGAAACGTCGCGCTAACAAAGGTCTAATATTGCTTATGTTTGTTTACCACTTGTCTTGAAATGAAAGAACTGGACCGAGAAGAGGTGAGTACCATTACACACACACACACACACACACACACACAATCTCTCACTCCCTGTTTCCAAATGCTATCTGTCTGTATATCTTTTATCTCCCATTACACTGCATTCTACTGTCTCGTTTCTCTGCCTATCCCGTCTTCTCTTGTTTCTCGCTTTGTCCATTAATCCTGCTTCCAACTTTCCTATCATCTCTCATCCTCCATCTTGCTCTCTCTCTCTCTCTCTCTCTCTCTCTCTCTCTCTCTCTCTTCTCTCTCATCTCCAAACTCTGAGAAAATCCTCAACTAAATTATTGCACTTCTGTAAACTCACTCTCGAGTTTTTTTTGTTCCTTGTATCTCTTAATCCTTTCATTCCCTCTCTCTCTCTCTCTCTCTCTCTCTCTCTCTCTCTCTCTCTCTCTCTCTTTCCCTCTTAGAAAATGTCTTCCTGTATAAAAGTACAATTATCGAAAGGAAATAAAGGAAAAGTAAGAGAAATCCTTGGTTGGTGCGCCAAGAGGATGAAATGGAGGATGAGGAAGAGAAAGTGGAAGAGAAAGTGGAAGAGAAAGTGGAAGAGGAAAAGGAAAAAAAACGGAGGAAGAGAAAGTGGGAAGAGGCGGAAGAAGAGGAAGATGAGGCGGAGGTGAAACAGGAAGAGGAGGGGAAATTAGAAAGGAAATGATGAAGATGGAGAAATATAAAAACAAAAAAGATAAACGTGGAAATAAAAAAGATGCAAACGAAGAAAAGGCTGAAAACTGTACGTGTGTGTGTGTGTGTGTGTGTGTGTGTGTGTGTGTGTGTAGTGTGTTGTATGTGTGGTGTGATGGTTTGTAATGTGTGTTTTAGTTGTAGTGTATGTGTGTATGTTGTGTATGATTGTGTGTTGTATGTGTAGTGTTGGTGTACTCGCCCATCTCACTCTACAAAATCAAGCAGGAACACAGAGACTCAGTTAGACATCACGCTAACATCACTGTCACTGGGTCTGATAGAAAGCAGAGTTATAGGAATACATACTTTTTAAAATAGAACTAAAATAAAAGTAACTACTGACCTTCCATTATTACAGATGGAAATTAGTCTTCCTTCTAATGGTGTGGTAGAACTGCACAGTTCCAGCTCATATACTGATCAACTGTACAATATAGGAATGATTACATGTGTATAGTGTTTCTGTGCTTCATAATGTTGACGTACTGCCTAATTGTTTATTTGTTCAACAAGATCTACCAAGTGTTCAGAATCGACCTTAGTTGACGTTTTTTCATATACGTAACACTATGACGATTATATTCTAGACACAGATGACTTGTTATTCAACAGGTATATCATCTTCGGTCTTAAAGAGAGCCTGTAAGTTTTAGGATTAAATATAACTTGTCACTGTGGATAAAATCTTGTTACAACTTCCTTAACTTATTTTTGACGCTTGCTTGTGTGTGTGTGTGTGTGTGTGTATGTGTGTGTGTGTGTGTCAGTGTCAGCAACTGCAGAATTCATTACAAAATGGAGTCTTATAAGGAAGATGACAACCAACACTGACACATCATTTGTTAACTACTAGTGTCTGAGTTAACTCGCCCCATCATCACTCTACAAAATCAAAGAAAACCAACTAAGAATCAGATATAAACATACGCTAAACATCACTGTAACGTAAGTGATAGAAAGAAAAAGAGAATAGAGAATAAAAATAAAATGGAACTAGAAATAAAAGTAACTACTGACCTTCCATTATTACAGATGGAAGATTGCGTCTCTAATGGTGTAGAGAAACTGCACAGTTGCCAGCTCAGTGATACTGGATCAACTGTACAATATAGTGAATGATTACATGTGTATAGTGTTGTCTGTGGCTTCATAATGTTGACGTGTGGCGCTAATTGTTTATTTGTTCAACAAGATCTGACCAAGTGTTCAAAGAAGCAGACCTTAAGTTGACGCTTAGTTTTACCAATATACGTAACATTATGACGATTATATTTCTAGACTACAGATGACTTGTTATTAAACAGGTATATCATCTTCGGTCTTAAAGAGAGGTTGTATAGTGTATTTAGGATTAAATATAACTCTCAACTGTGGATAAAATTCTTGTTACAACTTCCTTAACTTATTTTTTTAAACAAAAGCTACGTTTGTTTATGATAACTTAGAGAAATAAACAAATGCTCTGCCGACAGTAATTTTGGTTATATTTACCTATGTAAGAATTTATAAAAATATGTTAAGACCATCTGGAAAAGGATTTGTCGAATAAATTCAAATTTGGAATGAAAGCTAAAATACTGTGAACATATATGAAAAGCTCTAGAAGTTGACGTGGAAATCAAATTTCATTTATACTGCATAGGTACAACATCTGCTAAGCCAGCAAATGTTGCTTTACCATACAATGAAATGATAAAACTATTATCACTATGAGAAAAAGAAAAGTTTTTGGGGAGGGTGTGAGGAGACTATAGGGGGAAAGTAAGGGACGAATTGTCGAGGAAGGAGAGAGAGAGAGATGGAGGGAGAGGTATCTTCCAATAACTAGGAGGGTATCAGGAGAAGGGATGATCCAGGGTGGCTCACCACACCAGGTTTGTCTCAACAATTACACCATTAGGCTCAGCCTCTGTGCACCACCAGCAGCCCAGATTAACACTGAACACTTCAACGAGTTCACCCGCACAAAATTCCAGCCCTACTGACGAACAGGACTTATTCTACAGTATAAACAAATAAAGTAATAAATTATATATATATATATATATATATATATATATATATATATATATATATATGAAATTAAGTTCTTTCTAAAAAAATTCTTATACGTTTAAAGATATATTTTTTTCATTTATGTTAAAGTAAAAATTAATAATTTTGTACCAAAAGAACTTTAGGAAACTTGCCTAACCTTATTATAACAAGCGCAATTTATTTTACCCTAATCCACTTTATATTTTAGATAAGTTTATAATAATTTAATAAACAATGAAATTTTTTTTTTTTCGAAAGGCTCAAAATGATTTTTGCGAAATTATTGCATATATAAATTTTCGCTTGCCTTATTCGGCAAGAAGAGCGTTGCTATTTAAGCCAAAATCGCAAATTTTACCTATTCGGCTCACACACACACACACACACGTATTTGTTTAGTCATAGAGTTGTCAGGAAGTGGAATAGTCTGGCAAGTGACGTAGTGGAGGCAGGAACCATACATAGTTTTAAGACGAGGTTTGATAAAGCTCATGGAGCAGGGAGAGAGAGGACCTAGTAGCAATCAGTGAAGAGGCGGGGCCAGGAGCTATGACTCGTCCCCTGCAACCACAAATAGGTGAGTATACACACAATGTGTGTGTAGAACCTAAAAAATCATGAACTGGAGTAAAGTACTAGATACAAAACAGGAAGGCTATCTCCTGGGCTATAACAATGGGTATAATGGGTATATTAATGGATATATTAATGGGTATAATAACGGCAGATGCCCTTTATTTGCAGAACACAATGAAACATGCAACGAGGCCAGAAAAAATGACCGGGTGCATAATAAGAATCCTCAAACCGAAATAAAAAAAAAAAACATTGGTGATGCTATTCAAATCACTTGTGTTCTCTCGTTTGGAATATTGTTCAGTGTTGACGACTCCGTTCACGTCGAGAGAGACAGCTAGAAAAGGTACAGAGATCGTTTACTGTCAACAGAGTCAATAAATCATTTAAACTACTGGAATCTCCTCAGAGTACTTCGAATGTACTTACTGGAGTGAATCAGACTGATAATGTACACATGGAAGATACTTGAGGGACAGGTCCCAAATCTACACACTCCCATAACAACATACTGGAGTACGAGATATGGGAGGAAGTGTAAAATACGGTAGACCCAGTGAAAAGGAGAGGCGCCATGGACACACACACAACATTCGTGGGTTTCGACTGTTCTTCCTGCTGTCAGCAGACATCAGAAACATGTTAGTAAAGGATCAAAATTTGAAACTAAGGACATTATTGGAAGTTTCTTCAGGAGTTGCCAGTTACAGCGATAATGGACATAGTTGGTATATATATCTGTCAAGTGAGGAAACACTATGGTGAAGAGAATATAGTATATAGTAGTAGTAGTAGTAGTAGTAGCATGATAGGTAATCAGCACGTGAGAAGGATAATCTTGGGTAAAACAGTATTAGTGTACAAATCATTTTGCGGGAGGCTGAAGGCATAGAGTGTCACATCTACGATGTGCTAACCACAGAGAGACTAGGGATGGTAGGTGTTTACAGTGAGATTTCTGCTAAGACTTCAGAGATGGAAGCGCCTGTTTTCTGACTGCTGCTTTGACTAGGATGATTCTG
This sequence comes from Cherax destructor, assembly GCA_009830355.1. Lineage (NCBI taxonomy): Eukaryota > Metazoa > Arthropoda > Malacostraca > Decapoda > Parastacidae > Cherax > Cherax destructor. The sequence goes on along the minus strand of WNWK01000233.1, from coordinate 300,405 downwards.
GGCCATGACGGCTGGTGTTCTGGCGTTTTTCGCATGACATTCATGTGTTCAGCTACTGTGTTCTCGAGGCTCTTGCCTCACGCCTTCCAGCCACACAGTGAGCTCACAGGGTGCTGGACCTCCGGTTGCATCCACTGAAGTGATGGCACTCTAGTGTTAGCTCAGCAAGTATTGGAATGTTGATGCACCGGCTGTTGGGAAGAATTATTTGTTAGGCAGAATTACGATCTGAAGAGTCTTTCAGCTCTTGATGAAAAGGAGGATAAATCAGTGAGGTTTGCGAATGAAGCTTCTCGTCAAGAATTGCCTAGGAAGAATGATGATACCTCTTGGTCTTAGTATCTGACTGAATAGGTGAGGTCATTTTTGTAGTTTGAAACTTGAATCCAGGTTGTCTACTGTGGATGACGTCCAGTGGCATTGTTGACTCTTCTTCTGTACTGGAATCGCCGGTCACCGTTGAGCCTGCCCGAAGATCTCGTACATCGCTTGGGAGAGACAGATCGCCTAACACACGATGCTTGAGATGGTTGGCTCAGGTTGCCACAGCACCGATGGGGACTCATCATGCCGTATGCTTGTTTGTAGAGCCGTTACTGAAAGAAACAGTTATTACACAGAGCTAAAAGGTCAACAAATCTCCGGGAGGAAGAGGGTTGAGGTCCTGTGCTGCAGCTCGATGGCTGTAGTAGGTACTTAGTGAAGAGGAGTCACGTCCAAACCGCTTAGTTTCTTGTTCGGAAACCAAGCAGTTTGGACGTGACTTCTCTTCACTAAAGTACCTACTACACAAGCCATCGAGGTTCTACGACGTAAAGTCAATCAGGACCTCAACCTTCCTCTTCCTCCCGGAGATTTTGTTGACCTTATTGAACTCTGTGTTAATTTCAACTGTTTTTCTTTCAGTAACAGGCTCTACAAACAAACATACGGCATGGGAATGGGGTCCCCCATCAGTGCCGTCTTAGCTAACTTATACATGGAACACCTAGAGGCTGAACACTTCGCCAACATCGTCCCTCAAGCGTCACTTGGTTACGTTACGTAGACGACGTCCTCGTAATAACTCCCAAACGTTTTGATGTACGGAATCTTCAGGCAAGGCTCAACGCAGTTGAACCGGCGATCCAGTTTACACTAGAAGAAGAGTCCAATAACAAGATACCCTTTCTAGACGTCCTCATCCACAAAGTAGATAACAACCTAAGATTTCAAGTTTACCGGAAACCTACAAATAAAATGACCTCACACATTTCTATTCCAGTCAAGATACTAAGACCAAAAGAGGTATCATCATCGGATTCTTCCTAAGAGCTTACCGAATTTGTAGTCCTGAGTTTCTTGACGAGGAATGTACATACATTCACCAAACCTTCACTGATTTACATTTTCCTTCCTTTTTCATCAAAGATTGCAAGAAAAGAGCTCTTCAGATCATTAATTCTCCACGCGTCAATTCCACTCCAAACAAAGTTATAATTCTTCCCAACAGCCAGGTTGCATCCAACATTTCTAAAGTATTTGCACAAGCTAACACTAGAGTCGCCATCGCTTCCAGTACTTCTATTAAGGATCTAACCAGGACTAGATCCAAGCACCATGAACCAGTCAACGCAGGGGTCTACACTATACCCTGTGGAGGCTGCGACAGAATTTATGTAGGAGAAACAGCAAGAAACCTCGAGACACGCATCAATGAACACATGAATGCATGCAGAAACGATAACCTGAACAACGCCTGCGTACAACACCGAAATTCCAACAATCATCTCATGAAATTCAAAGACGCCCGACTAGTAATCAAAGAAACTAATTTCCGTAGTCGAAAATGCCTTGAATCAGCACTTATCTCTGTTTCTAACACAATTAAACAAAGGCAGCTTCACCATCTCTGAAGTCTTAGCAAGAATCCTCCTGAAAACAGTAAACCCTACCATCACATAGTCTCTCCTGTTAGTTTAGCACATCGTAGATGTGGACCACTCCTACTGGCCTTTTATATTTCAACCTCCAGCAGAAATATTTGTCTAACCTATTGTTATACTACCCAAGTATTTGTTTTATCACCTTTTACTCACGTGCATATTGATTGTACTACCTTATTGTATTACTTCTACTACTACTACTACTACTACTAATACTACTTATATCACTACTATTTCTAACACCACTAGTGTTTTCACCTCACCTTGACAGAATATATATACCAACTATGTCCATTTATCGCTTGTAACGGCTTGAGAAAGCTCCTGGAGAGCGAAACGTTGCCACAATAAAATGTCACATTAGTTGCAATTGTGTCCTTTTACTTAACATATTGTCGGTAATTCTACCAATATTATTACATCAGAAACATTGCTGGAAGTGAAGAAATTTTAAAGAAAAACTCGACCACTACCTCCGCAAAGTACCAGATCAACTAGGCTGTGATTTATATCTGCGAGAGTCGGAGAAGTCTCACAACCTGTCACAGGTGTATCACAGGCATGTATATAAATCCACATGAAAATAAAACAGATAAGTACTGCATATTTAGGAATACAACCGAGGGGCGATATACAGTGATTCTGACAGGTGTTTACCATTATTAGCGCGATAGATAGTGATCTAGGAGTTGTGTACTGTAACTGGCGTGGTAGACAGATGAGGTACACACTGATTAGATCACGGAATTAGTGTCCAACTTGATGGGGAAGGGAGGGTGTGTGTATGGGATGAGGGGTGACTGCTGATAAAAGGATAAATTGGTGTAGTTGGATAAACAATGAGTGTAGGGTAACACCAGAGGCCTTAGGATTAACCCACTGATAATTTGGATAAATGATAAAGATGGTGTGGGTGAGATGGAATCCTGGGAGGGGAGGATCAGAGAGGGTCTTGGGAAGGGTCAGGGTGGGTCTTAAGAGTGTAGGATTGGGAAGTTAGGGCGGGTAGCTCAGTGTCTGTACCCCAGGATCAGCTATGATTATATTAAAGATTAGTTGGTGGAGTGCGGAAAGAGGAATGAGAAGAGAGGCAAGGACAGCGAGAAAAAGGTGAGAAGAGAGGGGAAGGAGAGGACAGGGAGAAAAAGGAGAGAAGAGAGGGGAAGGAGAGGACAGGGAGAAAAAGGAGAGAAGAGAGGGGAAGGAGAGGACAGGGAGAAAAAGGAGAGAAGAGGGGGAAGTAGAGGACAGGGAGAAAAAGGAGAGAAGAGGGGGAAGGAGAGGACAGGGAGAAAAAGGAGAGAAGAGAGGGGAAGGAGAGGACAGGGAGAAAAAGGAGAGAAGAGGGGGGAAGGAGAGGACAGGGAGAAAAAGGAGAGAAGAGGGGGGAAGGAGAGGACAGGGAGAAAAAGGAGAGAAGAGGGGGAAGGAGAGGACAGGGAGAAAAGGAGAGAAGAGGGGGAAGGAGAGGACAGGGAGAAAGGAGAGAAGAGGGGGGAAGGAGAGGACAGGGAGAAAGGAGAGAAGAGGGGGGAAGGATTACCACATCAGGGGAAGAGTATCATGAGCTCAGGATAATCTCTGTTGGTAATAACATTATGGTAGAGAACACCTCAGCCTCTACAACACTGATAACACTGTTCTTCTCACGGAGCTCTAGCGTCTACCCTCCCTCCAGTCCTCTACTGGTCATACTCTTCCTCCAGTCCTCTACTGGTCATACTCTCCCTCCAGTCCTCTACTGGTCATACTCTCCTCCAGTCCTCTACTGGTCATACTCTCCTCCAGTCCTCTACTGGTCATACTCTCCCTCCAGTCCTCTACTGGTCATACTCTCCCTCCAGTCCTCTACTGGTCATACTCTCCCTCCAGTCCTCTACTGGTCATACTCTCCCTCCAGTCCTCTACTGGTCATACTCTCCCTCCAGTCCTCTACTGGTCATACTCTTCCTCCAGTCCTCTACTGGTCATACTCTCCCTCCAGTCCTCTACTGGTCATACTCTCCTTCAGTCCTCTACTGGCCATACTCTCCCTCCAGTCCTCTACTGACCATACTCTCCTCCAGTCCTCTACTGGTCATACTCTTCCTCCAGTCCTCTACTGGTCATACTCTCCCTCCAGTCCTCTACTGGTCATACTCTTCCTCCAGTCCTCTACTGGTCATACTCTTCCTCCAGTCCTCTACTGGTCATACTCTTCCTCCAGTCCTCTACTGGTCATACTCTTCCTCCAGTCCTCTACTGGTCATACTCTCCCTCCAGTCCTCTACTGGTCATACTCTCCCTCCAGTCCTCTACTGGTCATACTCTCCCTCCAGTCCTCTACTGGTCAAACTCTTCCTCCAGTCCTCTACTGGACATACTCTCCCTCCAGTCCTCTACTGGTCATACTCTCCCTCCAGTCCTCTACTGGTCATACTCTCCCTCCAGTCCTCTACTGGTCATACTCTCCCTCCAGTCCTCTACTGGTCATACTCTCCCTCCAGTACTCTACTGGACACACACTCCCTCCAGTACTCTACTGGACACACACTCCCTCCAGTACTCTACTGGACACACTCTCCCTCCAGTACTCTACTGGACACACTCTCCCTCCAGAATTCTACTAAAATCACACTCCCTCCAGAACTCTACTGGACACACACTCCACTACACTCTCCTGGCTACAACAAGAATGACAGTCTTCGTCCAGATGATAGCTGGTACACCAACTGTGTCATCATGATAGCTGGTACACCAACTGTGTCATCATGATAGCTGGTACACCAACTGTGTCATCATGATAGCTGGTATACCAACTGTGTCATCATGATAGCTGGTACACCAACTGTGTCATCATGATAGCTGGTACACCAACTGTGTCATCATGATAGCTGGTACACCAACTGTGTCATCATGATAGATGGTACACCAACTGTGTCATCATGACAGCTGGTACACCAACTGTGTCATCATGATATCTGGTACACCAACTGTCATCATGATAGCTGGTACATCAACTGTGTCATCATGATAGCTGGTACACCAACTGTATCATCATGATAGCTGGTACACCAACTGTCATGATGATAGCTGGTACACCAACTGTGTCATGATGATAGCTGGTACACCAACTGTGTCATGATGATAGCTGGTACACCAACTGTGTCATCATGATAGCTGGTACACCAACTGTGTCATCATGATAGCTGGTACACCAACTGTGTCATCATGATAGCTGGTACACCAACTGTGTCATCATGATAGCTGGTACACCAACTGTGTCATCATGATAGCTGGTACACCAACTGTGTCATCATGATAGCTGGTACACCAACTGTGTCATCATGATAGCTGGTACACCAACTGTGTCATCATGATAGCTGGTACACCAACTGTGTCATCATGATAGCTGGTACACCAACTGTGTCATCATGATATCTGGTACACCAACTGTGTCATCATGATATCTGGTACACCAACTGTGTCATCATGATAGCTGGTACACCAACTGTGTCATCATGATAGCTGGTACACCAACTGTGTCATCATGATAGCTGGTACACCAACTGTGTTATCATGACAGCTGGTACACCAACTGTGTCATCATGATAGCTGGTACACCAACTGTCATCATGACAGCTGGTACACCAACTGTGTCATCATGACAGCTGGTACAACAACTGTGTCATCATGATAGCTGGTACACCAACTGTGTCATCATGATTGCTGATACACTGTGTCATCATGATAGCTGGTACACCAACTGTGTCATCATGATATCTGGTACACCAACTGTGTCATCATGATAGCTGGTACACCAACTGTGTCATCATGATAGCTGGTACACCAACTGTGTCATCATGATATCTGGTACACCAACTGTGTCATCATGATATCTGGTACACCAACTGTGTCATCATGATAGCTGGTACACCAACTGTGTCATCATGATAGCTGGTACACCAACTGTGTCATCATGATAGCTGGTACACCAACTGTGTCATCATGATAGCTGGTACACTAACTGTGTCATCATGATAGCTGGTACACCAACTGTGTCATCATGATAGCTGGTACACCAACTGTGTCATCATGATAGCTGGTACACCAACTGTGTCATCATGATAGCTGGTACACCAACTGTGTCATCATGATAGCTGGTACACCAACTGTGTCATCATGATAGCTGGTACACCAACTGTGTCATCATGATAGCTGGTACACCAACTGTGTCATCATGATAGCTTGTACACCAACTGTGTCATCATGATATCTGGTACACCAACTGTGTCATCACCTTTGTTGTTCTCTTCTCTGGAGATGTATTTAGTTTCTACTTACCACCAAGCTCTTGTTGTTTAGACGTTTTCTTTACATAACTTTCGTTCATGTAACTTTGGTAGTGTGTACCGTAGTAGCCCACTGCGAGTGTTCCCACTGTGTAGCCTCTCACCCCTGCGATAGTGACCTTTCACCTATGATAGTGACCTCTCACCCCCCTTTGATAGTAACCTCTGACCCCTATGATAGTGACCTTTGACCCTATGAGGCATGACCTTACAATTTGGCCTACTGACCTCTTCTGACCCTCGGCCAGTCCCAGCAAAACACCAGAGATTTTCCGAAATAGCCGGAGAGAGCGTCTGCTCTGAATAATTAATGACAACAAGAGAAAGCTCTCTGGGAGGTGTAACGTTAATTTTCAGCCTTGGTGGTAGACCTGTGGGAGTCCCACAGTGGGATTAGCTTGTGGGAGTCCCACAGGAAAGTCCCGCAGTGGGACTCGCCTGCTCTTAATTTTTTTTAACAAATGTCTTTTTAATTCCAAAGAGAATTTTGTTCAGTGTTAAGGAAACGGTGGCCCCTTTTATGAAAATTATCGGGGAAATAAAAATGAAGAGAATGTATTTAAAATGAGGTAAGATGGATGGGAAAAATGATTGATATGTAATACATATGTAAAATAAAAACAAGGGAAATACTGACGTGGAAAAAAACGGTATAAAAATAACGATACGATGAATAGAGACAAATGCAGCATAATGTGATCCTTTATTGACAACGTTTCGCTCACACAGTTGGCTTTATCACGTCACGAACATATCTGTGGATTGATAAAGCCTGCTGTGTGGGCGAAACGTAGTCAATAAAGGTCTTCCCCAGAAGAAAGTACAGGCTTTACTTTCACAGTGACGAGGCTCATGTACAAAGTGACTCTCCTAATGACTTTCATAGGTTACACAGCAGCAGCAACAGCAACAATAGCAGGAACAGCAATAGCAGCAACAGCAACAATAGCAGCAACAGCAGTAGCAGCAACAGCAACAATAGCAGCAGGAATAGCAGTAGCAGGAACAGCAATAGCAGCAACAGTAGTAGCAGGAACAACAGCAGCAACAACAATAGCAGCAACAGCAGTAGCAGGAATAGCAGTAGCAGGAATAGCAGTAGCAGCAACAGCAGTAGCAGCAACAGCAGTAGCAGGAATAGCAGTAGCAGGAATAGCAGTAGCAGGAATAGCAGTAGCAGGAATAGCAGTAGCAGGAATAGCAGTAGCAGGAATAGCAGTAGCAGGAATAGCAGTAGCAGCAACGCAGGTAGCAGGATAAGTAGCAGGAACAGCAGTAGAGGACGCAGTAGCAGGAACAACAGTAGCAGCACAGCAGTAGCAGGAATAGCAGTGAGGATAGCAGTAGCAGGAATAGCAGTAGCAGCAACAGCAGTAGCAGGAATAGCAGTAGCAGGAACAGCAGTAGCAGGAACAGCAGTAGCAGGAACAGCAGTAGCAGGAACAACAGTAGCAGGAACAGCAGTAGCAGCAACAGCAGTAGCAGGAATAGCAGTAGCAGGAACAACAGTAGCAGGAACAGCAGTAGTAGCAACAGCAGTAGCAGCAACAGCAGTAGCAGGAATAGCAGTAGCAGGAATAGCAGTAGCAGCAACAGCAGTAGCAGGAATAGCAGTAGCAGGAATAGCAGTAGCAGCAACAGCAGTAGCAGGAATAGCAGTAGCAGGAACAACCGTAGCAACAACAGCAGCTGCAGCAGCAGCAGCACAATCCTTAAATAAAAGCTAGACTCCCAGGAATAGATGAGTGGATGTGGATACTTGCTGCCTTCCATCCACTTTCGAGACTTGGATTTCTTAAAGAGTGTGCCCGTCTCTAGTATGCTCCAAAACACACCATCTTCTGCAGCTACAAGTGACAAAGGTTGCCAGAGGGTCACTTAAATACGTAAACTGGTGAAGGCGAAGGAAAAAAATAAGCAAAGAGTGAAGTAACTTAACTTTAGAAAAAAACATTATTGGTAAAAATAAACGGAGTAAAAGAACCAAACCAAATACCGAAGAAAAAGTTCACTACAAATAACTGGTTTAAATTAGATAAATTTAGATTTAGAAAGGACGTAGGTAAGTACTGGTTTTCAGGTTGTCGACGGGTGGAACAATTTGCCTAGTAGTGTTACAGAAGCTAAAACCTTGGGTAGTTAAAAACGGATTACATAAATATACAAGTGAGAAGGACTGGGTTTGATTAGTACCTGAGGCACTGAAGCAAATTGTCGATAAGCTCTCGAAAAAAAGGAGCCTGGCCCATGGCCGGGCTCGGAGAGTAGAGAAACTCTTGAAACTATTCAAAGGTATATATAGTTGAGTGGAAATGGTTTGGTATGGTTGTCAACCCGTACGGCTTGACAAAGCTCCAGGAAAGCGAAACGTTGCCAAAATAAAATGTTGCATTAGTTGCACTTGTGTCCTTTTACCTAACAAAAAGTAATGCTACCAGGTAGCGACACCATAACTAATACCAGAAAGTCCAGGAGACATCGGCAGCTATAAATATGCCCAACAGATGGCGCTTGATATAGAAAAAGTCACTTGTGTACACTTCAGGACGTGTTGAAAATGGTATAAATACCGACAAGTTGATTAAGACACATGTGCAATAGTTAGGTATCTTTGTTGTTGGTTTTAACTAGTACTGCTAGTCCCTGTGGTTTGGCACTTCTATTTGATTATAATAATAATAGTACTGCTAGTGATTCCCATCCTCTGTCTTTTCTAGATCTTCCACCTCACCTTCGACAGTATTTAAGACTCCATTCTCATGCTTCAGTTCATATCTTTCTAGACCACGGAGCTGAACTCTCCAGGCTGAGGGACTGACTACCTCAAATACTATTTCTCCAAGGTTGACTGACTGATTACATCCTCTTCATTTCACTACTACACCTGTTGCCTCTGTATTTGACTGAAGAAATCTACTGTGTAGGTGCTGATAACCCCTGTGGTTTAGCGCTTCTATTTGATTATAATAAATACTGTGTAGGTGAAACGTTTCAAAAATAAAAGATACCTAACTACTGCACATGTCTCAATCATCAACAGTTCAGGACATTTATTAGATGAAACGTTTCGCCACGAGTGGTTTCTTCAGTACTGTAGAGGACTGAAGAAGCCACTAGTGGCGAAACGTTCCCTCGAATAAATGTCTTGTCGGTATCAATATACCATTTGTCACTTGATATAGCCCAGCCTTGGGCAAAATGTTGTATGAAAAGGATCCTCTGCCACCAGTGTCTTTATTCCCACGAGTTTTGGCTACCAGGAATTTCGAGAATTCTGGAAATAATCTTACGGAAAAATAATTAAAATTTTGTTCCGTGGAGTTCACCCTCAATTTCTTATCGCTTCTTGCAAATTCCTAAAATAAGATAAGACTCGGCAACATGGAGGTCTGACATTTTCTTGAGCTTATGGTTACATCAGAGTTCTAGATTTTGCCACCGAAGTGGCTAGTTTATTGTGCAAGCCATAGTCATCCTGTGGACGGTAGTGCTAATGAGTTTATGGTGACCTCTATAAACCTACAAGTAAAATAAGATTTTAGCACACATTTCTTATTTTTTTTTATATTTCACATATTTAAAAAAATCACAAGAAGAGTACAATAAAATTTAAGAGATTAGGTATTTTGACTGTAAAATAGGGGATATTTAGTCACTATTTTAATTTTAGTGGTAAGAAGGAAATTCAATATGTCAACTTATATCATTTCTACAGTACTGTAGACAGCATGGCTTCCATATCATTTCTGACCTCTGTAGTGCTAGACTAACCAACGTCAGCATCTGACCTTTGACTTCTGTCATGCTTGAAGAGCTGATGCAGGAGGAGAGAGAAAGAGACACACACAATGAGAGAGAAAATGGGAAAAGCGTGAGAGGGAGAGGAGTGTGATGAGCCTGGCAGCCTCCCTTAATGCCCGGTATCCATTCCCACGGTGTGCACCAGCCTATACCACCACCACCTGTATCCTGCCCTCCATCACCTGTGTCATCCATCACATCTGTGTCATTCATCACAACACCCGTGTCCTCCATGACAATACCTGTGGTCCGATCACCGTCTCTCACAACACCTGTGTCATCATCAACACTTGTCTCCATCACACCTTATTGTCACAATACCTGTGCCGTCCATCACAACACCTGTGTCATCCATCACAACACATGTGTCATCCATCACAAACACTACTTGTGTCATCAATACGTTAACAACGATACAACAGGTTAATACAACAACGAGTACATAGGTAATACAACTACACTGGTTAATACAACGAGATACAACTAGGTTAATACAACGAATACAACAAGGTTAATACAACAACGAGTACAACTAGGTTAATACAACAACGAGTACAACTAGGTTAATACAACAACAGTACAACTAGGTTAATACAACAACGATACAGCTAGAGTTAATACAACAACGAGTACAACTAGGTTAATACAACAACGAGTACAACTAGGTTAATACAACAACGATTACAACTAGGTTAATACAACAACGAGAACAACTAGGTTAATACAACAACGAGTACAACTAGGTTAATACAACAACGAGTACAACTAGGTTAATACAACAACGAGTACAACTAGGTTAATACAACAACGAGTACAACTAGGTTAATACAACAACGAGTACAACTAGGTTAATACAACGAGTACAACTAGGTTAATACAACAACGAGTACAACTAGGTTAATACAAACGATACAACTGGTTAATACAACAACGATACACTAGGTTAATACAACGATACAACTAGGTTAATACAACGAGACAACTAGGTTAATACAACAACGATTACAACTAGGTTAATACAACAACGAGTACAACTAGGTTAATACAACGAGTACAACTAGGTTAATACAACAACGAGTACAACTAGGTTAATACAACAACGAGTACAACTAGCATAATGCAACTGCGAGTAAAACTAGGCGAGTACAATGAGTACAGCAATATGTCTCATCATTGCAATATGTCTCATCATTGAATATGTCTCATCATTGCAATATGTCTCGTGCAAACATTTCATCTGGTTAACTCCGTCTTCTTTTTCTTTGCTTGCTTCTACGTAAATGATTTCCAGTTAAATGTCAAACGAATCAAATAGCGAATTATTCATATACATATATATATATATATATATATATATATATATATATATATAATATAAAAAATTCAGTAGTGAGAAGGAATGAGATGGAAAAGGATGCCGAAGTTAGGGGTAAGGAAGGGAAGAAAAAGGAAGAAGGGAAAGGGTTGAAGGAAAGAGGGAAAAAATGGGACTTTCAAGTGTTTATAATGTTAGTGGTGGAGCAGAGAAGTGGTCGGGCGCAGCAGTCTGCTCACTGGCTGAGTCAACTCTCTGGGCCACAACGCTGCTTCACCTTCTTCCCAGTGGTTTTAAGACGCTGGGAGAAGTACAATATTTTTACAGAATTTGGAGGACTGTCTTGGAAGACCCAGAGGCTGGGCTACACAAGATTAACACCAGCCATTACTGGGGTCTAATCCACGATTAATTTAAAATCACCTTCAAAGAAGCTACTTGAAGGTCCCCTTCCCCCCCGCCTGTGTGCTCACCTAGTTTCTAGTATGTGCTCACCTACTCGTATGTGCAGGGGTTGAGTCACGGCTTTCTTGTCAGTCTCTATGCTGCATTTTAAGGGGAACACTGAGCAACATCTTAATGGTAAGATTTGCCAGCACGTCTCGCCCTCGCCCGGAGATTGAACCTGTGTCCTGTCGTTTGTGACCACTTTACCATTCATCTATTAGTCACTTCGTGATTTGCTTCAAAGAATAAGTTCTTTTTTTTCCTCCGTGCTTCACTATTTTTAAATCGGTTTCACACGTTCCTTCACAAGCGGCGCCATCGCTGCTGCTGCCGCCGCTGCTGCTGCTGCCGCTGCTGCTGCTGCCGCCGCTGCTGCTGCGCTGCTGCTGCTGCCGCTGCTGCCGCTGCCGCCGCTGCTGCTGCTGCTGCTCAATTTTTCTAATAAATCTGGACGACTTTTAATATATATAGATCAGTTTGATATTCGTTTTTATGATTTTGACGTTAAGGGTGAACTGTCAAGTGACGCAAGACATCGACCTATCAGATAACGCGTCACACAGACCTATCAGATGACGCGACGCATCAACCTGTTAGATGACGCGACGCATCACCCTATTAGATGGACGCATCAACCTGTTAGATGACGCGACGCATCAACCTATTAGATGGACGCATCAACCTGTCAGATGACGCGACGCATCAACCTGTCAGATGACGCGACGCATCAAACCGTCAGAAGAAAAAAAAGAGAAAAAAATTAATTTGAGATTCTGTGAGACCACAACAAAAGCCACGCACTTTAATCGTCCTCAGCCACCACGAACAATTTGCTTGAACTGACACACATTGAGGTCCGTGGTTCGATCCCCGGTACGGCTAGAAACGTTAGGACGTGTTTCCTTAAGATACCTACTGTCCCTGTTCATCTAGCAGTAAAATAGGTACCAGGGTATTAGTCGACTGGTGTGGGTCGCATCCTGTGAACAAAACTGACCTAATTTGAAGAGGCTTTCTATATAGTAGTAAGTCATTGATGTCAGCTAGGCCTGTATACCTTGTACATGTACTTGTAGGAATATTATTATTATTATTATTATTATTAATCTCAGTGGCTGCCAACACCCACACGCACGCTTTTTACTGCCCTAATTGAATTGCAATATTGCATTGAAAATTTCCACCAAATGAAACGTGCACAGGATTCAACACGATCACAAGAAAAATAAAACGACATTTTAATATGCAATATAGCCACAGTGAAAATTATTTTTAATCCAAGCGATTTCGTGATTTCTCACATCAAGGAAAGAGGACATGTAATAAAAAAAAACAGAAGTCCTATATAGCAGAGATGTGACTTCACATGTGCAGCTAGTAGGATGTTGGTTACAGTACTTTCCGGCATATAAGACGCGTTTTTTCCCCACAAAAGTATTGGAAAATCAGCCTGCGCCTTATACGCTCAAGGTGGTGGTCAAGGGTAGACTTTGGGTTACGCTTTATCAGTTGGTTACTAACGTTACGTTACAACTGTTTGGAAACATCGTCTTATATGATCGTGCGCCTTATATGCCGGAAAATACGGTTCCTCACTCAAAGCGCGAGAGTTGTTGTAAGCATGTTTCAGAGAGTTATTAAGGTTATTGATGTAAGATCGATAACCCACATGGACACAGAAACACACAAGATTAACTGGTCTGTATATTTCGATCCCCCTCTGTGATCCTCCTTATATATATACACAAATACCCATGATGGCGAAGTGGACTAAGGCGTCTAGAAGGGGATCGAAATATACAAACCAATTCATCTTGTGTGTTTGTCTCAATGTGAGTTACTATTGAGTATTGACAAGTGTTCGTTACAATTTAGTTATTGATGTATGTATTATATTTTTCTTGACAGGGTTCCTGCAGGCGCTTGCTGATGAGACTGGTGGTGGTGCAACAACCCTGTACTCACGGTATGTCAATACGACGATACAATACTCAATTATGGTATTTTACGTCTAACTAGGAAATTTATCACTTTGATTAACTGATAAAAGTCAGTGGTAAACGAAACATTGTCAGAGCAAAATACCATAACACGCATTCTGTATTTCATTTACAGACTTGTGGTGTTAACGTGTGTGTATGTACTCACCCATTTGTACTCATCCTGGCCCCGCCTTTCGTGTGTACTCACCTGTTTGTGGGTGCAGGGGTCGATTCATAGCTCCTGGCCCCGCCTCTTCACTGATCGCTATTAGGTACTCTCCCTGGACCATGAGCTTTATCATACCTCGTCTTAAAACTATGTATGGTTTCTGCCTCCACTACGTCACTTGCCAGACTATTACACTTCCTGACAACTCTATGACTAAAGAAATACTTCCTAACATCTCTTTGACTCATCCGAATCTTCAACTTCCAATTGTGACCTTTTGTTTCTGTGTCCAATCTCTGGAACATCCTGTCTCTGTCCACCTTGTCAATTCCTAGCAGTATTTTGTATATCGTTATCATGTCTCCCCTAACCCTCCTGTCCACCAGTGTCGACAGGCCGATTTCCCTTAACCTTTCTTCGTAGGACATTCCCCTTAGCTCTGGAACTAGTCTTGTTGCAAACCTTTGCACTTTCTCTAATTTCTTGACGTGTATGACCAGGTGTGGGTTCAAAACTGGTGCTGTACACTCCAGTACAAATTGTACAGAGTTTTTAACGATTCCTTACTGAGGTATCGAAACGCTATTCTCAGGTTTGCCAGGCGCCCATATGCTGCAGCAGTTATCTGGTTGATGTGCTCAAGAGATGTGCTTGGTATTATTCTCACCCCAAGATCGTTTTCCTTGAGTGAGGTTTGCAGTCTTTGGCCACCTAGCCTGTACTCTGTCTGCGATCTTCTTTGCCCTTCCCCGATCTTCATGACTTTGCATTTGGCAGGGTTAAATTCAAGGAGCCAGCTGCTGGACCAGGCTTGCAGCCTGTCCAGGTCTCTCTGTAGTCCTGCCCGATCCTCATCCTATTTCTCATTAACTTCACATCTGCAAACAGGGACACTTCTGTGTGTGTGTGTGTGTGTGTGTGTGTGTACTTGAACTCACCTAGTTGTGGTTGCAGGTGTCTATTCACAGCTCCTGGCCCTGCCTCTTCACTTTTTCACTAGTAGCTACTAGGTCACTCTCCCTGCTCCATGAGCTTTGTGTGTGTATGTGTATGTGTGTGTGTGTACGTGTGTGTGTACTCACTTTTTTGTGGTTGCCTCTTCACTGATCGCACGATGTGACTCACTAATTGTACTCACCTAATTGTGGTTGCAGGTCGAGACTCAGCTCCTGGCCCCGTCTCTGCTGTCTGCTACTGGGTCTCTGCTCTCCCTGCTCCATGAGCTTTATCATACCTTGTCTTAAAACTATGTATGGTTCCTGCCTCCACTATATCTTCCTCAGTCCATTCCACTTCTGACTACTCTGTGGCTGAAGAAATGTTTCCTGACATCCCTTTGACTCATCTGAGTCTTCAGCTTCCAGTTGTGTCCCCTTGTTTCTGTGTTCCTCTCTGAAACAACCTGTCACTATCTACCTTGTCAATTCCGCAGTATTTTGTATGTCGTTATCATGTCTCCTCTGACCCTTCTTTCCTCCAGTGTTGTTAGTCCTATTTCCCTCAACCTTTCTTCATAAGACAGACCCCTGAGTTGTGGAACTAACCTTGTCCGCAAACCTTTGCACTTTCTCTAGTTTCCTTACGTGCTTGACCAGGTGTGGGTTCCAGACTGGTGCTGCATATTCTAGTATGGGCCTGACGTACACGGTATACAGTGTCTTGAACGATTCCTTGTTAAGGTAACGGAACGCTAATCTAAGGTTTGCCAGACGCCCATATGCTGCCGCAGTTATCTGGTTGATGTGTGCCTCCGGAGACGTGCTAGGCGTTATACTCACTCCAAGGTCTTTCTCCTTTGCCGAGGTTTGTAGCCTTTGTCCGCCTAGCTTGTACTCTGTCAGCGGTCTTCTTTGCCCTTCTCCGATCCTCATGACTTTGCATTTGGAGGGATTGAATTCGAGAAGCCAACTGCTAGACCAGATGTCGAGCTTGTCCAGGTCTGTTTGCAGCCCTGCCTGGTCCTCTTCTGATGTGATTCTCCTCATTATTTTCACATCATCCGCGAATAGAGACACTTCTGAGTCTATCCCATCCGTCATGTCATTTACATAAACCAGGAATAACACTGGTCCTAGGACTGACCCCTGCGGTACACCACTCGTCACAGGCGCCCACTGTGATACCTCACCACGCACCATGACCCGTTGTTGCCTCCCTGTGAGGTATTCCCTGATCCATTGCAGTGCCCTTCCTGTTATACCTGCTTGTTCTTCCAACTTCTTTACTAATCTCTACTAATCTTTACTAATCTCATGTGTGTGTGTGTGTGTGTGTGTGTGTGTGTGTGTGTGTGTGTGTGTGTGTGTGTGTGTGTGTGTGTGTGTGCGCGCGCGCGCGCTTCTACCACCAACAGTCTATCTGATCATAATTTACCCAAAATGCGAACTTTAGTGCGTTTTTCTCGAAACGTTTCGGCAATGGAACCTGGATCGTTCCAAATTTTGTAGTGACCAAAGGGTAAACAACCTGCCGATTTTACATACCTGTCATATTACGAACAAAAAGCCTGGGCTTTAACCGGGCCGTGGGGGAGGGGGCAATGACCCCAAAACCATCAACAGGTCACAAGGAGGGGAAGGTGGGGGTCAGTATTGCAGAGCTTCGTGAAAACGTCGAACAACCTCGTGACGTTCAGAATTATTTCATATTTGCCCTTGTAAATCGAATCGAATCAGTACTCACAGGTAAGACCCATATGGGTGAAAGGAGTTTTGGAAATAGTAGGTGAGAGGAAGTTGTAATAGGATGAGGGAAAGAGCCAGGGCTAAACCCAGCCGCATAGCGTTGGATGGCAATGGAGGTACTGGTCTTGGTTCGGGAGGCAAGGACATTCCCGTAGGTGGCGGCCAAACGTCAGGATGGTTTGCTGTCGTACTGCTTCTCACAATGCAATCGATTGGAAAAGGTGAAGGCATGAAATTTTGCTGGGTAAAAAGGACGTCTTTTAAGGTCCACCCCTGCAGAGGGCAGGGCAGCCCTTGTATATGAGAACTGAAAACCTACAGAAAACTAAGTAGCTTTAACCAACAGCTTTGGCCAATATTTGAGTGAGAGGGGTCGAATTGAGAAGTGACCTGTCAGTAAAAAAGAATAGGGAAAGGATCGTGGGTATATCTGAAGAGATGGGTAAAAAGGGCTGTGAGTACATGAGAAGATATAGGAATGTTTGTGGTTGTAGGTAAGAATATTTATAAATATGTACGTAAGTAGAAGTAAGAAGAATAAGGGGCCTAGGAATTTTAGGAGTAGATTTATCACAAAATAAACCACATTCTTTGCTTTTACTGTTTTATCCTAAAGTTTTATAATGTACTTTTTTATACGTGTCCAGTCTAATAAAAACTCAAGTCCTTCGTATGACACAGTTTTCAACAGCTGAGAAAACACATCTACCTGGTTACTGTTATCACCTGGTGGGGTTTTTCTGAATCATCGCCCCCGTGGAAAACACACTCACAAGGTCTCCTGGTTGATGGCTGTATCATTCAGGCTGTTGGTGCTTGCAACTTTCATTACGACGTAGGCACAGCAGTCAACATAGCCATGAACAGTCTACAGGGATTTAAAGGTCTTGATGACAAAACTTTTCCTGCAGAATGTCTTCCTTTTCCTCTGTTTTCCTTCACTAAATACAATAATTATTTGCTTATTCAAAGGTTTAAAAAATTACAGTTTCTAACTTTGTGAAATTTACACTATTAATACAAACTTTAATTTTTTTACATCAATTTTATAGACTAAGAGCTGTTATCCTCAGTTCATTTAAAAACCCAATTCTTCTAAGGTATACTACCACCCCCAGGATGCCATCCACAACAGTCGACTAACACCCAGGTACCTACTTACTGCTAGGTAAACAGTGACAGCAGGTGTAAGGAAACATGCCCAACATTTCCACCGGTGCCGGGATCGAACCACGGACACTCAGTATATCGTTGAGTGCGCTACCAACCAGCCACTCCACAGTAAACTAACTGGACGAGTGCGTCTTCTCGTCCTGCTGGACTACAGCCGAGCCTCTCCAGGAGGTTTATGGGCCGCAGATTTCTGCGTGTCCTCTCCCTTTAATCACGTCAGACGATATATAATGACACGGGATCTCTGTTTACTTCTCGTCCTCGAATAATGGCTCCAAGATACTTGCCAGATTCTTGGGTCGCGCATCGTTAATTAGCTGGGTGAGGGCGCAGAGGATCAATTATAGAATTATCAGGCCGCGCCCCAGCGTTTATTTTGTTTATTATTCATAAATTCATGAAGATACATTAAGACCGTGAGCGTTGTTCCTGCGCCTGAGGATTGTAGTGACCGATTTACTCTCATATTACACAGACCATAATTATAAAGCAAGTAAAACTATTGCAGGTATTTTTTTTACATTTTACAAGTCATAACCATAATTCATTGTCGCTGGTCCTAAGTCTCAGCAAATTTAAACGAAAGGGGAAATATCCCCACTATATATGCCGAAAGAGATTTTGGTGTGTGTGTGAATTATATAGATATAAAATTACTCTAACAAAATCCTCTTAATATCAGGCTCGGTAATTACGCTCAAATTATGTCAAATGAATTTATTATATTTCAACATTCCCATCAAAGAATATTTAAGCGCTGCATCAATATACTATGTGCCTCCTCGATGTACCTATTTCAAAATCCTTTCTAAAAGGGGATTTAAAAACCTTTCCAAAAGGGATTCAGTGAACCGTTATCAGATCACAGATGGACCATCCAAGTGAATTCTTCATGAGAGAAATCTTTTTCAATATCTCCTTTTCTAACACCACCCTAAGCCTACTCGACTTTGAAGAATCCACTAACTGTATGTCTTATCTATGACTCTGGCCCCAGTCCAGACTCTTGGCACTCTATCAAAGAAATATATACCAAAAATAACACCATCACATGTCTTTAAATAATCTATGGAGGCTGTGGGATGACACTAGTGTCATGCTACTGTCATTAAAACCCAGATATAGACTCAATACACAAAGATGACAGTGAACCAATTGAAAAAAATAATTCAAGATACAAGATTGCGAATAACATAGAATCACAACAGTTGCACAACTCAGGCCAGCATGGGTTTAGAGCAGGTCGCTCCTGCCTCTCGCAATAGAACACAAAATGCGTGCAAACGAAATGACTGGAAATGTATGCAGGGAAATGTATAATATTTCCAACAAATTGGAGCAAAGAGTGACAGTCAACAAAATAAATCAGAGGTTGGCACAGTGAAGAAGCTCTGTTCCTCAAGGCACAGTACTTGCTCCAGTTCTCTTTTTTCATTCTCATATCCACTTAGCCAAAGATAAATTATCGCACTGTTTCTTCTTTTTGCAAATGATAATAGAGTTTGTACGAGAGTGACATCTACTGAGGACGTTGCAAATCTGCAAGCCGATACAAACCAAGTCATCCAGTGGAGCAGAAAACAAGATAGTGAGGACAAATTACATATATTCCGCTACGGAAATGGCTAAAGACTCGCAAACTGAAAAGGATTATAAGACAAACTCAAACCACTTAATACAACAAAAGAGGAATATGAGGAATTTAGGATAATCCCAGATCTGACGTTCAAGAATCACAACAGTGCTGCTATCACAGAAGCAAAGAAAGTGACAAGCTGAATAATTACAACCTTCAAAACAAAGCAAGCCAAGGCATGATGGTCAGTCGTTTGTACTCAATAAAATGGAATAGAAAAAAAGGCACAATGCCGTAACTTAAACAATACACAAATAACTTGCACACTGGAGACTAGTAATTACTAACCATTAGCTAGTGGTACTAGTAGGTCTGAAGCTTTATCATAAGTTTCAATGTCCTATGTGCTAGTTATTTATGGATAAATTAGAATATTGCTACATACTAACAACCTTTTTAAGGCAGACTGGAGATCTGGAGAATGTACAAAGAACCTCCAATAACCGTATAAATTCAACTATGCGCCTAAATTACTGGGAAGTCTTGACGTCCCTTGAAAGGTAGTATGTAGCGTTTATAATCTATAAAAGGTACAATATTGTCTTCAATATTAGCACTGTGACCCTGTGAATCAACAAGGTTCACCCAGGAGAGAGGTGTGATCCCGTGGGTTGACGAAAGACAAAAATAGGAGAATGACCCCCACCAGCTCACCCAGGTAAGCTTCAGAGAGCTTCCCTATAATCCCGTCATGTGTCACCCGAGTGATCAAAGTCACTCACTCGCTTGAAGCATCACTCAATACCTTGCAATATTTTTCAAAGGAAAACGAGCAATTTTAGAAAATAAGTCACACGTTGCAGAACAAGCTGCTACACAAACAACGTTTCGCTCTTGTTGATCTTTACCAACTCATCAAAATGAAACGTTGTCCAGATACCCAAGTGTGGCCCATGTGTATTTCGACATCTGAAAGACCCTCTTCTGACAAAGGTCGAAAAATACAGCCTCTCTTCATGTCTTAAAATTATTTACATCCCCACCCGTGAGGGGTGGGGATGTAAAGAACTTCTCATCCAAGGATCTGAAGCTATCCTCCCATTCATGGGGAGCTATCCTCCCATTCATGGGGAGCTATCCTACCATTCATGGGGAGCTATCCTACCATTCATGGGGAGCTATCCTCCCATTCATGGGGAGCTATCCTCCCATTCATGGGAGCTTACCATTCATGGGCTATCCCATTCATGGGAGCTATCCTCCCATTCATGGGAGCTATCCTACCATTCATGGGAGCTATCCTCCCATTCATGAGGAGCTATCCTCCCATTCATGGGGAGCTATCCTCCCATTCATGAGGAGCTATCCTCCCATTCATGAGGAGCTATCCTCCCATTCATGAGGAGCTATCCTCCCATTCATGAGGAGCTATCCTCCCATTCATGGGGAGCTATCCTACCATTCATTGGGAGCTATCCTCCCATTCATTGGGAGCTATCCTCCCATTCATGGGGAGCTATCCTACCATTCATTGGGAGCTATCCTCCCATTCATGGGGAGCTATCCTCCCATTCATGGGGAGCTATCCTCCCATTCCCCGGAGAGCTATGTTACCCGTACGGAATTAGCTATTTTTTATTATAATAAAAATTAACGACTCTAAGAATGCTTTAATGATCCCTCTCTCTCTAATGTTTATTAAGTTACGTAATGTTTATTAAATTACAATTACAATGGCGATTATGATCATTATTACGACTACTTTACAAATCAGAAGCGACTTTCTATGCAGCATTACCCTGCCTGGTGATCAACAGGACTGTGATGGTTGGCTTTACCTGTTTACAGAAGGCGAGTCTTTGCTGTTGCTTACCACATTTCTTCTCTGCTTACCTGAAAAGATAAAAAAGAAAACTCTGCTATAAATTTACATTTTGTATCCATGGCTAATATTAATAATTACCTAAAATTAACTATGAGGCACTTAATTATGGCTTTTAAGGGAGCGCGCAGTGCCATCCACGAATTGAAAATCGCAGCCCAAACACGTAAATAAGCACGTACCTTATTTTTCCGGCATATAAGGCGTGCTTTTTCACACAAAAAAAAAGGTCTTGGAAAATCACCCTGCGCTTTATATGTTCAAGGTCAGGGGTCGATATATGTTCAAGGTCAGGGGTCGATATATGTTCAAGGTCAGGGGTCGATATATTCAAATATGTCAGCGAATAAGTTTGTCAGAGTGGTAATACAAGGAAGAATATTAGTATTATTAAGATTAATGAGCATTGAAGGGAGGAGGTGTCTTGAATCTGACGCAGGGCTCTTGATCTGAGGGACTGGAGCTACCCTACAGATAGAATGTCTTCCATTCTCTCCAGAAACAGTATGATCCTTTCGGGTTGAGCACTTCCCATAATAATAATAATAATAATAATAATAATAATGAATATTATTAAGGGTATGAATGGTATATGTTCAAAGGCAATTAATTTAGGTAACTGGAGAAATTCGAAAAGTTTGGATGTTTTTTATTTAGGCAACGTTTCGCTCACCGGAAGCTTTATCAAGTTACCCACCTACCTGAAGGTAATGTTGGTAGCTACATCCACAACCACCACCATCACCAATTACCACTACCACCACCAGCAACCACCACTACCAACCACCAATAACAACCACCACTACCAGCACCACTGCTAGTAGCCAGATCCCACTACCAGCCACTTGACTTATTTTGGTCACTTTTAGTCTGAGGGATTAAGTAAGTTTGGCTGTAATTGCTTCTATTCTCTCTGGCACTGGCAGCTGTATTCACTCCTTGATTGGATCCGTCCGAGGAGCTCAATGGCACCTTTACCAGAACTCGTCACTCTCCTAGTATCCTGACACCTCATTCCTCCAGCGCCCTCTTCCCTGAGTGTGTCCCAGCCTGGCGAGACTCTGGCCTACTGCTATCCTGGTGTGGTCTCTTGTGGTAAAGCGAGTACAATGGTATTGTGGTATACCGTGATGCTGGTGTCGTGCTGTGGTGTATAGTGGTGATAACTAATGGTTTTCCAGAGTTTTCATACTCTGCTGGTGGCCCGCTGGTCCACATATCTGTCACAGCCTGGTTGATCCGGGACTTGGTGCAGGTACTTATCCGGCTTCCTCTTAAAGACTTCTATACTTGTTCCAGCAGTGTTTCTGATATCTTCCTGGCAAGATATTAGAAGTCTGGGGCAACGATGCTGATAAAATGTTCTTTTATTATGCCTAAAGCGCCCTGCCTTTCACTTGGTTTGTTTTACACATTCTCCTACATATCACAATCCAATATGTTGTAATGACAGAGCGCAGATTCGCAACGCGGACCTCAACCACTTTTCATGCATATATTATCATCTCCATCTTCTCTCTCCGCTCCAGCAATACATATTTATAACTTTAAAAGAGTTCCCAATAATATATATGCTGTACTGGTTCTAGGAGGGCCATAGATAATCTTTGAATCTGTTCCAGCACTGGAATCTTTCCCGTCATGAATGGAGCCATCAACACCCAACAGTACTCCAAGCGAGAGAGCCCAGGCGATTTGAAAAGTGTCACCACTGGCATTATTTCCCTCGTCCTGAAAGTCCTCATTATTCACCTTGTCATTTTTTTTGGCCGTCGTGACCTTATACCTATAGCGTTCTTTGTAAGATCAGCTGACATTATTACACCCAGATCCTTCAGTTCTTCATTTTATACGTGGTGCTCCTCGTGTTTTATGTACAATGTTTCCTTCGAGTTTTCATTCTTTCTATATCTGAGCTCTTGGAATTTGACTCCCACGAAAGTAGTGTTATTTTCCTCTGCCCACTCAAAGGCTTACCTGGAGTCTACCTGGAGGGTATTCCGGGGATCAACGCCCCCGCGGCTCGGTCCATGACGAGGCCTCCCGGTGGATCAGGGCCTGTTTAACCAGGCTGTTACTGCTTGCCGCACGTAGTCCAACGTTCGAACCACAGCCCAGCTGATCCAGCTCCGACTTTAGGTATCTGTCCAGCTCTCTTCTGAAGGCAGCCAGGGGCCTATTGGTAATTCCCCTTATGCTTGGTGGGAGGCTGTTGAACAGTCTTGGGCCCCGAACACTTATGGTGTTTTCTCTTAGTGTACCAATGGCGCCCCTACTTTTCATTGGGGGTATTTTGCATCGCCTGCCAAGTCTTTTATTTTCGTAGGGAGTGATTTCTGTGTGCAGATTCGGGACCATCCCTTTTAGAATTTTCCAAGTGTAGATTATGATATATCTCTCTCGCCTGCGTTCCAGCGAGTACAAGTCAAGTGCTTCCAATGGTTCCCAGTAGTTGAGGTGTTTGATAAACCTTATATATGCAGTAAAGGTTCTTTGTACACTCTCTAGATCTGCAATTCACCTGCTTTGAATGGAGATGTTAATGTGCAGCAATATTCCAGCCTAGAGAGAACAAGTGATTTGAAAAGGATCATCATTGGCTTGGCATCTCTTGTTTTGAACGTTCTCATTATCCATCCCATCATTTTCTTTGCAGTTGTGGTCGTGGCACTATTGTGATCCTTGAAAGTGAGATCCTTAGACATTACCACTCCCAGGTCCCTCACATTATTTTTTCGCCCTATTGTATGATCAGAATTTGTAGTATACTCGGTTCTAGTTATTATCTCCTCCAGTTTTCCATAACGGAGTAGTTGGAATTTGTCTTCATTGAACATCATATTGTTTTCCGTTGCCCATTGGAAAACTTGGTTTATATCTTCTTGGAGGTTAACCGTGTCCTCAATGGATGACAGTCTCATGCAGATCCTAGTATCGTCTGCAAAGGATGATACGATGCTGTGGATTACATCTCTATGTCTGATATGAGGATGAGGAACAGGATGGGGGAGTACTGTGCCTTGTGGAACAGATCTTTTCACTATGGCAGCTTCCGATTTAACTCTGTTGACCACTACTCTTTGTGTTCAATTGGTTAGAAAGTTGAAGATCCATCTCTCCACTTTGCCGGTTATTTCTTTAGCACGTATTTTGTGCGCTATTACACCATAATCGCACTTTGTCGAAAGCTTTTGCAAAGTCTGTGTATATTACATCTGCATTCTGTTTTTCTTCCAGTGCATCCAAGACTATATCATAGTGGTCCAGTAGTTGCGAGAGGCAGGAGCGACCTGCTCTGAACCCATGATGCCCTGGATTGTGCAGTTTTTGGGAATCCAAGTGGTTTGCAATAGTGCTTCTTAGCACTCTTTCAAAGATTTTTATGATGTGGGACGTTAGAGCTATTGGTCTATAGTTCTTAGCTAATACTTTGCTGCCACCTTTATGGAGTGGGGCTATATCCGTTGTTTTTAGTGACTGGAATTTCACCCATGTCTAAGCTCCTTCTCCATAGTATACTTAGGGCACGCGAAAGGGGTTTCTTGCAGTTCTTAATGAACACAGAGTTCCACGAGTCTGGGCCTGGGGCTGAGTGCATAGGCATGTTGTCAATGGCTTTCTCAAAGTCTATCGGAGTTAGGGTAATGTCGGAAATCTGGCATACACTAATGGAGTTTTGAGGCTCATTTATGAAAAAATAGTTTGGATTGTTGATCGTCAGACTGATTAGTGGCTCACTAAACACAGAGTCGTATTGGGATTTCAGTATCTCACTTATTTCTTTGTTGTCATCTTTGTAAGACCCATCTTGTCTGAACAAGGGCCCGATACTAGATGTGGTATTTGCCTTGTTTTTGGCATATGAAAAGAAATATTTCGAATTTCTTTCAATTTCATTAATCGCTTTAAGCTCCTCCTGGGTTCTGTAAGAGTCCTTTAACTTAAGTTCGATACATTCAACTTCCCTCGTCAGCGCTTCCTTCCGGGTATCAGTTAATCTAGCGTTCTTGAGGAGCTCAGTGATTCTTTGTCGTATTCTGTAGAGGGAGCATCTTTCTCTCTCCAGTTTACTTCTCTTCTTCTTTCTTAGGGGAATATGCCTTGAACATACTTCAGCTGCCAGGAATTTTATCCTTTCAAGGCACTGGTTTGGATCCATGTTATTTAAGATATCTTCCCAACATGTTTCATTTAAGACATGGTTTACCTGGTCCCAGTTGATGTTCTTGTTGAAGACACCTTCACAGCTATGTGCATTTTGCTGATCAGGACCCCGATGCATGTAAGTCTAAACTTCGATTAGATGTCTCTTACCAGGTCCTCATTATTTGTGAAGATAAGGTCAAGTGTGTTTTCCAGTCTTGTTGGCTCCACAATCTTCTGATTTAGGGTTTGTTTATCGCAGAGATTTAGTAGCTCTTGTGTTTGTGTGTGACCTTTCATCTGCGCTGCCTCCAGGGATTCTGTTATAACATTATTTGCTACATTCTTCCATTTTGTATGCCTTAGGTTGAAATCACCAAGCAGTAAGATATTGGGGGATGGAGCTGGAAGGCTTTCCAGACAGTAATCAATTTTCAGTAGCTGTTCCTTGAACTGTTGGAAGGTTGCATCTGGTGGCTTATATACAACCACGATGACTACGTTTTGGTTCTCGATCTTTATTGTTAGAACTTCAACTACATCATCTGTGGTGTTCAGCATCTCAATGCAGATGAGCGACTCTGACATACAGGCCAACCCATCCTTGTTGCCTGTTCTTTCTGTCGCATCTAAGAAGGTTGTACCCATTTATCCATATTTCGTTGTCAAAGTGATCTTTTGTATGGGTCTTTGTGAAGGCTGCAAACATCGCATTTGACTCCTCTAGAAGTCCACTGATAAAAGGGATTTTGTTGTTGGTGTTTGCTTAAAGCCCTGTATATTAGCAAATATAAACGAGGTTGTATTCTCTGTTTGTTGGGGGGATTTTGTTATTGGCATCAGTAGTTGTAGCTCTGGAGGGCCATGGGGGCCACTGGCTGCGCCTCCAGTCCAACAAGGCTCGAAGGTGGACTATTTTTATTTCCTTCCATTTCCTTTTTGCGTTTCCTGCTACTAAAGATCACTTGGAGTGGGATTGTCGTAACTACTATTGTATGTCTTCTGAGGTCTGTACCTCCTGGTCCCTTTTAAATGGTATGCAGGGCAGCTGGTGTTGTAGCACTGTTTTTGGAGGACCGAAGAGTGGCACATTTCTGGGTGAAAGAATTTACAGGAGGGAGAACGACACACTCCTTTAGACATTTCACGACATTTTTTTGGGATGCTCAAAGTTGCATGTCCCATTTGTTCTTCCTGATATTCCTTGCTTACAGATGCCCCAAACATAGAATTTGCACAATTTCGCTTTTGGTTGGGTAGAATGTTTGGTAGGTGTGTTCTTAATTTGTGCAGTTGTTTCTAGGACTGCACAGTATCCAAGCTATATCATCTTGCGATTTTTGAGTGTCTTCTACCGATTTGATTTTAACACTTATTTTGGTATCTATAAATAATATGAAATTGGCGAGTGTTTTTATCTATGTCCGTTATGAGGATAAGAAACAGTAAAGGCGCCAGGACCGTGCTCTGGGGTAATGAGCTTTTACTTTGCTAATGCTGGATTTTGCGCTGTTAACTAACCACTCTTCATGTTCTGTTAGAAAGCAGAATATCTATTTGTCTACTTGCCCGGTTATGCCTTTCTCCTTCATCTTGAAGGCAATCAATCACCCTATGACTGCATTCGTCAAAAGCCTTTGCGAACTCCGTGAATACCACATCTACGTGTGTGTGCTGTGCTTAGGTAGTGGTGTTGGGTGACGTGTTTAAGCGGAGCAGAAATAACAATAGCATAAGCAATATCAATGGCAGTAGCAGCATCAGAACCGTCAGCAGCAGCAGCAGCAGCAACAACAACAAGTGAAGAAGCCACATCAGCAACAACAACAACAGCAGCAGAAGTAACAAGAAGCCTCATCAGCAACAGCAGAAGTAACAAGAAGCCTCATCAGCAGCAATAACATCAGCAACAAGAGAAGCAGCAGCAGCAACAACAGCAGCAGCAAAATCAGCACTTCCTGACCGTTGGTCAACTCACCTCAAAGTTGTTGCTATATACAATGTGGGGACGGTGTGGGAGGACGGTGTGGGAAAACCCCGGTGTAGGGAAGGAGAAATGGGATCAAGACCTGGTCTCTTTGATCCTACACTTGCTTCCAGACACTTATGATCAACCGAAGCTCAGGGAATCCATCCAGCAGTAGTGAACCCAACCCACGGTAGTGAGTGTCCCACCCACGGTAGTGTGAGTCCCACCCACGGTAGTGTGGGTCCCACCCACGGTAGTGTGAGTCCCACCACGGTAGTGTGAGTCCCACCCACGGTAGTGTAATCCCACCCACGGTAGTGTGGGTCCCACCCACGGTAGTGTGAGTCCCACCCACGGTAGTGTGAATCCCACCCACGGTAGTGTGGGTCCCACCCACGGTAGTGTGAATCCCACCCACGGTAGTGTGGGTCCCACCCACGGTAGTGTGAGTCCCACCCACGGTAGTGTGAGTCCCACCCACGGTAGTGTGAATCCCACCCACGTTAGTGTGGGTCCCACCCACGGTAGTGTGAGTCCCACCCACGGTAGTGTGAGTCCCACCCACGGTAGTGTGAGTCCCACCCACGGTAGTGTGAGTCCCACCTATGGATGAGTAAACCTAACCCACAGCGGTGTGACTATCCAACAACTGTGTGACTATCCCACAACAGTGTGAACCAATCCCATAACATCTCATCCCAGTGTGAACCCATCCCATAACATCCCATCCCACTGTGTGAACCATCCCAGGGGAGTGAACCCAAAGTGCTCCCTCAAGAAGCAGAAGAGAAACATGTTTTACCTCCCCCTCCCTTTCCCTTCTCCCTCTTCAACGCCTCCCTACCGCCTCCTTCCCTCTTTCCCCTATATTCCCCCTCCGTAGAAAATCTCATTTGCATAGGTAATGCCTAATTTTTATTTTTACCAAGAATTTTTCCCAAAGTCAAAGATATCACAACAAACATGGCCGCCACTAGGCAAAAAAATCAAATTGCAGAGGACTACTTTCTAAGCTCTTTGGCTCCATCACATCCCTCCCCTCCCCCTCTAAAAAACTCTCATTGCAATAGCCCAAAAAAAGTCATCTAATCACCCCCCAAAAAAAAAAATTAATGTTCCTTCATAAGAACAGAAGAAAGAGCACTGCGGCAGGCCTACTGGCCCATGCGAGGCAAGTCCAATTCACATCCACTTGAGGAGCTGTTGTCTCCAATTTTGACTGTTTTTTCCCTAGTTTTGTTTCGGCTTTTATATGTGGAAAAGCACATTTGTGTAAGATTCAGAACATTAGAAAAAATCGTTTCGCCACGCGTGGGTTCATTATTAGAACTGATGAAGACAGTCGTGGCGAAACGTTTCCTTTGTAACAATGTCCTAAACTGTACACACAGTGTCTGGTGCCACAGTTTGTCGGTAGCACCATATCATTTACAACCTGGCCTTGATATGCTTATGTCTGTGTGTACTCCCACACGTAACCACAGACAGGTTTAGGAGATTCACAAGGTCATCTTCAGGTCTAGGACCATCACTTTCGATAAGGTCTGCCTTAATCATCAGGTCTTGGTTCACAACTTTTAATTCTCGGACCATCACACTAAAGCCCGGGATCATCAGTATCGTGTCTGGTATAACCACCGTCAATTCTAGACCCATCACCTCCAGGTCAAAGGAGGCCATTACCTCCATGTCTGGGACCATCACTATGCCGCCGACGTTCACCTCGAACACCACAAATGGTGTCCTCAAAGATTACACCCTAAACTAAATTTGTCGCCATTTCTGACATTAAGGTTCAGCGATGGAGAGATCTCGGAAAATGTAAGTTGTTGGAGGGAGAGAAAATGTGGCTGCGAAGGTTCACGTTGGAGGCAGAGAAAATAATATACATATATATTATATATATAACACACACACACACTTCTTGAGATGTTCGCTGGCCTTCGACAGTCTCAAACTCAAGGAATATGATAGCCATCTAACGTCCATGTTAGAAAGCTTTAAGATGGACAGTGGATGCAAGTCGCCCTTGCAGTCAGGCTTGGTGGGATGGGAATACGTTATTTCCTCACAAATTACCCTACCAGCCTTCTTGTCCTCTTACACAGCATCAAACGAGCTAATAAAGTAAATTCTTGGGAGAGAGACTGCTCTAGTGCCAAAACCCGTTGCAATGTTGGCTTACAAACAGTCCTCCTGGGACAGACTCATACCTAAAAAGGTGTATAACAACCTACTTGCTGCTTCAGCGTCTAACAGGGAGACTGCTTGTCTCCAAGCAGTGAGCGCACGTCACTCTAGGGACTTCCTCCTTACAGTTTCCCATTCAGCAATGGGCACACGCCTCAACCGCAGACTCCTCTGCACTGCAGTGGCTCTCTCTCTCGTTGTCCCAATTCACACGGTACACACGTATATTTACGGCAATGCTCAAAGCCGACCAATACGGTCCTAAACTGTTCCAAAACCAAGGGATGACACGCGAGACAATGAAGTCAAAAACATCAAGAGGAGCCTCGCTACAGCTGGGTGCCCGGCTGAGAGAGAACCTCGATTCCTATCATCCAGCACTTCTCATAATCCCGCTAACTGCCTTGATAGGATCACTATCTACCCTAGCAAGAATGGTAGACTTTTAGCACGGGACTGTACTTTTACTATTCTTTATAGGAATAAAATTTATTTTATGTGTCGACACTAACACGTACATCCGCAATTTTGAACTCTAGTACCGGCGCCCCTCTGGCCAGACAGTGATAGTATGAGTGATGGTGAAAGCGTTTTTTTTCTTTTTTGGGTACTCTGCCACTGTGGGAGACGACCGGTGTACTAAATAAATTTTATATATATATATATGTCGTGCCGAATAGGTAAAATTGGTCAATTAGCAAGAACTCATTTAAAACTTACCTAACCTTATTATTACAAGCGCAATTTAATTTAGCCTATATTTTAGATAAGTTTACAATAATTTAATAATAAACAAACACAATGAAATATATTTTTTTCGTTAGATTCAGAATGATTTTTACGAAGTTATTGCATACACAAATTTTCGCTTGCCTTATTCGGCAAGAAATGCGTTGCTATTGAAGCCAAAATAGCAAGTTTTTACCTTTTCGGCACGACATTATATATATATATATATATATATATATATATATATATATATATATATATATATATATATATATATATATAATATAATATATATATATATATATATATATATATATAATATATATATATATATATATATATATATATATAGAGAGAGAGAGAGAGAGACAGACAGACAGACAGAACACAACAGTATATATGAATTTTATTGTTATATATAGGCAGGAAAGAGAGTGCAGAAAGGTACAGATGTTAGTCAATACCAGCTGTGAAGTATGAGGGTGGAACAGCAGCTGGCTCAGTGTCTCACCTCCAGCTGCTGTAAGCAATTCCTCTCCCCCATCACTGTGGCAATTGTATATCTAGAACAAAAATTGAATTGAGTTGTCTTTCTTCTTTTTTAAACGTCCTGGCCAGAGACAAAAGAAATTCATAGTGCTTGCTTGTGTGTGTGTATGTGTGTGTGTGTGTGTGTGTGTGTGTGTGTGTGTGTGTGTGTAAGCTCTTCTCATGTATGTTTGGACACTCGACTGTTATGAACAGCGCAGCATTTGTGTAATATTTATATATTAAATAATACAAACTATATTTAGGATGCTATTTTACATTACGTAAATTTTACCATGGTTATATTAGGTGTCCGAAGTTCGTTTTGGTTTTGCCAGCAATTTTTTTTAAAGGAAATAATGAAAATCTTGTAAAATTATTAGTAAAATATTCCTAGTTTGATTTGAATACATGAATTTTTTTTCGATGAGTCAATGCCACCGCAAAAAAAGCATGACATACACTAGTTTCTTGGATCAGTCTAACTGTTAGTTCATCAGAACCTTCAAGTTTTGCGCCATTCAACTGCATTATATACAGGCAGAGAAGTCTTGCATGATAGCCAGGCACTAACACTAACAGTGGTTACTGTTTGTCGTATATCTGTTATATCAACTACTATAAAATTAACTTTTGGGAGAGGGAACTTTTATGTCGACGTTTCGGTCCGTCTTGGTCCATAACTCACTGGAACGTCTGAAGTCTCCAAAGTGTGACTTATTTGTGAATTGTTCCAGCCATTTATTAAAGGCTCTGGGAATCAGTGCTCTCGTGTGTCTCAGACCAAACCTTTCCAAGTTAACATTAAACAACATAGTAACAAAAACTATGTGGAAACAGAGGGAAGCAGAAGATAGTGTACACTAAATGTTATCAGAAATTTCTCAGATTCACAGTGCCATGTTCCGTATTTGTACATAAAAAAAGGGAAAAGAACAGTAATCCCGCCAGAGTACCGAGTATTTAACAGGCTTCTGATTCCACACTCATACGAGAGGACATCAACATCTCACCTTATCAGACAGTTGCTGTCCATCACTATCACAGATTAACCACTTCGGACGTTCAAGTCTGGTTATATATTTAATGAGGGATGGACCCCAGTTCTCTCCTCAGTATCTTAACAAGACACATGTTATTTATGTTTTTTTATCAAAAAGAGATAGCGAAAGGCTTTACCGAGGGCAGGCTGACGTGTTATGGTCTACGATGTGTAACTAGCGGGTCTGTGCTTGGAACAGTCCAGCCCCGGCCAGTCTGTTCATGAAGGCTCAGAATACGTTCGTGTTGCCCGAGGCAGTGTGTGTGATGCTCTGTTTTCCTTTGTCTCAGGGGTTGAAAGCTCTTTGATCTGCTGATATGGAATCAAAGCGTATCACTCTGCTGGCAGAAACGTAAAATCCAATATATACCAAGTTAGAACTACGATACTACTGCATTCACCCTCTGCTTTGTATGTACACCCATGGTTATAGTTGTTATAGCGTATTGCAGACATTCTATGTCTTTGAACAAATATATTAGCGTGTGTATGTGTGTGTGAAAGAGAAGGAGGAAGAAAAAGAAAGAAAAAAGAAATAAAATAGAGAGAGAGAGAGAGAGAGAGAGAAAGAGAAATGTAGGGGCCATCAGTGCTTGCACACATGACTCCAGTCCCCACTCACTTGCGCCTTCTCACTTCTCACAGTTAACAAGCTTCACTTCACACTTGCTAACTTTCCCAACATATTTCACTCCACTCGTTAAAATTCTCCAGTTAGGAGCCACAAGAAACAGTGGCGAACTGCAGCAGCCTTACTGGCCCATACTAGGCAGGTCTAATTCACACCCAAATACACTCACTAACGTACCTGCAGACAAAGTGTTGAGTAAAGATACGTACAACACTCGGGAGTCTTCACTGAAGCAACATTTCGCCTGCACAACAGGCTTCTTCAGTCTAAGACAGGCGATCAGATCAATAGACACACACTAGATTGTTTTCTGTGGCTCACTGGAAGTCTTGGCTTAGTTAAGCTTAAAGATCAGCTACGATGCCCCGTTATAATCTATGAGAGGAAAGGTTGTATATGTGAAGTAATGAAATGTGTCAGCCTGAGCTGGGAGACTCCAGTAGGGCGATGCAGTTGGGCGTACGATGGAAAGGAAGGGAAAGGAGAGGGACAGAAACTGGAATAAAGAGGAGAATTGAAGAAAGAGCGGTAGAAGAGAGTACTAGTAGTAGTGTATGACATTAAGAAGGATGTGCTGAAGAGAACTGTAGAATTGTTCTTTTTTTTGTCACTGGGAAGCGTGTTGGGGTAAGAGACCTAAAAGTTGCTGGCATGATCGACCAGGCTGCTGGTATAAGCAGCACGCACCACTACCCTGCTCACCAAGACTGACTTGAGGAAATCAAGTTTCCTCTTGACAGTCAGGGGTGTGTAGATAATCCCCATTATGAACGAAGGGGCGCGATGAAGAGTCTTGGTTCCTTTACAGTTACTGAGATATCTCTCCTTGTAATCGTCGCTCTTCTGATTACATTCAAAAGAATTTCTGCGCCGTCTTCCAAGCCTCTTGCTTTCGTAAGGAGTGATTTCAGTGTGAAGGTTTGGGGGGGTCAATCCTTCCAGAATTTTCCAGGTGTCGATCAAGTGACGAGATTTTGGAGAAAAGTGAGGGGAGGGATGATGGAGTAATGGGAGTTATGGATCAATGATAGGGGTGTTGAGGCAAGGGGAAGAGAGGGGAAGTGGTGTTTGGACAAGTGAAGGACGGTGTTGGCAGTAGAGAGAGCTCCCAACGGGAAAATAAATTGTAAAATTGAGGAAACCAGTGTACAAGCCGAAGACTGATGTGTGTGTGTGGACCATTTAGGAGTTCAACCCGCAATAATGGCCCAGTGGAATCAAGAGTCCACTGGGCCAGAGTACATGGTTTGCTGAACCACAGTACTAGGTTTACTGAACCAGAGTACAAGGTTTTACTAGACCAATATATTCCTAGCGTCACTCCTGCCCCTCAAATCAGTACTCAGAATATCTCTACCACAGTTCAGATCAATAGTCCAAGCGTCACTCCCACCTATCAGATCAGTATTCCAAGCCTTCTCCTATCCCTCACCCATCAGATTAGTATTCAGAGCATCCTACCTACCCATCAGATAAGTATTTCAAGTTCGAGGATCACAACAGTGTCGCTATCACAACTGCAAGGAAAATGATAGGCTGGATAATGAGAACCTTCAAAATATGGGATGTCAAGCCAATGATGGCTTTCTAAGTTATTTGTTCTCTCTAGGTTGGAGTATTGCTGTACATGAACTTTCCCTTTTAAGGAGGGTGAAATTGCAGACCTGGAGAAGGCTCAGAGAACCTTCACTGATCGCGTGAATTCAATAAGGCACCTAAATTACTGGGAACGTTTGAAGTCCCTCGATTTGTACTTCATGGAACGCAGGCGAGAGAGATACTTTATAATTTACACCTGGAAAATCAGAAATCAGCCATCAGATCACTCTGTCACATGAATCATCAACGTGGAAAACATTAAAAATTATCTACAATTTACCATCGTCCCTTAAATTATTAAAGGCTCTATACCGAGCGAAACTCTGCGAAAATCAGAGCTCGTTTTGCATACTTGTGTCACACCATCTCGTAAATTAACGTTTTTGGAGAGAGAATTTTGGACAATAAATCTGAGTCCACTGCCATACCTCTCTAACGTTATCTGTGTCAGGTTTCAAGAGTCCTTTTTGTCATTTTGGCAGGAGTGGCTTGAGGCCACGATTCCCTTCTGATCGCCTGGTCCACGAGGCTGTTGCTGCTTGCCTTCCTCAGGCTTTATTTTCACCTGGTTCTCAACTCCAATTTCTTCAAGTTTCCTATTTGTCCAGTCTAGAATTAGTAAATCGAAGTGGACGAAGAGGCATACGCAATACGCATTCAAGAGTAGGTATGATCGTGCCCTGAAGACTAGGAATCATGGGGTCGCTCAATCATAATGTAAGTTCAGGAGCTATGTCTCTACCCCCTAAAACATAGTTAGGAAAGTACGCATTTGAAATTGTAAATTAAATCGATCCAGAATATGCTAAAGATTTTGAGGGGCTGGCGTAACTAACTGATGGAATTCATTTAGGTTAGGGTAGGTTAGGTTAGATTAGGTTAGGTTAGGTTAGATTAGGTTAGGTTAGGTTAGGTTAGATTAGGTTAGATTAGGTTAGGTTAGGTTAGTTTAGGTTAGGTTAGTTTGGGTTAGGTTAGTTTAGATTAGATTTGTCAACAAAAAGGACAAATGCCTCCTGACGCGAGTCTTAGTTACATGAAGACCCGCCACTAGAGCCTTTGGTCATCCGACCGAGACCTTCCGCTGGCTTACCGGTCTACCCCCTGTTTTAAAAACTGAAGATAACGTTACATGATGGTGCTGGATATATAGAATTCATTATTGAGGATGAAGGAGTGATGATGATAGGGCCTTGCCACAGGTCACCAACCCTCTCAACCCAAGTACTAAAGTAATGTTGAAAATGGTATAAAATACCGACAAGTTGATGAATGAGACACATGTGCAACAACTAGGTGTTACACAAGTGTCTCATTAATCATTATAGCCATTACATACACAAAATTTTTTTAGTTTGCCACCAAAGTGGCTAGTTAATTTTTTTTATCCCATACCAGTCCGGCGGAGGGTAGCGCAAGAGAACATGCATACGCAAAATTCAACAAAATTATCGGAGCTACTAAACTTCAGTTTTCTTTGGAGAATGTCATATAGAAGGAAGAGAGAGAAAAAATATAGAGGGGGAGAAAGGTAAGGAATGATACTGTTAAGAAACCAATGGATATTTGATGCGCTGGCTAACTTAGAAACTAGTGGCTACTAGCACTATATAGGAGGAACAATACTGATAAGTGTTAGTGAGAATAGTCTTTAACACTTCACGAAACAGCAAACAAAGAGAGGAACATACAACGAATAGGACGAAAATGCACACAAGATAAAAACTCCAGGAAAATAAGAGAGAAACAAATCAAAATTCTTGATTCTAGACGTTAATCGCAGGGAAATCAACTGGAAGAACTGGGACCCACATGAGAGTCTGGAAACGGGGGGAAAGGGAGGGGAAGAGAGAGAGAGAGAGAGAGAGAGAGAGGAGAGAGAGAGAGAGAGAGGTCACACAAGGCTAACACTGAGGAAATCTAATATGCAGTGCCACACGGGGCCAGAGACTATGCCGTACTAAGATTTGAGAACTTGTTGGAAGCTCAGGTGGAGAAAGATATGTAAAATAAGGAGCAAAACAAACCAAAGTTAAAAACCGGGGACTGTAGCAAGGAAATAAAAGAGGAAGAATAAGCAGTCGGAAAGACATCACAGGAGAGATAGGACATGACAGAGACAAAGCGCAGTGAAGCGAGAGACTTCAACAACACCGAACGTGAAGTTAAAACAACAGAGCTGAACCAAGAATGCATTGGAAGCAAAACAGAAAACTAAAAGCGAGTTGAAGAAATAAAGAGCTAAGAAAACAACAGAGCACATGTAAACTAGTAGCAGAATCAGCAACGAATATGCAAGAATGTGACAAGTGCAGAGGCAATTTTGCAGGAATATTGCATTAAAGGCTGTAAAAAAAGAAATTGGAATTGTTCCGAAGCCACAACTGTAGGCAAATACCTGTAAAAAAAGGTGAAAACACTAAGAAAAGGGAGAATTATTCACAGTAGAAGAGGGAAGAAATAGCAGAGGTCAGTGGCAGGAGATCCTTGCAGCGACAAACACACACACACGCACACACACACACAATCAACACAAACGGAAATAGAGACAATTCTCAAAGAGCTGGATTACAACGAAAGCAATGAGGTCAGATTCACTATCCCAGCCTATTGCGAAGACCTTCAACAAATCCCTAGGCACAGGACAGACACCAGAAAATTAGGAAATGCTTTCGTGGTGCTCATATTCAAGCAGGGAGACACAGAAGAGACACTGACCAACAGGCTATATATCTCCGGCGTGCATATCAAAAGAAAAGATACTCAGGAGGTGTTTGTTCCAACACCTGAGAACGTGGGACCTTATTAGAGAAAGCCAGCATTGTTTAACAGACGAGCTTTCTGGAGTTCTAGGTCAGTCATAAAAAATAAAGCAAGGGGTACTGGGAAGGATGGACGGTATAGTTCCTGATTACAAGGAAGCATCTGGGGTAATCTACCATCAGAAACTGATGCACAACCTGCAACAAGAAACGATGGTGACAAAGAGAGCACTCCAGTGGATTAATGATTACCTAATGGACAGAGTAACAAGAGTGAGTGAGGATGGGCAGGATGGTCGAGGGTGACACTTAGGGTGCCCCAAGGATCAGTGCTAATAGTGGTTAGTTTAATATTACTATTATACATCGTATAAACATCCTGAGGGTAGTAGCCAGACAATTACTAAAGGTATGCAATGGGTCTTGGAACTAGACACCAGTACCGCTTTGTTTCTGACTTACATACGTGACCTACCAGAGATAATAGTCATGATGTGAAACGAAAGAATTTTTTTTTACTAAATTGTGTAGACGCCAGAGTGACATAGCTTATGTGAATGGATGAACAAGTGGCTCTCCCATTTCATACTATCAAATTAAAGGTAATGCAGATCGGGGAAGGGCAAATGGAAGGAGAGGTGCTACAGAAATCAAGTGAAGGTCACTACACAATAACCCGCACACTGGAGAAAGAAGCTTACGACTACGTTTCGGTCCGACCTAAACGTCGTCGTAAACTTCTCTCTCTGCTAAGTGCGGGTTATCTGTGTATTATTCCAGTCACAGTATTGTGACTTTTTCTTCAAGTGAAGGTCACATCAAACTAAACACAACCCTGGAGGAGCACATCAGCCACAAGGTAACCTATGCAAGGTTGGTAAACCTCAGGGTAGCATTCAGGGAGCTTAACAAAAAAGTATGCAGAGATGGCATGGAGTCTACCCTGATAAAATATGTCCAGGAGCTCAAAAAGATCCAGAGGTTTTCATCCCATTGGAGAGACTCAAGGAAATATACACAACGACATCAGACGCAAGAAGAACCAGAGGAGACCTGATTATGATGTACATGATACTAGGAATAAAGGGTGATTTGGGACAGACTGAAATGCACGACCACCTTTAAACGAAAATGATCAAAAGAAACGATAAGAAATATTTCCTTAGTTTTCGTGTAGTAACGAAGTGGAATGAGTTACTCGAAATAGTAGTAGAACAGAAATTACTAATACCAGTCAATGAGAGAAACATAAATCACTAATACCAGCCAATATAGAAACAAATCACTTAATACCAGCCAATATAGAAACACAAATCACTAATACCAGCCAATATAGAAACAAATCACTAATACCAGCCAATATTGAAACACAAATCATTAATACCAGCCAATATAGAAACACAAATCACTAATACCAGCCAATATAGAAACACAAATCACTAATACCAGCCAATATAGAAACACAAATCACTAATACCAGCCAATATAGAAACAAATCTGTTAGTATACAAACACACACACATCCTTTGTTTACTTTTCTTATATCAGAGAGAACGTTTAAAAAAAAAAACACCCTAGCTTCCACCTTCGTCTTGCAAATCTCTCTCTAATCCTCACATAACATTTTCAATTCTAGTTTTCTCAGCCCCTCACCTCACATCCTCCCCACCCCTATCATGTCCTTCCTTGCAGCCCTTGGCCGGAATCTCTGGCACCTCCTGTACCCCGTCTCCCATCAATCACTCGCTGGATTTATCCAGCTTCCAGGACCAACACGAGGGTCAACTCTCTCTCCTGCGGATGACAGGTGGATCATTAGCATGGATGCTGAGGTAGTGTACTCCCCTAGTTCTACATATGAGAGAGAGAGAGAGAGAGAGAGAGAGAGAGAGAGAGAGAGAGAGAGCTGTTTGCACTCCCCTGTTTATGGCTGCAGAGGTCAAGTCTCTGCTCCTGGCCATGCCCCTTGAACTGGCCGCTACTGGCTTCACTTTCTCCCCTGACTTCGTACGCCCTCTCATATCTTTTCTTAAAGCTGTATATAGATCCTATCTCTCCCACTTCCTTGTTCAGATCATTACACTTTCTGAACACAGAGGCTAAAGAAATACTTCCTTCAAAATACATACATACACACACACACACACACACACACAAATCTTAAAAAGATATATATTACTGAATAGGTATGTTTTATTACATAATATGGTACAAAAGATTTGAGAGATACATTGTTGATATAAAGATGGCATATACAGTACACGAGGTGAGAGATACATGTCTAGTACATATTGTTACATCTTTGTCACTGATTATAATGCGAAAATCTCATCCAGCTCTTCCGAGCTGGTGCGCGTGCCCAGAATACAGCATGCATTACCCCTCTGAACAGCAGCGCTGAGTCGCTGGAACAGAAAACTAGCTGCCCTGGGATCCCTAGTTACCCTGTTGAGTCTTTTGCCCAGCTCCTTGAGGAACTTAGATGCACTCTTTCCCCATGAGCCAAGGGTCTCTGAGCCTATGGGAACAAACATATAATGATGGGCAAGTTCTCCATATTTTCTCGACTTCTGGGACTCCCTGAAGGTGGCAGCAGCCCCTCCTTCCTCCCTGCATAGTTGGGGTGGTTCCCTTACTGCTGGGCATCCGGCTGTTGTGAGGCTCCTCTTGATAATGTTATTAACCTCTTCATGTCTTGCAATCTTTCCCTCGGATTTACGACACACAAGACCATGGTACCCGAATCGGTCTGCTGCTTCACTGCCACAAATACACCTGTGTTCGGCGAGAATAGGGGCGGCAAGTCGAAGGGCAACACCAATGCGGATGGTCTGTGGGTCGAGGCGTGTGCCAAGGCTGGAGTTGGGAACAGCCGAAAGAAAGTCCCCTGCATGAGGAGCTCTCACTGCAAGTAGGCGGGCTCTATCCTTCCCTGACACACTCTGAAGCATTGCTGAGGCTATATTCTCTACTATTGGGCCATCCCAGTGCGACTGTTTGTAGTTGTTGGGGGGAGCAGGCCTGGTTTCAGAGCCTGTTAGGTTATCCCAGATCCTGGCTCCATCAACGAACTTTTGGTCATGGATTCCAATCGTGTCCCTAAGATGTTCAGGAGAGAATTGCTGCTACAAGCCCTCTGGATGCAATGCATGAAGACAGAAAAGCAGGTAGAGCAATCTGAGATGACTTGCGGACACCAATGCCTCCTAGTCTGACTGGGAGTGTAGCTTGGTCCCACTGCCCATCTTCTAGAGTAAGGTTAAGTACTTTAGTAAAGATCTGCCTCAGGATACTGTCATATTCGTGCAGTATAGGATTATCATATGAAGGAGCACATCTTAGGAAATATGTCAACCTGGGCAGACTCAAGCATTTTGTGAGGAGGTACAAGGCATCATGGGTGTCAAGATTGCCTATTCGTTGTTCCATTCTCCTCAATTCTTCCAGTTTCTTCCTGAGAATTGTGTCAATGGCATCTCTTCCCAGAGGTGCTCCAAGCAAGACACTATTAGTAGGGGCAATGACTGTTGCTCCTGGTAGTTTTGATAGCACTGCATCTATCACTTGTTGATTGACTGATATGATTTCACATTTGGATGGATTCAGGATGAGACCCATTTCCTGTCCCTGTGTCATCACCTGTGTAAGATCATCTACAAGGGACTCCTTTGTACCTGCTAGTGTGCCATCATCCAGGAACCAGATGTTTAGCTCACTGGTCAGTCTTACTGTGATTTCCCTAACTGCTATACAGAAGAGAAATGGTGCGAGAGGGTCCCCTTGCTGGACACCCTCTGATGATGTGATTTCATGCTCTCCAAACAGGAGCATTGATTCCTTGCTATATCCAGCTGAAACAAAAGGGAAGAGACCTGGAAAATGTTCTTGTACAGCTGCTAATACTACGTCCCTTTTCAGGAGATTAAATGCATTCTTGAAATCTAATTTAACCACTGCATTGTCCTCAGGCAGGTTGTCGATATATGCCCTTGTTGCATGAACCGCTGCTTCACTTCCTTGAGAGACCCCAAAGCCAAGCTGGTTTGGTTGAAGCATGATGGCTGCCTCTGCGCGAATACTTCTGTCAGCAGCTTTAGAAACGAGGCGGCGAAACGTGTTGCCCACTGCGATTGGCCTAATTCCTCCATCCTTCTTTTTAAGGGCACAAAGTGATGCTCCAAAAAGAAAGGTTTAATCTCGTCAGGAATCAGACCAGCCAAGGAATTGTTGACGAACCTTGTGATCTCTGACAGCAGTGTCTCTGCAATCTCCCCGATAACTGGATTAACCATTTCCTTTAAATGTTGTGGCCTTATTCCAGTGTAACCCCAGCAGAGCCGGAAGGGAATGACATTATTGCTTTGTAAATGTCCGAGTCTTGCACAATCAGTGGTTCCACAGTGGGGACAGAGGTGTTGGAACTGTTGGTACCCTGGTTTCCCTGGCAGGGTGCTTTCCTCTAAGTGCTTCAGCAGTGTCAGCATCTCTGGGGGCAACTGTATCTTCACTGGTGATAATTCTGATTGCTCCCACTGTGTTGCCCTCTTCAATTTTCTTGCTCACTTTGACTCTGATTTTTTCGCTGTCAGTGGAGTGAGTGGGGGTTCTGCCTCTCCCATTTTTGTGTTGATGGGGAAGGGGAATGAGGTTATCAGCTCTAGGAAAGTCTCTTAAGGATTTAATGATCATTGAGGCTAGCCTCTTTCCCCTTTTTATTACTGAATGTATTTTAAAAGAGAAAGGAAGCATCAGGACAGCCGCGGTCACTAGCAAATCCCGAACGGAACACACTCCTTCAACCATGTGACCAGACACGGAGCCAAGGCTGCCTGAGCAACCATGTGACCAGACACGGAGCCAAGGCTGCCTGAGCAACCATGTGACCAGACACGGAGCCAAGGCTGCCTGAGCAACCATGTGACCAGACACGGAGCCAAGGCTGCCTGAGCAACCATGTGACCAGACACGGAGCCAAGGCTGCCTGAGCAACCATGTGACCAGACACGGAGCCAAGGCTGCCTGAGCAACCATGTGACCAGACACGGAGCCAAGGCTGCCTGAGCAACCATGTGACCAGACACGGAGCCAAGGCTGCCTGAGCAACCATGTGACCAGACACGGAGCCAAGGCTGCCTGAGCAACCATGTGACCAGACACGGAGCCAAGGCTGCCTGAGCAACCATGTGACCAGACACGGAGCCAAGGCTGCCTGAGCAACCATGTGACCAGACACGGAGCCAAGGCTGCCTGAGCAACCATGTGACCAGACACGGAGCCAAGGCTGCCTGAGCAACCATGTGACCAGACAAGGAGCCAAGGCTGCCTGAGCAACCATGTGACCAGACACGGAGCCAAGGCTGCCTGAGCAACCATGTGACCAGACACGGAGCCAAGGCTGCCTGAGCAACCATGTGACCAGACACGGAGCCAAGGCTGCCTGAGCAACCATGTGACCAGACACGGAGCCAAGGCTGCCTGAGCAACCATGTGACCAGACACGGAGCCAAGGCTGCCTGAGCAACCATGTGACCAGACACGGAGCCAAGGCTGCCTGAGCAACCATGTGACCAGACACGGAGCCAAGGCTGCCTGAGCATTACAAATAAAGAAGCATTTGTAATTAAACGACTGTTTGGGATACTGAGTAAAATCTCATTTTTCAGATTTTTATTATATTAAATATATATTATTAATATAAAAGCATATAATCTGAATAAAAACATAATCTAATAATCTGTGTAAAAACCTATTTACACAAAACCACAGTACAAGATAAAAGTCACAAGCAAAATCAAGTATTCGGTGTAGTGTCAAGTCGCTGCCATCTTCTAGTG
Organism: Cherax destructor; assembly: GCA_009830355.1. NCBI lineage: Eukaryota > Metazoa > Arthropoda > Malacostraca > Decapoda > Parastacidae > Cherax > Cherax destructor. The sequence continues at coordinate 257,693 of WNWK01000233.1, read as the reverse complement.
TCACGCAGGACACTACCACACCTTGTCATGATACTTCTTTGTCTTATGGCACGCCTTCTCACGGGGTCCCCTGACACCCGTTCTCTGTGTCACCCGACACGCCTTCTCTTCTGTGTCACACGACACCCTTCTCTCTGTGCCCATAAGACACCTTCCTTGCATCATGAACCCATCTCTAATAAAACCTTTTCACCGCGTTATGACACACATCAAATACACGACTCAACCTGTGTCGTGCCACCGTCACAAACTCTGACTGACTACACCACTAAATACCTGACACCACAGTGTCACACAAGACACCACCTGTTACCAGTGTCACACAAGACACCACCTGTTACCAGTGTCACACAAGACACCACCTGTTACCAGTGTCACACAAGACACCACCTGTTACCAGTGTCACACAAGACACCACCTGTTACCAGTGTCACACAAGACACCACCTGTTACCAGTGTCACACAAGACACCACCTGTTACCAGTGTCACACAAGACACCACCTGTTACCAGTGTCACACAAGACACCACCTGTTACCAGTGTCACACAAGACACCACCTGTTACCAGTGTCACACAAGACACCACCTGTTACCAGTGTCACACAAGACACCACCTGTTACCAGTGTCACACAAGACACCACCTGTTACCAGTGTCACACAAGACACCACCTGTTACCAGTGTCACACAAGACACCACCTGTTACCAGTGTCACACAAGACACCACCTGTTACCAGTGTCACACAAGACACCACCTGTTACCAGTGTCACACAAGACACCACCTGTTACCAGTGTCACACAAGACACCACCTGTTACCAGTGTCACACAAGACACCACCTGTTACCAGTGTCACACAAGACACCACCTGTTACCAGTGTCACACAAGACACCACCTGTTACCAGTGTCACACAAGACACCACCTGTTACCAGTGTCACACAAGACACCACCTGTTACCAGTGTCACACAAGACACCACCTGTTACCAGTGTCACACAAGACACCACCTGTTACCAGTGTCACACAAGACACCACCTGTTACCAGTGTCACACAAGACACCACCTGTTACCAGTGTCACACAAGACACCACCTGTTACCAGTGTCACACAAGACACCACCTGTTACCAGTGTCACACAAGACACCACCTGTTACCAGTGTCACACAAGACACCACCTGTTACCAGTGTCACACAAGACACCACCTGTTACCAGTGTCACACAAGACACCACCTGTTACCAGTGTCACACAAGACACCACCTGTTACCAGTGTCACACAAGACACCACCTGTTACCAGTGTCACACAAGACACCACCTGTTACCAGTGTCACACAAGACACCACCTGTTACCAGTGTCACACAAGACACCACCTGTTACCAGTGTCACACAAGACACCACCTGTTACCAGTGTCACACAAGACACCACCTGTTACCAGTGTCACACAAGACACCACCTGTTACCAGTGTCACACAAGACACCACCTGTTACCAGTGTCGCACAAGACACCACCTGTTACCAGTGTCACACAAGACACCACCTGTTACCAGTGTCACACAAGACACCACCTGTTACCAGTGTCACACAAGACACCACCTGTTACCAGTGTCACACACTTTCAGGTACATAAGATCAGGTACAACAGTCCATTTTCAGGTACATAGTCTCAGAACACAGTCGGTACGGTGAATAAGCCAGTAGATAGTCTAAGGCCGTCACCAGCACGAAAGTCAATCTCCAGGTCTGTCTGTTGAACACTCCCAGGTGTATCAGGAGCTAGTGAACTCTCCAGTGTTGTATAGGGAGAGTCTCGCTGACACTTCCAGCAGTGTATATGGGAGAGTCTCGTACACTCCTAGGTGTATCAGGGAGCTGGTGAACCTCCAGTGTTGCATATGGGAGAGTCTCGTTAGCACTGTAGACCTGTCACCAGCACCACACTGCGAAAGTCTACAACTCTCAAGCAGGTCTGCCTGGCGAACTCCAGCTAGTGTATCAGTGAAGCTGGTGGACTCTCCAGTGTCTGACTAGAGGGAGAGTCTCGTTGACACTGTCAGTCAAGCCGGCCCGGCAGTCAAACATCAGGTCTGATGACGTAACCCCTTGACTGCCGGCCGGTGAGGTAATTACCTAACTACCATTGTTAGATAGGGGCCGTAACACTGAGCAACCATGTGACCAGACACGGAGCCAAGGCTGCCTGAGCAACCATGTGACCAGACACGGAGCCAAGGCTGCCTGAGCAACCATGTGACCAGACACGGAGCCAAGGCTGCCTGAGCAACCATGTGACCAGACACGGAGCCAAGGCTGCCTGAGCAACCATGTGACCAGACACGGAGCCAAGGCTGCCTGAGCAACCATGTGACCAGACACGGAGCCAAGGCTGCCTGAGCAACCATGTGACCAGACACGGAGCCAAGGCTGCCTGAGCAACCATGTGACCAGACACGGAGCCAAGGCTGCCTGAGCAACCATGTGACCAGACACGGAGCCAAGGCTGCCTGAGCAACCATGTGACCAGACACAGAGCAAGGCAATTTAATTTAGCCTAACCCAACTAAATATATTTTAGATAAGTTTACAGTAATTTAATAATTAACAAACACAATGAAATATATTTTTTTCGTTAGGTTCAGAATGATTTTTGCGAAATTATTGCATACACAAAATTTCGCTTGCCTTATTCGGCAAGAAGAGCGTTGCTATTTAAGCCAAAATCGCAAGTGCAGTGTGCTGGTAACTTTACATACAAGTGCAGTGTGCTGGTAACTTTACATACAAGGAGTTCTGGTAATTACATACAAGGGCAGTGTGCTGGTAACTTTACATACAAGGGCAGTGTGCTGGTAACTTTACATACAAGGGCAGTGTGCTGGTAACTTTACATACAGGGCAGTTGCTGGTAACTTTATACAGGGAGTGTGCTGGTAACTTTACATACAAGGGCAGTGTGCTGGTAACTTTACATACAAGGGCAGTGTGCTGGTAACTTTACATACAAGGGCAGTGTGCTGGTAACTTACTAAAGCAGTGTGCTGTAATTTACATACAAGTGCAGTGTGCGGTAACTTTACATACAAGTGCAGTGTGCTGGTAACTTTACATACAAGGGCAGTGTGCTGGTAACTTTACATACAAGGGCAGTGTGCTGGTAACTTTACATACAAGGGCAGTGTGCTGGTAACTTTACATACAAGGGCAGTGTGCTGGTAACTTTACATACAAGGGCAGTGTGCTGGTAACTTTACATACAAGGGCAGTGTGCTGGTAACTTTACATACAAGGGCAGTGTGCTGGTAACCTTTCTTTGTGCGGCAGTAACTTGGTGGGAACACAACTAGCTATGTCTCCCTGCTATATTCCACTACAGTAAGGTGTTCATACACTAGCTACTCTAATATAACCTGTCAGCCTCAGCTCGGAAACTTTGGTAAAGCAATTATTATTATTATTATTATTATTATTATTGTTGTTATATTCATATGACGAGCCAAATCTAAGCTTCTCTTACAGGCTGGAAAGGTGATGTATTCCAGGTAAGGCCACGGGGATATACTCAAGTCTTCCACTAAGGGTAAATTTAATACTTATAAGAGCTTCAAAGGTTTTCCTTGAAGCAGAGCTGGAGTTACTATTAAGTTGCTGATGGCATCTTCACTTATTTCACTAAGGGTTCAGTAACTAAGGCAGCTTCAAAGGTTTTCGTTCCATCAGAGCTGGAGGTACTATTCCTGTGGAACATATTGTAGCAGTGGGCGATGCATTGACGTTGCTTGCCATGGGTGGGAATGCAATCACCACCTAGCAGAGCTCCTGCTGTGCTACCCGACCTCTGTAATGAGTCCTGGAGGAACACATTCCCCCGACATTATCCTCGCGTCACCCGCTAGTTAACACGTCTCTGTGTCATTGGGTGACAGCACTGAGCTCTCGCATTTTATTCCCCCAACGTTAGTTTGGTAAGCGGAAGTTATTGTTGGTTATCCCGGCTTACTGTTGCATTCATGAGGAACAGTTCAACCCGTAGAGGTCATAGAGCATCTGAGGGAATGGAAGGCAATCAGGTTCGAGCTGAGGAAAGGAGGTTAGCTCCAATTACTTAGCTCAAGAGCACTTCACCGGCATCAAGTCACCCGTCTTGAAGGGAACTTTGCCTGATATAAACACTATGTCGGCAGCGTTTAAACTGTTTCCTGTACAAAACACGTCTTGAACTGAGTTCTTGTGCACCAATACACGTCATTATCATAATTACAAACCTGTGTCTTGATAGCGACTTCTGAGTTCAAGTACTCAAGTGCAACTCTAATCCTTAGGTACCTTTCCTTCTTTTAGGAATATCTCTACCTTTAATATACCTTCGATGAGTTTCGAGTTTTTTGTGTTTAGCCCCGGAGCCCGGTCCTGGGCCAGGCTTGTCTGGTGCTTGCCTGGTCAATTAGTCTATTGCTGATGACAGCCCTCTTGTCCACATATCCATCACAGCCTGGATGATCTGGCACTTGGAGATACTTGTCCAGTTTTCTCTTAAAGACTTCTACACTTGTCCCAGTAGTCTTTTTCCGATATCTTCTGGTAAACTGTTGAACAACCAGGGAACGCGGATATTGATATAACGTTTTCTTCTTGTGCCCACAGCGCCTTTACACTTCACTGGGTTTATTTTGCAGTTCTTCTCACATCTCTCACTCCAGTATATTGTTATGCCAGTTTGCAGATTTGGAAAAAGGCCTTCAAGTACTGTCCAGGTATATATTATCATCTCTTTCTCCTCTGTTCCAATGAGTACTTGTTCATATTTAGGACTCTTGAGATGTTCCCAGTAATTTAAATGCTTTATTCACTCTACGAGGGCAATAAATGATCACTGTATCTGTTTCATTTCTAATATTTCTCATGCCCTGAATGTGGCCGACAACCCTGATTAATACTCTAAACGAGAGAGCACAAATGATTTGAATACTCTCACCGGCCAGCAGTAACAGCCTGGTTGATCAGACCCAGATCCACCATGAGGCCTGGTCTCAGACCGAGCCGCGGGGGCGTTGACCCCCGAAACCCTCTCCAGGTAAACTCCAAGTAATGGCACAATTTCCCTTGTTTTGAAAGTTCTCATTTTCCACCCCGTCATTTTCCTGTCTGTCGTGACATTTGCCTTATTGTGTTCTTCCAAAGAGAAGTCAGCCGATATAAATACTCACAGGTCTTTCACGTGTTTTTTTCCTTCTGTTTGATGAGGTTGTTGGGTGTTGTACACAGTGTTTATTTTGAGTTCTTCATTCTTTCCAAACCCAAGTAGCTGGAACTCGTCATCATTAAAAGTTGTGTTCTATTCCAATGTCCACTGGAAAACCCTACTTATATACTGAACAAATACACCGCCCACTCCAAAAAACACTACAGCCTCTCCTACTTTTCCAATGATTGAGACACTTATGCAACATATGGGAATCTTCAATAAAGATTCCCATATGTTGCAAACTTGTCGGTTTTCAAAACCATTTATCATATACTTTTCCAATCTCAAGCTTGCAAAGTTGCAGAAATGATTAAGATATTTCAGCAGATTAGTTCCGAGGGATGCTTAGTATGTGTCCCTCGGAACGAATCTCTTAAAATCGGTTGGAACTCACGGCAAGCCAGCTGGCATAGTGGCTCATGCGCTAGTCTGGAGTTTTAAGACTCACTCGCCATGGGTTCTAAACCCACCCGAATCGTGGTTTCTTTGCAGTCGTGTTATTACGATTTCGTGAGTCAGCGAGTGTAGACTTGGCATCCTGAGGGAGGTGAAAAGTGTAGTTCATAGGAAAATTGTTGCCCAAGGCGGAGATTTACTCGAATTCTGCAGCCAATTTTTAGGTAATCAAAAATGAGAATATTTTAACTCTTCTCTCTCATAACAAATATATAAGTTCTTCAAAAGTGATTTGTAAAGTTAAGAAACCTAAAGCGAGGCCTGGTCATGACCGGGCCGCGGGAGCGATGACCCCCGGAACACCCTCCAGGTACTGCTTATACTCCAGGGAGAGGAAATTGGGAGAGTGAGGGGAAGGGAGAGGGGAGAGTAATCAATTGTCCATCACAAAACATTAAGTCTCCATACCGCAGGAAAAAAAAAAAGATGAGAGATGGTATTATCTAGGATTTCCGGCTGTGGTGTTAGTCCCCTCAGTTGGTCGGTGGTCACGGCAACCTCCCCTCCTCTCTCCCCTCCCTCTCATCTCTCCCCTCCCTCTCCTCTACATCTCCCTCACATCAACGTCTCCACCCATGGCTCAGGCTGACACTACTGAAGCCCTCCCAGCTTAGGCCGACACTACTGAAGCCCTCCCAGCTCAGGCCGACACTACTGAAGCCCTCCCAGCTCAGGCCGACACTACTAAAGCCCTCCCAGCTCAGACCGACACTACTGAAGCCTTCCCAGCTCAGGCCGACACTACTGAAGCCCTCCCAGCTCAGGCCGACACTACTGAAGCCTTCCCAGCTCAGGCCGACACTACTGAAGCCATCCCAGCTCAGGCTGACACTACTGAAGCCTTCCCAGCTCAGGCCGACACTACTGAAGCCATCCCAGCTCAGGCTGACACTACTGAAGCCCTCCCAGCTCAGGCCGACACTACTGAAGCCCTCCCAGCTCAGGCCGACACTACTGAAGTTTCCCAGCTCAGGCTGACACTACTGAAGTTTCCCAGCTCAGGCTGACACTACTGAAGTTTCCCAGTTCAGGCTGACACTACTGAAGTTTCCCAGCTCAGGCTGACACTACTGAAGTTTCCCAGATCAGGCTGACACTACTGAAGTTTCCCAGCTCAGGCTGACACTACTGAAGTTTCCCAGCTCAGGCTGACACTACTGAAGTTTCCCAGCTCAGGCTGACACTACTGCAGTTTCCCAGCTCAGGCTGACACTACTGAAGTTTCCCAGCTCAGGCTGACACTACTGAAGTTTCCCAGATCAGGCTGACACTACTGAAGTTTCCCAGCTCAGGCTGACACTACTGAAGTTTCCCAGCTCAGGCTGACACTACTGAAGTTTCCCAGATCAGGCTGACACTACTGAAGTTTCCCAGCCAGCTCAGGCTGACACTACTGAAGTTTCCCAGCTCAGGCTGACACTACTGAAGTTTCCCAGCTCAGGCTGACACTACTGAAGTTTCCCAGCTCAGGCTGACACTACTGAAGTTTCCCAGATCAGGCTGACACTACTGAAGTTTCCCAGCTCAGGCTGACACTACTGAAGTTTCCCAGCTCAGGCTGACACTACTGAAGTTTCCCAGCTCAGGCTGACACTACTGAAGTTTCCCAGCTCAGGCTGACACTACTGAAGTTTCCCAGCTCAGGCTGACACTACTGAAGTTTCCCAGCTCAGGCTGACACTACTGAAGTTTCCCAGCTCAGGCTGACACTACTGAAGTTTCCCAGATCAGGCTGACACTACTGAAGTTTCCCAGCTCAGGCTGACACTACTGAAGTTTCCCAGCTCAGGCTGACACTACTGAAGAATACAAATATAAAATATAAATAAATAAAGGGAATATAAATAGCAAGGGAGTGAAGTTGGACAAATTTAGATTTAGAATGGATATAGAGAAACAATGGAGTGGTAATAAAGTTGGAGACGTGTGGAACAAAGAACCAGGTAGCGTCACTGAGGCCAGAGTTTAGGGTAGGTTTACATACAGAGTGGACGAGTACACGAGTGGGTGTGGGTGGGTGAGAGTTGGACCTGTCTAGCATGGGCCAGTAAGCCTACTGCAGCATTCCTTCATTTGTACGTTCCTATGTTATGATAACGACGTTTGGACCAGATTAAGACATGTGTTCAGCTTAGGTCATGTGTTCAGCTTAAGTCATGTGTTAACAGCTTAAGTCATGTGTTAACAGCTTAAGTCATGTGTTCAGCTTAAGTCATGTATTCAGCTTGTCATGTGTTCAGCTTGTCATGAGTTCAGCTTAAGACTCGCTAAATGCTTAACAAGCTTGGATAAACCTTAAGAATTAAGCTTAACCTTTATTCTCGAATAAAGGTTAAGTCTCTCGCGTCAAGCTTACAAAATTAGGAGCAAGAAGAAACTTTGTCTGGGTGAACCATAACATGAAGGAACTTGGACCATTTACTGGGGCAAAGAGGGACTCCAATGTGCTGAAGGGACGGATAGGGAACGGGGAGGAATGAGGGAGCGAGGGAGGGTGAGGGGAAGTATGTAATGTAAGGGAAAGGAAAGGACGATAAAGAAAGAAAAAATAGAGAAGACGGAAAAGAGGAAGTAGAGACTAGAGTTAGATAAGGGATGTAGGGAAATGGAAGGTAGGATGAAGAATTGTATGGGTAAGTAGAGTTTGAAGAGAAAGATGGAGGAACAGGTGAGGGAGAGAATGAGGAGAGGATTAGGTGGAGAACGAACTGGAGGTGGAGGAGGAAGAATAAGAGAAGGGGAAAATAAAGGTAGGCACAAAGGAAACATCAAAGCACGCGTGAAGGGACTGGCCACAGAAGATAACCCTAAGCAGACACTTTACAAAGGGGTGGCGACGCCTGATGTTGGTTCACTGGTGCATGAAGGGGTGACGCTCAGGAGGTATCCGGCCATAATGCTAACTGATAAGACCGTGGGCGCGTGTCCACCGCTCACAACCCTTCCCACCACAAGCAACATTGCCAAAACAAAAGTACTCTCTTATACTCATTCTAAATCTGAACCTTACCTTTAATCTATTGTTTCGAGTTCTTTCCCCAAGGGTTGCTCGGTTCAATACATTTTTTTTAACCAGGCTCTTTGTGTTTCTTTGGTCTTTTGTATCTTTTTTGAGAATAGCCCAACATAAATACTCAGTCAGGACAGGACAGGAGTCGAACGCTATCTTTAACCACGTTAGTTCCTGCAATCACCCACCGGGGTGGGCTGCTGCCCAAATCATTGTACCAAACAGTTCTGTCATAGAAAGAAACATAATTGAATCTTCTCTCTTGAAACATGACAGGAATACCGTATATAACTCAAATTATGAGTTATACAAGATCGATAGTTATTTAGCAGAGTCTATTCTACACAACCTTAAACAACAATGCAATACAAAATCACAGGATGGCTCATTATGCCAGGTGACTTCATGTTTTGGCGACGCTCGACCTGTGTCTACGCACCAAAAACACCATGATACGTCAGTTTGTGTATGGTTATATAACGCTGTACCATACATTGACAGGTACACAAGATCACCTGATAACATACGTAGTGGGGATAAAGAATATTAGAAGTAGAAATCTGGACCATAGAAATATTATAGGAATGATATAGAAGAATCCCAAGGAAGGTATATTAATCGATACTGAGAAGAATGGTAGACAATATTTCGGAAAATATAAAGAGATACCTCTCAGTACCCCTGAGAACACCCGTGTAGCCAGGTGACACAGAATAACAGCAATCCATATATATAATATCCACTGAGAAACGTATTTTCTCAAGTCACATGACCTGTTCTAAACAGTTAGAAAAAGCTTGTGGCGGACTATTACCCTATATGGGAGGAGGGGGATGGATGTGACTGTGACCGGTGGCTCACTCTGAGAGAGCCAGCAGCGGGGAGCAGACCCGCACTGCGCTATTCTGAGAAAACTTCCCCTCACTCCTTCAGTTGCAGCCTTGCAACATTGCATAGCTCCTGATGACGCACTGAAAAGTGTGAAAGTACTTAGAGCTAAAGATTTCCACCCCCGTGGCTTGTCTTGATTATATATATACACACACTCACGAGATTGCTGCTATGCTACGTTTATCTAGGTGGTTTGTAAATTTTGTGGGATAATACCAGCGCCTAGACTCTATCAAATATTCTAGACCTGAGAAAAGTTCATGAACGTGCTGTGTAAGCCTTCTTCCATCTCAAGTGCGGTTTGGGTTATATCGGAAATCAATGTAAATCAAATCCACAATGCGATTTATGGCATTTTGTCATGAAAACCTTTTATCTACCAGGGACTTGATCAAGTAATAAAGTCTCTGGTGGGCGAAACGTCTTCACAGTAACATACCATAACTCGCATTGTGTGTCTAATTTTCATACTGTCGGTATAGTGCACCAGTGTGTAACAGTACCGACAATGTTGACGGTGACCGTACCGACAATGTTGACGATGTTGGGCTCCTACTGAATATTTCCTGTTGCTTGACAATCTATTAAATTGCTCACTGTATACTGAGTCACGCTGTGCATTCAGTATTTAGCTCATTAAGTCAGAAGTGAGCACTGCAGCTTCCTCCACCAAGAGCTCAACATTCCATGCTATTTCTTGCTTTGAATTTTTACACAAGAGAAAAGCACTGCGAGTTACCTTTCATATATCTGCTGGCTGTCTATCCTGGCCTGGTTGTGATACTCGCTTGGGCAGGCGGGCAGCCAACAGCAACAGCCTGGTTGTAAGGGCATCAACAGGGAGGCCTGGCACTGGGCCAGGCAGCGAGAGTAGGCCTTCAATACTCTCATGTGCTACTGTTCCCCCCTGCCTACTATACTACCACTACTACTGCTACTCCCCTACCTACTACTACCACTACTTCTCCACTTCTTTCTTCTCTCTCATCCCGTCCCTCTCCTCCCGTATATACGGCGTTTTCCGGCATATAAGGCGCATGAGCATATTATATAAGACGATGTTTCCAAGCAATTGCACCTTAACGTTAGTAAACAACTGCTAAAGCGTAACACAAAGCCTACTCTTGACCCTAACCTTGAGCATATAAGACGCAGGATAATTTTCCAAGACTTTTCATGGGGGAAAAAACGCGCTTTATATGCCAGAAAATACAGTATATGCTGGCTCCCTTACCTTCGTGTATTAGTGTGACTAGTAAATGGTCCTAGTCGGACCGAAACGTCGTCATAAAGTTTTTTCTCCAATGTGTGGGTTATCTGTGTATAATAGGAAAGTCATGGGTAAACATCACAGACACTGCAATGTTTTCAATCTTTACGCTGTGGTTATATTTTTTTTTTTTTTTAACCAGTTGCACTGTCTCTCCGGGGAGACTAATGTAACCGGTAACTTCCCGGGGAGATTTAAATAACTTGTAACTCCCTTCCCTGGGGACAAACTGACACGTTTCTCAGACCTGCACCACCCTGGGTCACCTCGTTCTCCAGGAAGAGACGATTGCATCGACTTTCTGTAAACTTGTATATCGTCTTTCTCGAAGCCTCCCCTCTCTACCTCATCTCCCCCTTCTTCCCTTACTCTCCTTGCCACTTCCCATCTCTTTCTCCTCCCTCCTCTCTCCTCTCTCTTATCCTCTTTCCTCCTGTATATGGGTTGGGCTATGCTGAGATGGCAGTTCTCAAGTGATAGTAACTCCAGTTCTGCTAGAAGGAACCCTTTGAAGCTGTCGTAGCTGGTGAACCATTGATGATAACCTCTTTTACCTACTAAAGCCTCCCAGCTCAGGCTGACACTACGAAGTCTCCCAGCTCAGGCTGACACTACCGAAGTCTCCCAGCTCAGGCTGACACTACCGAAGTCTCCCAGCTCAGGCTGACACTACCGAAGTCTCCCAGCTCAGGCTGACACTACCGAAGTCTCCCAGCTCAGGCTGACACTACCGAAGTCTCCCAGCTCAGGCTGACACTACTGAAGTCTCCCAGCTCAGGCTGACACTACTGAAGTCTCCCAACTCAGGCTGACACTATTGAAGTCTCCCAACTCAGGCTGACACTACCGAAGTCTCCCAGCTCAGGCTGACATTACCGAAGTCTCCCAGCTCAGGCTGACACTACTGAAGTCTCCCAGCTCAGGCTGACACTACTGAAGTCTCCCAGCTCAGGCTGACACTACTGAAGTCTCCCAGCTCAGGCTGACACTACTGAAGTCTCCCAGCTCAGGCTGACACTACTGAAGTCTCCCAGCTCAAGCTGACACTACTGAAGTCTCCCAGCTCAGGCTGACACTACTGAAGTCTCCCAGCTCAGGCTGACACTACTGAAGTCTCCCAGCTCAGGCTGACACTACTGAAGTCTCCCAGCTCAGGCTGACACTACTGAAGTCTCCCAGCTCAGGCTGACACTACCGAAGTCTCCCAGCTCAGGCTGACACTACCGAAGTCTCCCAGCTCAGGCTGACACTACCGAAGTCTCCCAGCTCAGGCTGACACTACCGAAGTCTCCCAGCTCAGGCTGACACTACCGAAGTCTCCCAGCTCAAGCTGACATATTTCAATACCTTGTCTGAGCCTCATGCTGCGTGTTGAAATACGACAAGGAAACAGCAGGATGACTGTGTAGGGTGGCAGGTGTTGCGGAGGCGGTGTGTAGGATGACAGGTGTCTCTGGCGACGGTAGCTTTGGTCTCCCGTGTCCGGTCTCGTGTGTCTGGTTTCGCGGGACTGGTCTCCCACCTTGACCGCATTACAATGAACTTGCGAAGCGTATTAATTAACGCGTGAACCGCGGGTTTTGCATCTTAAAGTAATTACGTTATTACCCCTGACTGGTGGAGGTAATGCTTTACTACGTTACCAGCACTCTACTTAAAGAGGCCCGGATAAAGTCACTACTACGTTACTCTACTCGTGGTAACGTCTACTCTTAAATTGACACTTGGGTTATTTACAAGTCTAAATTATAGAACAAAACCTGAGCTTAATGGAGTTTCTGCATGTCACTTGTGGGATATATTCAAATTGGGGGTGAGGGGAAAGGAGGGAGTGGGTGGCATAGCGAGGAAGGGGAAGGGGTTGGTGAGGTTGGTGGAATGAAAAGAGGTGGGGTTGACTGCGACAGAAACCTGGCACTTAGCATGGTCCTGGGCCACAGATGCTGGTGGTCGAGATTCAGGCTACAGTCGTGTGACATAGCTTAGAGTTTTACTAAATCAATAAATCTATTTCGAATCTTTTACTGGATGAGATTCACGAGACTGAATGTTCGCTCGCACATGCAAGTGGAGACAAATATGTGTAAATAACAGCCTTTAATAAACTTTGAGAGAAACATGTTATGAACATCAATTATTTCTAAATGGACTTGTAATTAATTGTTCTTAAGTGATTCAGAAAAGTCAATGTTGAATTATTAACTACATCAGGTCTCAGTAATATTGTGCTCTCTCGATATTAGTATGAAAAAAGGCAAAACAGAGTACAACTTACAAGACATTTTACAGAACAAACTTATGTTACAACAGTTTGATCAGTCAGTGTTTACAATCCTTGACAATGTTTGAAAATGTGTTCCTCACTCACACTAACTTAACAAAATATTATCATATAATAAAAGGAAAAAATGGAATTAAACTCCATAATTTAAGGGGGACGTTGAGAGCTGTGAACCCCAAACACAGCATTTGAGGGGGACGTTGAGAGCTGTGAACCCCAAACACAGCATTTCCTCAGAGAGGAACTTAACTCTTCAAATGCGGCAACCCCATGAAGCACTGCCCATATATGATATTAGAACACAAGTGTTTAAATATCAGTATATACAAGAAGATGTAATTACAGGGGAGGACACACAGAAATCTGCGCCCAGTAAATACATCCGCCCGGGAAGGCTAGAAACATAGTCCAGCCAGAAGAGAAGAACTCCTCTACCTAGACCACCATGGAGAAGCCATCTATTGTTTTTTTTATTCGTATATTTAAATGTCATAGTTTTTTATGTTCATAATTGAGTTTTTCTGTATTTTCAGCCATATAAAAGTGTGAACTCTGTATGTTTCTATGTGTTACTTCCTAATCTTTGCATCACCTTCTGGTGTTATTGTTTTAAATATTGTGTTCTTCGTATCACTGGTGTTATTATGCATAAGAATAACATTTATATCTCTGATACTGCTATACTTAACAGTGTTATCTTTGTATCCTTGATATTACTATATATAAAAGCGTGATATTTGCTTTTCTATTTTACTAATTTGTATAATATTGTGAACTTTGCATCTCTAGTGTTACAGTGTATAAGCCTAACATTTATATCTCTGGTATTACTGCATATAACCCAGTGATCTTTGTATCACTGATAACACTAACAAAGACTTTCTGACAGTCTTGGTAAATGTTATCTTTCCATCCAATTCTTTATTCAACAGTTTCTTTCTCGTATAATAACTTTACAGATTATAAATACAGGATTTTGTAGACAGAAATTCAAATTGTTTACTAAACCAGCTATTATGTTGAATCCACTTTTCTTTAATGACTTTTCCAGTTTTATTACATCACTTATGAAGGACACTTTTTTTCAACTTCGGGACACACTGTACCATTGCATTTGCCTGTACATGTACTAACCTGTAGTGTGTATGTGTGTGTGTGTCTCCTTCACTTCACAACGGTATTCTCACCTCTAGCTTCCTACCTCAATTCCTCCCCAGGATCTTGTGTCGAAGAACTCATCCGTCTATCTACTGGATGTCTTACCTTCCCCACTTTCCGGAGGTCCCAGGAGACCTTGCTGGATTGGAATTATCTCTTTATTAACTACGGTCGATACTTTCTTTGTGAAGGAATTACAGGAGACGGAGAAAGCTGTGTCCTATAATTACACCCACCAAGACAGCCATGAACGTAGACCAAGACTCCCAGATATCGTTATGTCACAGTATATATCAATAATAATACATGCTTTTTTCAATTATATATCAGAATAAGCGTATGTCTGAACGTTGCATTGTGTATAAATGACCTCCCGAGTCTTAAGCTAACTGTCCACCTCCTTAAAAAATGTAATAAATACTATTTTTTATTGCAAAACATGCACAGGTCCATAAATGCACACGCGCGCGCAGCACAAATCTAGCCACGGGGGAGATGCGATCACCTGGCAAAAATAATTTTGAAGGTCGCTGTTACAACCTGGCCAGTACACCTCTTCTGTTAATATATCCGATACTTTGTTGTGATGAACTGTGATGTAGGGATATTAACATTTATCACGAAATGAATTAGGGCATAATATGTTTCAGTACGCTATGAAATATGTGGGGACAAGAGGAAATGTGTGGGAACAAGAGGAAATGTCGAATGAAGATGATTGATTCTTCGCTTAATTTTATTCTTGGGAGAAGTAATAATGAGATCAATAAGAAGTGTTGCACTGAAAGATAGCATGAAGGAAGTGAAAAGAGTGTGAAGGGATTGCGTATGAAGGAAGTGGGTGTGATGGAATTTAGTATGAAGGATAAATACATCAGCGAGAGGGGTTGGATTTGAGTGGAACTTGCACATAAGTTAATATTTTTATGAAATGGTTATCATTGGGTAGCACTGAAAATGGGTTAGGTATATATTTTTGTTTAGTGGGTTTGGGTTTGAGAAGGACCTGCCTAGTATGGGCCATAGGCCTGCTGCAGAGTTCCTCCATTATTATGTTCTTATGCAAGTCCAAATATCGCACAAATTTATCTGATGAGCATTTGAAGTCCATTCTAATAATTGGCTCCTCAAGCCTGAAACCTCAGTTCAGTAATATTGTGAAATTAAAAAAACAGTTCCATCATTCCCATTAATCTTGTGCAAATTAATCTTGTGCAAGGTTTTCTCATCTGCAGTTCATTAACTGATTATACTGTCAGAGCATTGGCTTATGTTTGACATTTTTACCCACT
Organism: Cherax destructor; assembly: GCA_009830355.1. Taxonomy (NCBI): domain Eukaryota; kingdom Metazoa; phylum Arthropoda; class Malacostraca; order Decapoda; family Parastacidae; genus Cherax; species Cherax destructor. Next base: position 242,095 of record WNWK01000233.1, on the reverse strand, counting down.
ATACGTCATTTCACAGTGTTAGCACCGTATTGCTTCTTCGTAATTGTTACATTTCTCTTTTAGTGAAAAGTTTGGAGGGCCCTGACAATTAGCATGGCTAGTAGCATGGCTGGTAGCATGGCTAGTAGCATGGCTAGCAGCATGGCTAGCAGCATGGCTAGAAGACATAACAGAGTGCTCAGTGATATGAAGTTAATGCTATTGACAGAGTAACTCAAAAGCCTTGATGCAATCTCACACAGAGAATAATTACAGGAGACGGATTAAGGCACGTAGTAGTAGTAGTTTGAGGGGATTACTTTTCAGTGTATGATGAGAGGGACTTGTCAATCTCAGAGTCAGTAGCTGTTGAGCAAAGCAATGGTGACTGCGTGGGACTGAGCGCTGACAACACGAATACAGTGATCAGGCCATCAGCCAGGTGTGGTCTGGGACCACACCTGGTTGTAGATGATATCGCAGGGGTGATATCATCTACAAGAGACCAGTGGTAGGGGGGGGGGGGGTTGTATGACAGCTAGCAAAAAATGGTCACGCGCCACATATGTCAGTGGAAGAGGCTGCGCCACTGCTGCTGTCACCTAATGTAGACTTGCTGGTGACACAGTCAAACCTACGTACAGTAGCTCTGTACTGAGGCCCAGCACTGTTTACCTTTGTGTTGTGTGTGTGTGTAAAATATTTTAAATTAAATATAACAACAATTATATAAATACCAATGTAATTTTTCCCCACTGTATGAACAAGTGTCTTTCAATGGTTATCATCATCATAAGTAAACTGACTCACGCACACGGAAATCATCGGAGAAAGGAATTCTCAACATATTAGTGTAATTGAGAGTTGGTGCTGTTGAGAGATGAGTGCGCAGTCTCTGTAACAGGCATCACCCTACCTGTAATTTATGTGGTGCGCACACGCACAGGAGCACACAAGGGTGCACGTACAAAGAGATTATGACAGGTAGAAGGGAGGTTACAATCTGACATATGCACGTGTACACGCAAGGGGTAGGAGAGGAATGGAAAGGATAGGTGTGGAAGGGGTAGGAGAGGCGTGGAAGAGATAGGAGAAGCGAGGAAGGGATAGAAACGAGGAAGGGATAGGAGAAGCGTGGAAGGGATAGAAGCGAGAAGGGATAGGAGAAACGAGGAAGGGATAAGAGAGGAGTGGAAGGGATAGGAGAGTCGTTGAAGGGGTAGAAGTGGCATGGATAGGTAAGGTAGAAAATGGCTTGGATGGGGTGGGAGTGGCTGGGTAGGAGTACATGGACAGGAGTAGCCGGGTAGGAGTAGCCGGGTAGGTGACCGTGATAGGTATTGCCAAGTGAGGCGAAATCCTGAATCCTTTTCCCAATCTTCCTTCTGCTCAGATCCTATCCCTATTCCCCAAGCTCACACCTACCCCTATTCCCCAAGCTCAGATCGTACCCCCATCCTCCCAAGCTTAGATCGTACTCCCATCCCCCCAAGTTCAGATCCTACCCACATTCCCCAAGCTCAGATCCTCACTCCCCATCCCCCCAAGCTCAGATCCTACCCCACCCCCAAGCTCAGATCCTACCCCATCCCCCAAGCTAAGATCCTACCCCCATCCCCCAAGCTCAGATCCTATCATCCACCTTCATCGTCCCCTGCTAATATCCTACCCCACCTCCCCATCCTCCATGCCAATCCCCTGCCTCCCCCATCACTCCTGGCAAGTTGGAAGATCAATTCCTTCAAGTCTGAAGGGCTCCTCCTCGAAATTTTTAGCGTGTTACTTGTGGACTGTTGCGTGTGCGTGACGTCACTCTGTTGGGGCTCTTGTCGAAGCTGTGGCGACTACACGAACGCAGTGTCGTGTGGCGACTACACGAACGCAGTGTCGCGTGACGACTACACGAACGCAGTGTCGCGTGACGACTACACGAACGCAGTGTCGCGTGACGACTACACGAACGCAGTGTCGTGTGGCGACTACACGAACGCGGTGTCGTGTGACGACTACACGAACGCGGTGTCGCGTGACGACTACACGAACGCAGTGTCGCGTGACGACTACACGAACGCAGTGTCGCGTGACGACTACACGAACGCAGTGTCGCGTGACGACTACACGAACGCAGTGTCGCGTGACGACTACACGAACGCAGTGTCGCGTGACGACTACACGAACGCAGTGTCGCGTGACGACTACACGAACGCAGTGTCGCGTGACGACTACACGAACGCAGTGTCGTGTGGCGACTACACGAACGCAGTGTCGTGTGGCGACTACACGAACGCAGTGTCGTGTGACGACTACACGAACGCAGTGTCGTGTGGCGACTACACGAACGCAGTGTCGCGTGACGACTACACGAACGCAGTATCGCGTGACGACTACACGAACGCAGTGTCGCGTGACGACTACACGAACGCAGTGTCGTGTGACGACTACACGAACGCAGTGTCGCGTGGCGACTACACGAACGCAGTGTCGCGTGACGACTACACGAACGCAGTGTCGTGTGGCGACTACACGAACGCGTGTCGCGTGACGACTACACGAACGCGGTGTCGCGTGACGACTACACGAACGCAGTGTCGCGTGACGACTACACGAACGCAGTGTCGCGTGACGACTACACGAACGCAGTGTCGCGTGACGACTACACGAACGCAGTGTCGTGTGGCGACTACACGAACGCAGTGTCGTGTGACGACTACACGAACGCAGTGTCGTGTGACGACTACACGAACGCAGTGTCGTGTGGCGACTACACGAACGCAGTGTCGTGTGACGACTACACGAACGCAGTGTCGCGTGACGACTACACGAACGCAGTATCGCGTGACGACTACACGAACGCAGTGTCGCGTGACGACTACACGAACGCAGTGTCGCGTGACGACTACACGAACGCAGTGTCGCGTGGCGACTACACGAACGCAGTGTCGCGTGACGACTACACGAACGCAGTGTCGTGTGACGACTACACGAACGCAGTGTCGTGTGACGACTACACGAACGCAGTGTCGTGTGACGACTACACGAACGCAGTGTCGTGTGACGACTACACGAACGCAGTGTCGTGTGACGACTACACGAACGCAGTGTCGTGTGACGACTACACGAACGCAGTGTCGTGTGACCACTACACGAACGCAGTGTCGTGTGACCACTACACGAACGCAGTGTCGTGTGACGACTACACGAATGCAGTGTCGTGTGACGACTACACGAACGCAGTGTCGTGTGACCACTACACGAACGCAGTGTCGTGTGACCACTACACGAACGCAGTGTCGTGTGACGACTACACGAACGCATGTCGTGTGACCACTACACGAACGCAGTGTCGTGTGACGACTACACGAACGCAGTGTCGTGTGACGACTACACGAACGAGTGTCGTGTGACGACTACACGAATGCAGTGTCGTGTGGCGACTACACGAACGCAGTGTCGTGTGCCACTACACGAACGCAGTGTCGTGTGACCACTACACGAACGCAGTGTCGTGTGACGACTACACGAATGCAGTGTCGTGTGACGACTACACGAACGCAGTGTCGTGTGACCACTACACGAACGCAGTGTCGTGTGACCACTACACGAACGCAGTGTCGTGTGACGACTACACGAACGCATTGTCGTGTGACCACTACACGAACGCAGTGTCGTGTGACGACTACACGAACGCAGTGTCGTGTGACGACTACACGAACGTAGTGTCGTGTGACGACTACACGAATGCAGTGTCGTGTGACGACTACACGAACGCAGTGTCGTGTGACGACTACACGTTTCTTGGTAAACGTTTATCGTGTTTTTCTGATAACTGTGCATTTCTTGGAGATATCTTTGTACAATTTGATGAAGGTCTGGTGCACTTCTCAGGCAAAGTTTGGAGAAATCCTTCTTAAGCAAATGAGAAGCTCGTGAACCAGTGGAGTTTACACACACACACACACACACAAAGAAGAAGAAGAAATGAAATTACCAAAATAACTCGATATAAGAAAAGCAGTGGGACCAGATAACACCTCGCTATTGGGTCACTCTGTGGCTCAATAGCGAAAGGATTCTACCAGTCGATCCAGACGGGACTGCTGCCGGAAAGCTGGAAAAAAGGGGCAAGGTGTTCCCGAATATTATAAAAATAACAGTCAGGAGACACTGAATTATAGGCCACTGTCTTCAACATATATATAATCGAATGTGATAGAGATTAGTGCAAAGAAAAAAGATACTGGAGCATCTGGCGAGATATCCTCGAGAGAGCCAACACGGTTTTAGGGGTGTTTGGTCCTGGTGTGGCCCTAGCGTGGCCTAGTGAAGCCCCCGTCTATTGAAGCCCATGCAGAAGCGCTAGGTCCAAAATATTTATAAATAGGCTCGTCTCAGAACTGAGAGTAATGCACCACGAGGAGCTGTGAAAGATCTGAATCTGACGACCTTAGCGGAGAGAAGGACTAGGGGGGCACATTACAACGACGTGTAAAATCTTAAAAGGAACTGATTGAACAAACAAGGGATAGACTGTTTCAATTAAGACGCCAACGACAAGAGGACATGTGAAGGAAGTGAAGAAAGATGAGTCAGGGTGGTCGAGAAATGGAATGAGTTGGACTAGGTAGTGATGGAGGGGCGGCATATATACAACTTCATGAGTTGGCATAAGGATCAAGCGGCCAGACAGAAACCAGTGACGCTGATCAAAGTAATTGGGAGAATGCAATTCGGTGAGTACAACTAGAAGAGTACTCCTAGACGAGTACAATTTGGTGCGGTTCAACTGGGTGAGTAAATGGCTGAGTAGAACTGTGTAAATAGAACTGGGAGAGTACAACTGCAAGAGTACAATTCGATGTAGTACAACTGGCTGAGTAGAACTGCGTAGTAGAACTAGGTGAGTACACCTGGGCTGGTGTAGATGGTGATCAACCAGCTTGTGGTGGGTGCCTTTACCTCGTCACAGAAGACACCTTACCTGCTGACAGCTCCCAGTCTTGGCTTACCTGAAAAGAAACACAAAATTATAGCCTGTTATCAATGAGAAATTAAAATAAAATGCTCTAGACAAGGCGAGCCTTACTTAAAACAAAATCTCACGCCACAGAACACGTTTCTCTCCATCATTAATTACGAACCCCCAACAAAACTATGGAATCATCACAGTCCCCCAAAATTTCACTTGTGTTTATAAAATCAGTATTTTTTTTTTTTTTTTTTTTTTGGGGGGAGCCTGAAGGATGTAAATCAATATCAGATATACAATTCGTAGGGTGATATGAGTTTCTGAAAAAAATACTACTTGGGTTTTTGTTTTCATGATCAAACTAAACGTTATTTGTCGTTAGTCTTATTGTCGTTTTCTTCAACACTGTACTTGATTCTAAAGTTATTAGGGAATATTTTGATAATTCAATATATGTAGTTGCTGCGGCCCAGTCCCAGACCAAGCCTGGTTGCTGGATCGATCAGACTGTTTGTCATCGCCGCCCGTAGTTCATTTTTTTTTGTGCCACCGCCCGGATGATCAGGAAATGACTTCGGGAACTGACCGAGTTTCCTCTCGAAGACAGCTTGTGCTTTGTTGATAGTTTTCCTGATTCATGGTGCTGAAGAGTCCTGGTCCTTTAATGAGTTATTTTCCACCGTACTTAAAACTCGCCCCTGATAAAGTGGAGAAGTGAGGGCGATAGACTAGGGCTCTTAGTTATAAGTTGAAGGGTGGCGGTATAAGTGAATCCTTATGAGTTGGAGATACGGATGATAGAACTCGAAGTATGAAGCATGGGGGAGTGGAAGCATGGGGAAGTGGAAGCATGGGGGAAGTGGGTGCATGGGGAATTGTAGTACTGGGGAGAGGAGAGATGGGGAAATGGAGGTATGGACGAGAGTAACAAGGCATGACTCTCGCATAATGGAAGCATTACCCACAACCGTCCATCAAAGGCAGGAGTTTTGGCCACGTCTGAACCCAGACAGCCACCGTCAAGGGTACAGCAGGGATGTGTATACGCGTACAACAATCACTACCAAGTGATGTATTCTGTTAATATTGTTTAAAGACTACAACAATCACCACCAACGTTATCACTCCAACAATGCTCCATCTCTCTCTCTCTCTGCTCTTCCTCCAACACGCCCATTCCCTCTTTCACCACTGCCTTTCCTCCAGCATTCTTCCAACACTACCATTCCTTCTCCCGCCACTCCAGCACACCCTCTATTTCCTCAACTCCCATTTCTCCATCACTCCAAGAGCGTTGCCATTCCTTCCTCCACCACACCCATCATTTCGTTCGCCTCGAACACCATCATCCTAAAGCTTCTAATAGAGCAGCATCTATCGAGGATCCAGTAAATGAAAGACTAGTTCACAAATATGAGCAACATGTAACAATGTGCTGACTCAGAATTGGTTTCTGTTACTCAGATCGACTCCAAGCTGATATAAAGGAAGGCTTCACGTGTATGCTCACTGTGCCTATGATTTTCACTGGAAGTATCTTTCAGTTTACCATTGTCACTCGTCCTCGTAACCTGTCTTTTACCCGTGACAGGTTTCAAGGGAACTTTGACAAGTTCCGCAAGTCTGCATCCTATCAGTTAAGCTGTAGTGGTTATATGTGACAGAAGAAGCGTACATCAACAGCCTCACTGATCATAATCTTATCAGGAACGTCTAGTCTGGAAGCGCCTCCTTGGCCACGGAAATCAACAAGACGTTTAACGAAGATGAATTTCAGCTACTCAAGGGTAAAAATAAAAATAAAAATAAAACAGTAGAAAATGCACCGAAACAACGCGTTAGACTAGAATATAATTGATAAAGATTCTTCTGTTTTTTCTGACTCACTCATCTAGGAATACACAATAGTCAGTAATATATCATAGTGTTTGCTTACGTATTTTTCTAAATCAACTTGTCGATATTTATTACCAAGGTTTATACCGTCCACTATTTGTATCCCCTACCTTATTTTACCATAATTCATGTTTTCTCAGTACCCTTCACACCATCTGTACCAGATTACTCTATGACACGAATCTAGTTAGAGGTAGATAGCACTCAGAAAATAGCGTCGGTGTGGACTTATAAGTATAGTGCTCTGTCACTTTCCAATGTGGGAAAGATAGAGGACTCAACCTTACTATCTACACACACTCAACCTTACTATCTACACACACTCAACCTTACTATCTACACACACTCAACCTTACTATCTACACACTCAACTTCTATCTACACACTCAACCTTACTATCTACACACAACCTACTATCTGACACACACTCAACCTTACTATCTACACACACTCAACCTTACTATCTACACACACTCAACCTTACTATCTACACACACTCAACCTTACTATCTACACACACTCAACTTACTATCTACACACACTCAACCTTACTATCTACACACACTCAACCTTACTATCTACACACATCCTATATACACAAGATAAAATGTATTGTCCACAAGTTTGAAGACAAACTCCAGCTGCTGAAGAAGAATTTATTGGGACAACGCTCTTTGTCGAGCTTCAAGTCATCACTCGATAAATCTATACATAGAGTGAAACGTTTTCTCAACAAAATCTCATTCTGCAACTGTTGTCATCGACCTAAAACTCTCTAAATAACTGATGCTAAGTAAAGCTAATAGTACTCGTAGTCTCCAGACTGGAATATTGCTGTACACTACCAACGCAAATTAAGGCTGGGAAAAGTGCTAAGCCCGGAGAATGCTCAGTGAATATATGGAAATTGCTAAGCCTGGAAAATGCTCGGAGTATATATGGAAACTGCTAATCCAGGAGAATCATTCGTTCAAACTCCTAGATTTCTGGGAACGCCTAAATTCCCTTTTACACTGCGCTCCCCACAATACAGCCGTATTGATGGAAGGTACACCTCAAGGCTGTGATCCTTTGAACCATTAACACAAGAGAAGGTGGTTCTAAAATTATATAATTGCATTAGATTCATACTGCAGAGGGAATGATATGCCTGTAGTAGGCCTGAAAAACAAGACACGTGGCGACACCTTTGTATCTGTGTTGTTGAGATGTATCGCCAGGTTTTTTTTAATTTAATCCACTGCAAAGCATAAATGAAAACTGATACAAATGCAGATAATGGGTTCCTTTATTGACAACTTTCGCCCACTCAGTGGGCTTTTTCTACCTTGGATGAAACGCCCACTGCGTGGGCGAAACGTCTTCAATAAAGAATAGGGTTATACCTAATTTGTGCCTGATTTCAGTGTTAGTATTTTATATACTGTATTTTCCGGCATATAAGGCGCGGTTTTTACATAAAATTCTCTGAAAAATCACCTTGACTCTAAACTTATATGCTCAAGGTCAAGTGTAGTCTTTGGGTTACACTTTAGCGTAAAGTAAGAGGTAACTAGCCCTTAAATATGCCTACTGATATACCGTTATTATAAGTCTGTCGTGCGCCTTATATGGCGTTACATGCGATAACTTCTCTCCGCAGAGAATAAATACATGCCAGGTTGCTGCCTTGTCTAACCTCGTCCCTAATACACCAAGTGATATTATTCATTGTATAACTAGTGGCTTTATTTGTGCTTACAATTTTACCCATCTATTTAGATATTATGATCGTTATCTCAGCTGAAGCAGACATAGCGACTACACTGAGCCATATCCAACGCTCGGTGCGAACCAGACGAAGGAGACAGACGGACTTTCGGTTAGGTGGACGGTCATGAGAGCAGAGCAGACGGAAGGAGGGACAGACGGACGGACGCCGCTTTAGGTAATAAAGCAGCAGCGGATATAAAAATGGTGAGGCAGTGAAGGTTATTATCTTGTGTCAGCTTGGGTCGCCTGCCCTCCTGCTTTCAGCCTCCTGCTTCTTGTTTCCAGCTCCTGCTCCCAGCCTCCTGCTTCCCGCCTTCTGTTCCCAGCCTCCTGCTTCCAGCTCCTGAGCCCTTAACTAGTGGCTTTAGTTTGCTCAACCTCCTTTGCTTTAGACTTTTCAGCTCCCAAGCCTCCTGCCTTCCAAGCTCTGCTTCCAGATCCTGCTCTCAGCCTCTGGCGGTCTAGAGCGCCGGCTGCGACGCCTTTAGCTTCAGCAAGGGTATAACTGGTCCAGGGTGAGGACTTTCAGCTTGTCCCTAGCCTCCTGCTTCAGCCTCCAGCTTCCAGCTCCTGCTCCCAGCCTCCTGCTTCCAGCTCCTGCTCCCAGCCTCTTGCTTCTAGCTCCGGCTCCCAGACTCCAGCTCACAGCCTACTGCTTTCTCTCCTCTGCTGCATTCTGCTATCCTCTTACTGCCCTCTTGCAGCATCCTACTATCCTGCTGTCCCCGTCTCTTTCTCCGTACCAAAAAAATATTAAAAGGTAAACAGAGTATAACAAACGAAAGAGAAGCAAAACAAAGAGAGAAAAACAAACAACGATTAGGTCAATTAAAGGGAAAAACGGAATACAAAAATGGAAAACCAGTATACACTTCAGAAACAAAGAAATGGTGAAAAGTGAAAATTTTAAAGCGCGATGAAACACAGAAAATTCAAAGAATAAAGAGGAAACAGCTGAGCACAAATGATAATCAATCAGGTTAATGCTACATACAACAGAGTGAAGGTGGAACAATGACAACACATAATAGTAACCTAGAAAACATACGAACAAGTTTCTTCGTAGAAACTTCGGCAATAAAGATACCCAAGTGTTGCAAGTGTGTCTCATTCATCAGTAAAGACACCCGAGTGCCAGACGTGTCTCTCATTCATCAGTAAAGACACCCGAGTGTCAGACGTGTCTCTCATTCATCAGTAAAGACACCCGAGTGCCAGACGTGTCTCTCATTCATCAGTAAAGACACCCGAGTGTCAGACGTGTCTCTCATTCATCAGTAAAGACACCCGAGTGTCAGACGTGTCTCTCATTCATCAGTAAAGACACCCGAGTGTCAGACGTGTCTCTCATTCATCAGTAAAGACACCCGAGTGTCGCAAGTTTCTCTCATTCATCAGTAAAGACACCCGAGTGTCAGACGTGTGTCTCATTCATCAGTAAAGACACCCGAGTGTCGCAAGTTTCTCTCATTCATCAGTAAAGATGGTGTACAATAGAGGGTGTCTGTGAGTTATGACTGATTAGGTTAGTGATCCACTCAAGCCAATTGTAGAATTCAGCCCAGAAATCTGCCATCCTATTTCTGCTACCTGAATTCTTACCTTTAGTTACACAGGTCAGAGTGTAGTAAGTTAGTTGCAGGTACGTTGCAACGATTTACTCTTTACAGCAGTAGCCCAGAACCTAACCTGCCGTATAAGCGGGGACCTCCTATACTCAACTCGACTGTGTGGTGAATAAAAAAGAATTCCTGGCCAATCCTCCATGTTCAAACGAAACTCTCCAGGCAAAACACTAAATCAGTTAATTTATATACGAAATCCATTACGGTGACTTTTATTTTTATATAAATAATAAAATATAAAAAAAAAAAAAAAAAAAATATATATATATATATATATATATATATATATACATACAATCGCCTAGTTCGTTATGGAATTACAAAAGGGGTACGATAAACAAATAAAAATTGTAGAATTTTTTACTTATTTTACAAGGGAAAGGGCTGTTATTAGGAGAGTGTTCCTTGATGCTGGTGAAGGGCTCTTGATTCAAGACTATGTACGATTCTTATGGGTTTAGCGCTACCCCTCTGAACTTAATAGCAAATATTAATACAAATATTAATAGTAATAGTAATCGCAAAATAATAGTTATATTAGTAATAGTAATAATAGTATAGTACTGCCAATAATAATAATAATAATAAATAATTACCCTAAAATAGTCATAAAACTAGATGGAATAACACCATCTATCACTCATGGTACCTTTAATAGTTGACTAATACCCAGGTATCTGTTTACTGTTGGGTAAACAGGGGGTCAACAGATGTACGGGGATTATCCATACTTCTTGCCCTGTCCAGGAGTCGAACCTAAGTCCTTACGGTTGTGCCTCGACTGTTCTGACCACCCATAAAGGCTACCCTTTTTTTTTTTTTTGACTCAAAAGTAGTCTGGGACCGCTGCCCGGACCCACACCAGAATTTTATGAGGACAGTATAGGGAGGAAGGAAGGATCTAGCAAACGAAAGTAGAAACAAAGGAATGAAGGAACGAAAGAAGAAACGAAGGAAGGAACGAAAGGAAGGAATGAAGGTACGAAGGAAGGAAAGAGGAACGAAGGGAGGAACGAAGGAAGGTACGAAGGAAGGAAAGAGAACGAAGGGAGGTACGAAGGAAGGAAAGAGAACGAATGAAAGAAGGCGTATATCCACCGAATTGCATTTTACGAGTCGAGACTTAGCTCCTGGTCCCGCCTCTTTAACTATAATAGCTGGCATTGGTCCCTGGCCTCCCGGGACTTATCGTACCCACTCCTGAAACTGTGGTGATTGCCTCCATCACAGAACTTGTAAAAGAAATTCCGTGATCTTTAATGGACAATGTTTCGCCCAAAAGTGAGTTTTATTGAATAATACTTTGTGGCACGTCTCTAGATACCTGCCAGCGACGTGGTGACATATTTCTTAACACCTGCTAGAGACATGATAGCACGTTCCTAACACTTGGTAGCAACGTGGTGACATGTCGGGCAGCGCTGTGGGTCACACCCTGGGGGTCACACTCTGGTCACACCCGGGGAAGTAATGACTTGGATACGTTCAAATCTGAACGATTATCCCTCTTGGTCGGTTAATGGAGCTGGTAGGCGAGGTAGCGAGGTATAGGCGTGATGACCACCCTGTCACCATGGATTAGTAATGAGGAACCTTCCATTACTAATTCCTTCCCCTTATTGCTTGGAGACCCTTAGAGAAGAGGGGCAGATACCTGTGATGCTGGTGAATGGGTCTTGATCCAAGTAACTGGAGCTGCCCTCCTTTCCTCGGATCAAAGCTTTCCATGAATGTAATGTGAATTTTGACACATGAAGATACGCCCACACACACACAGCTTCACGATAAGGTATGATTGGAATCTTGCAGACCAAAAGTCGTGATATGGGTTGATCAAAGTTAGGTGGGGGGGGGGATGAAAGGGCTATGCCTCGACACCTACAAACACTAACTAGGTGAGTGCAACTGGTGGAGTACAGATTACCGTACAACTATGAGATGTAATTGGGACAGGAACAGGCAATGGGCAGGAACAGGCAATGGGCAGGACAGGCAATGAGACAGGAACAGGCAATGGGACAGGAACAGGCAATGGGACAGGAACGCATATGGGACAGGGAACAGGCAATGGGGCAGGGACAGGCAATGAGACAGGAACAGGCAATGGAAGAGGAATGAACAAGGAAGATTATTGGGTCCCAGTAACATCTGTCCAGTATCATTCTGGGTTCACGCAGGATAGAGGATTGGAGAAATCTGCCGTCCCCAGGGACACCCCAGATAATTAGGTCTCGCTCTCTCTCTTAGCGCGCACGACAACCTCTTCCTCCTCCCCCACCAACCAACTTATTGACGAAATTATACCATGTTCCAGTCTCCTCCTCCTCCTCTTCCTTCAACCAGCATGCATTTACTGATGAAATTATTCCGTTTTGCAGCCTACTCCACTTCCTCCATACAAATACAACACCTTTCCAGCACTCGTCAAACCACCACCGCCATCATTCAATGCCTTCTACAATTCCCATCAACACAACAACCACAGTGGCTGTCCCTAAGTCGGTAAACTTAATACAAAGCTCAAGAACAGACATAATAAAGAGGCCAGGAATCAGTGATGCCAATCAAGCTAATCTAGCATCGACCCCCCTACACAAACAACTCGGTGAGTATACACTAGGGGTCTTCAAGAGGATTAGTATCAGTAGTTAACGTAATCGGTAAAAAAGTTGGCGATACCTGCTGATACTTTTAAAATATTAATATTACACATGTGCTTAAAAATATCCAAATTAGCTCTCTAGTCCACTATTGTGAGTTACTCACCTACACTAACAGTGTACATACACTAATACAGTACATACACTAACACAATAAATACACTAACACAGTACAAACACTAACACGTATATACACTTCAACTGGTCTTCCATGATTGTATTCTGGAGCAGAGTAATAAAAGTCATCACCGCTAACTATATACACAAAGTATCCGTACGTAGAAGAAAAGCTTATGACGACGTTTCGGTCGTTTGGCCCATTCACAAATCACACTGACTTTCTCTTCAGTCAGTGTGACTTGTGAATGTGGACCAAAACGTCTCAAAAGCTTCTCTCTCTGTGCTGGTTATTTGTGTATTGTTCCAGTCACGGTGTTGTGCCTTTTGGTTCCTTTCCGTTAACTATAGACAAACAATAAGCCACTTCAGTCACTTCAAGGACAAAACGAACTATAAAGGCACCAGCTCATTCAGAATGCACCAACCCCACAGCGCTTATTTATTGTTAGTTCGAATCTGTGAGCAAAAAACTCCATTACAATGTATTGTAAAGATAACACCTTCTATCGTCTGATGACAGTAGTGGAATTATACTGCCAAGTTATCTTTGATAAAAAAAATATTTCTAGTACAACTATGCGTCTTAGTGAAAGAAACTGTCTTGTCTCAAAAATAGTCTCTCTCAAAGTGGCAGTTTTGACTAGGTTCGAGAGTTACGGGTTAGGTTTACCTGGAGAGAGTTCTGGGGGTCAACGCCCCCGCGACCCGGTCTGTGACCAGGCCTCATGGTGGATCAGGGCCTGAACAACCAGGCTGTTACTGCTGGCCGCACGCAGTCCAACGTACGAACCACAGCCTGGCTGGTCAGGTACCGACTTTAGGTGCCTGTCCAGTGCCTGCTTGAAGACAGCCAAGAGTCTATTGGTAATCCCCCTTATGTATGCTGGGAGGCAGTTGAACAGTCTTGGACCCCTAACACTTAGTGTGTTCTCTCAACGTGCTAGTGGCACCCCTGCTTTTCATTGGGGGGATGTTGCATCGTCTGCAGAGTCTTTTGCTTTCGTAGGGAGTGACTCTCGTGTGCAAGTTTGGTACTAATCCCTCTAGGATTTTCCAAGTGTATATAATAATGTATCTCTCCTGCCTGCGTTCTAGGAGTACAGGTTTAGGAACTTCAAGCGTTCCCAGTAAGTGAGGTGGTTTATCGCAGTTATGCGTGCCGTGAAGGTTCTCTGCACATTTTCTAGGTCAGCAATTTCACCTGCCTTGAAAGGCGCAGTTAGTGTGCAGCAATATTCCTGCCTAGATAGAACAAGCGACCTGAAGAGTGTCACCATGGGCTTGGCATCCCTGGTTTTGAAGGTTCTCATTATCCATCTTGTCATTTTTCTAGCAGATGCGATTGCTACAGTGTTATGGTCCTTGAAGGTGAAATCCTCTGACATGATCACTCCCAGGTCTTTGACATTAGTTTTTCGCTCTATTGTGTGGTTGGAATTTGTTTTATACTCCGATGAAATTTTAATTTCCTCACGTTTTCCATATCGGAGTAATTGAAATTTCTCATCATTGAACTTCATATTGTTTTCTGCAGCCCATTTAAAGATTTGGTTGATGTCTGCTTGGAGTCTTGCAGTGTCTTCAATGGTGGACACTGTCATGCAGATTCGGGTGTCATCTGCAAAGGAAGACACGGCACTGTGGCTTATATCCCTGTCTATGTCCGATATGAGGATGAGGAATAAGATGGGAGCGAGTACTGTGCCTTGTGGAACAGAGCTTTTCACCGTAGCCGCCTCAGACTTTAATCTGTTGACTACTACTCTTTGTGTTCTATTTGTTAGGAAATTATAGATCCATCTACCAACTTTTCCTGTTATTCATTTATCACGCATTTTGTGTGCTATTACACCATGGTCACACTTGTCAAAGGCTTTTGCAAAGTCTGTGTATATAACATCTGTATTCTGTTTGTCTTCTAGAGCATCCAGGACCTTGTCGTAGTGGTCGAGTAGTTGGGACAGACAGGAGCGACCTGCTCTAAACCCATGCTGCCCTGGGTTGTGCAATTGATGGGTATCTAGATGAGTGGCGATCTTGCTTCTTAGAACCCTTTCAAAGATTTTTATGATATGGGACGTTAGTGCTATTGGTCTGTAGTTCTTTGCTATTGCTATACTGTCCCCTTTGTGGAGTGGGGCTATGTCTGTTGTATTTAGTAACTGCGGGACGACCCCAGTTCTTGATGAACACGGAGTTCCATAAGTCTGGGCCTGGAGCGGAGTGCATGGACATGTCATTTATCGCCTCTTCGAAGTCATTTGGCGTCAGGATAATGTCAGATTGGTTTGCGTCTACCAAGTTCTGTGGCACTCTCATAAAAAATCATTAAGGTCTTCGACTTTCAGTCTGGTTAGCGGCTCGCTAAAAACTGAGTCATACTGGGACTTTAGTAGCTCACTCATTTCCTTGCTGACATCTGTGTAGGACCCATCCCGTTTAAGTAGGGGCCCAATACTGGATGCTGTTCTCGACTTTGATTTGGCATAAGAAAAGAAATACTTTGGGTTTCTTTCAAATTTATTTATGGCTTAGGTAAGGTTTGTCAGGAAAAAGGACAAGTGTTTCCTGACGCGGGTCTTAATCATATGATGACCCGACGCTGGAGCTTTTGGTCATCTGACCGAAGCCTTCCACTGGCTTACCGGTCCACCCCTTAAAAAATTAGGGTTACAAGTTTAATCTACGATACTCGGTATATTTCTACATCCCCGATATAAGAATAAGGTATGTATACTGTGTAGTTTTAATTTCAGGTATTATAATAATGTATTATTTTTCTATTTTTAACGTTTTTCTTCAAATTTAAGAAAAAACACATTAAACTGTATGATGAAAATACATCAGATAATTGAGTTTGATAATGGGGGGAGGAGTTAGATTGTTGTTATTGTTGAGGTTGCTGTTGTTGTTATTGTTGTAGTTCTTGTTGTTGTTGCTGAGGTGGTTGTAGTTGTTCAAGGTTTGAACTATAATTTCAGATTTTCTGTTCCAGTTATCACAATAATGTAAGTTTTTTTTTTTTTTTAGTTTTCAAAATGACTTTTAAAAGCTTTCAATAAACAGCATCATCAGAGTGTTGGGTGTTTTAGTTTTAGGTTTAATATAAATGGAAATTATTCAGGCTTATATTTCCGTAAATTATTTTTGATTATGTCTTCATCGCCTTGCTAAATATGGAGTTGCATTCAGATTTTTTTGTTCACTTTACAAGCGTCACGGAGGCGTCTGTAATTAGTACTGACATTGTCACCTCAGAGGAATTAAATTATTTAATACTTAACCTCCTTGCGTTATTTAAAGCCTAGTGAGCAACAAGCATTCCCTTATATACTGAACATAGTATTCATCATTTTAAGAAATATGTATCGAAAAGTATCGATTTCGGGCACAGGTCTAAAACTGAGTATAGATATTGGCAAAATTTTTATTGTGGTCCCATCTTTAACACACACACACACACACACACTAAAACTTAAAATAATTTTCACCATCCATTACGCGTATTAACGAAAATTTGAAAAAAATAACATGCAATAGAACAGATTTTTTTTTTAACTAACCCCTGGTGAAAATTGTGGGACTTTAGTAATGTATACAGGAGAAGGGGTTACTAGCCCCTTGCTTCCGGCATGTTAACCGTCTCTCACGACACGCATGGCTTACGGAGGAAGAATTCTGTTCCACTTCCCAATGATTATTATATTTATATACGTATATATATATATATATATATATATATATATATATATATATATATATATATATATATATATACTAGAGAGAGATTAGCAGCGACAGACAAAAAGAAAAGAGAGACGCAACGATAAAACAAAGAAGAGGAGGAGGAAGGCGTATAAAGAGGAAATAACCTAGAAGAAAAGTCTTCCCTTGGGATTACTTTGAAGTGTCTCGGGGCAAGGTAATGATAAGCCCTCACAGCATTAAGAGCGAAATTACCATCAAGATACCACCTTGCTGGCGACTTTACAGCCTTTTACCAGGCAAATTATCTGGGTTGGGAGAAAGGTAGGCCAGGCTTGAGTGATCTTTAATAACTGTAGATTATAATTATATTCAGGGTGGGGACCTACACCCACAGGGGTCATGCAGCTTCTGGGGAATGGAAGGGAATGAGGGTTGATTCCAATGCCTCGAATCACGAACTCGAAAACTGTGTGTGTGTACTCACCTAACTGTGGTTGCAGGGGTCGAGACTCAGCTCCTGGCACCGCCGCTTCACTGATCGCTACTGGTTCCCCTCTCCCCCTGCTCCATGAGCTTTATCATACCTCGTCTTAAAGCTATGTATGGTTCCTGCCTCCACTACATCCCTTGCTAGACTATTCCACTTCCTGACTGTGTGTGTGTGTGTGTGTGTGTGTGTGTGTGTGTGTAGCGGACGTCTCGTGGCGACTTGTTCCAGTCTTGTGTTTGGTGCCATAGTGTCAACTATGGCACTGTTGTGTCAACTACGACACTGTTGTGTCAACTACGACACTGTTGTGTCAACTACGACACTGTTGCGTCAACTACGACACTGTTGTGTCAACTACGACACTGATGCGTCAACTACGACACTGTTGTGTCAACTACGACACTGTTGTGTCAACTACGACACTGTTGCGTCAACTACGACACTGTTGTGTCAACTACGACACTGTTGTGTCAACTACGACACTGTTGTGTCAACTACGACACTGTTGTGTCAACTACGACACTGTTGCGTCAACTACGACACTGTTGTGTCAACTACGACACTGTTGCGTCATCACATTACTGTCTCACCACCACTCTGCGACTACGGTGTAAAAACGCACAAAATACGTGTGAAAAAAATAACTGAAAAAATATGTAGTTGGATGCATAATTTCCCCCCACAAAAAAAATACCCAGCAAGAGTGAACACTGAGGCTGCCGTAGTGAAACGTTGTCTCCCAGAGTCTGTTTCTCATTGTCTTATCCAACACAGACACACAAATCAGAAATTATAAATGAGACACTTGTGCAATATTTGGGTATCTTTATTCTGGAAACGTTTCGCCAGCCAGTGACTTCTTCAGTCCAATGCAGAGAAAGGTGGAAGGTGAGGAGGGGTTTGAGGTAATCACTCTTTCAGCCTGGAGTTGATGTGTTCAATCCATCAATCTTGATAAAAGTGCAGCATATTTGCGTAGATGGTGGCTTATATACTGCTGACAGAGGAAGTGGAGCAATGGTAGGCGGAGTCACCAGTGGAAGAACCCACAAGTGGAAGTAGGTCGTCCCTATAAGTGAGACAAGTTTTAAGGAATTCCTATCATCAAGATCCATGTAAACTGCCACACTAAGTGCCTTGATGTATGATCCATGGAACAAGGTTTGCACTGTCAACCAAACATCTTTCATCCTTTATATTCACCAGCCTTAGTAATACAAGTATATTCACGTTACTGCTGCCACTACTACTACTAACACCACCACCACTACTAACATCACCACCACTATTAACACCACCACTAATACTACCACTACTACCACCATCACTCCTTCCACTACCACTACTACTAACACTTCTGCCAAGCAAAGCCCAGGATCCAGTGGGTCGAAAATATATCATGACTGATATAGTTTGCTAATATTTACCTTAACTTTTTTAAAAGAGCTGTGGTTCCCGATTCTGCTTCCCTTCACATCTGACTTTTTATTCATAAAATTTACCCTTTCCAGATTGCCTGGGCAGCTACTAAAAAAAAGTGAGGGGGAAGGGGGAGAGAGGAAAAATAGACGACACTGGTGCCATTTTCTGGTAATGTGATGATTGCTGTTGTGTGTGTGGGGTGGGGGACTGTTGATAGGTTTTCAACCAGTAGAGGGTACCCATGCTCTCTCGATCCCCAGCCCACAGTCAGCTTACTCCCTGAGACCCCAGCCCATTGTCGGCCCACTCCCTCGGTTGCCCCCCCCCAGTAAGCCGTCAATAACCTCCCCTTCCCCTCCAGTCCATCTTTAGTCGTGCTATCTTGCGTAGCTGATGAACCCTAGCTGCAATACTTGACAATATCCTCATTGCCCTGCTGAAGTCTCCTATTTCAGGTTGACACTACTGAAGTTTCCCACATCAGGCTGACACTATTGAAGTCTCCCACATCAGGCTGACACTACTGATGTCTCCCACATCAGGCTGACACTACTGATGGTCTCCCAGCTCAAGCTGACACTACTGATGTCTCCCAGCTCAAGCTGACACTGCTGATGTCTCCCAGCTCAAGCTGACACTACTGATGTCTCCCAGCTCAAGCTGACACTACTGATGTCTCCTAGCTCAAGCTGACACTACTGATGTCTCCTAGCTCAAGCTGACACTACTGATGTCTCCCAGCTCAAGCTGACACTACTGATGTCTCTCAGCTCAAGCTGACACTACTGATGTCTCCCACATCAGGCTGACACTACTGAAGTCTCCCACATTAGGCTGACACTACTGAAGTCTCCCACATCAGGCTGACACTACTAAAGTCTCCCACATCAGGCTGACACTACTAAAGTCTCCCACATCAGGCTGACACTACTGAAGTCTCCCACATCAGGCTGACACTACTGAAGTCTCCCACATCAGGCTGACACTACTGAAGTCTCCCACATCAGGCTGACACTACTGAAGTCTCCCACTCAGGCTGACACTACTGAGTCTCACATAGGCTGACACTACTGAAGTCTCCCACATCAGGCTGACACTACTGAAGTCTCCACATCAGGCTGACACTACTGAAGTCTCCCACATCAGGCTGACACTACTGAATGTCTCCCACATCAGGCTGACACTACTGAAGTCTCCCAGGTCAAGCTGACACAAATTTCAACAAGTGGTGTGTGACCCATCCTGCATGATGGAACACGACAGGGAAACACAGTATAAATATCATACAGAATAACTTAGCAACACAAAGATGATGTATTCAATGCTTGTTTAATAAAAACAAACTTCCCCCGGACCCCCACCTCCATCACAGCCTTACTTGTGCTTCTCGTTTTCATATAAAATTTAAAGGCAAAAATAATTCACAGAAACTATTCTAATAAAACAAAATTTTGGCAATTTATTTTCGTCTGGATGCAAAGAGCGTACTGGCAGTACTGCCAATACTGGCAGTACTGCCAATAGGCACTGCGGCGACGTTTCGTTCCACGTGTTGCTTCATCAAGTCAAGAATTTGCAAAGGTCAACGCAAAGTAAAGCGCTATCACCGAAATATTTAGTTAGATTTTGCCAGTGACTGGCTCCCTGTGCATCACATGTCCATCCTGTGGAGAGTAGCACATGATTATAAGGATACATAAAGGGTCCAGGAACTAGGCCCAAAAAGGGTAAACAGAAGTATGTCTTGATTTTGATCTACAATCGACTTATCTATTGCAAGCAAATTTTGGAAATTTGCTTAATATGTCTGGTATCTTATTTTCATTAATAAGATATCTTGACATATCACATGGGTTATTATACTGTCTATCTCTATATTCCTCAATAAGTGACCATAGAACTGGCCACATACTTTGCATTTGGTTAGATCATCATGTTGTGTCTGCCAAACTGCCTAAGCCTGGCTACTACAACATCAGTCTGTTCATATTGCAAATTACTCCATAAGCCTACTTATCTACGTTCTTGTTATCATAGTGGATGACAGATCTACTCAGGCTTTTAACTGCATACCTATAATATTGTTTCATTATTTACTTCTCTCTTAAAAATATTATTAATGCAAGACACAGACGCACCAGAGTTATATTCTACATTTGCCTTCAGGGTAGTTTTTTTTGGCTAATTTATCGACTATCGCGAAGGAGCAATCCCAGTGTGTGATGGAATCCATAACAACTGTACACCGATTCCTTTTTCCCGGATTTTTGAGTATAGTTGGCTTCTACAATGAGCATGTTCTTAGGAGTCTATGCGAGTCAAGAGCCTTCAGTGATGACATAGTGTCATAAGTGAACACATGCACCGTGTGTGTACTCTGAGTCTAATTGAACACGCTGAGTTTGGAGCTGCTCAGGGACAGGCATGGTTTACATAAGGCTGGCGGCGAGCAGTAAACTACAGCAGGACAAATATATTCCAGTTTTCTTGCCAAGTGTGGGTGATAAGAGGTGTGTAAGTGGCTCACGTCAGCGCTGACGTGGTGCTGATGGCACGCATACTGACGCTCGTGCAAAAATCTGCACGGAAGTCTCTCTCTCTCTCTCTCTCTCTCTCTCTCTCTCTTATAAACGTTTTCTCTGGGAGAGAGAGATACAAGAGAAGAGAGAGAGAGAGAGAGAGAGAGAGAGAGAAGATGGTCTTCTTACCTGGAGTCTATCTGGGGTGTGTTCCGAGAGTCAACACCCTCGTGGTCTGGTTCCAAACCAGGCCTCCCGGTGGATGGACTTATCAACCAGGCTTATCAGGGACTGATTTGAGAAATTAGCTCAGTTCTTTCCTAAAGGCAGCCAGGGGTCTTTTGGTAATTCCCCCTTATGTATGAATACTGCCACGGTTTGTATCTGAAGCTATAGAATATGGCAGGGGTCATTGCCTCAGTAGCCCGACTCCAGACTTGGTGATTGAATAAGTCAGTGTGATGATGCTGGCCGCACGCACTTCAATGTAACCACAACCAGCAAGATCACGGACTAACCTAAGGAACTTTAGTTCCTCTCGAAGATAGTCTGGCGTTAGTAATCCTCCTTATGTATGAAGGGATGATGATGAGTCTTGGTCCCTTTACGCTTGCTGTGTTAACCCTTATTGCATTCACTGATTTTCGTTATGGTATTTTACCCTGTATGCCGAGCCTCTGGCTGTCATAGGAGGATTTCGGTGCGTAGTTCGGGATGAATCCTTTCCGAATTTTCCAAATGAAATTATGATGCATCTCTCCTCGCCCGCGTTCCATAGAGTACAATTCGAGAGATTTCCAGCGTTCCCAATAAATCAGGTGTTTGACTAATTTTATACGAGAAGGGGGCAAGGTTCTCTGTACATCCAGGTCTGACCTTCGCCTGACCAGAAAGAGGCAGGCGAAATGTCAAGTGTATTATGATATTCCTGTCTAGAGAGAACAAGTAACTATCATTGGTGTGGCATCTCTTGTTTTGAAGATTCTAGGTATGCAGCCTATCATTTTCCTTGCGGCCTTCACAGCAACACTGATGTGATCCTTGAATGGAAGATTTTCTAATAATGCTCCTCACATTATATTATTATTATTATAACTAACCGCTAAACCCATAAGGGTCATACATCGCTGTACTCCTCACATTAACCTTCCGCCCCAGTGAGTGTCTGAACTTGTTTTATTCTCTCTGTTTATTTTTTTTCATTTCTTCCATGATGGAGCAACCGATTTTTTTTCTTTTTGAACAATTATATTGTGGTGTATATCAGGAATTTGTTGCGTCCTCCATGAATGCCACTCTCATACAAATTCTAGTATCGTCTGCAAAGGACGATACAGTGTTATGATTTATATCTCTGTCGGATATGAAAAGTGAAAACAGAAATGGGTCGAGCACCGCGTCTTGAGGAACTGCTTGTCAGTGACAGTCTTTGATTTTACTGCTGACTAGTTCTCTCGGCTTCAAACTATTATATAGTAAAAAAAACAATCTGCACACTTTATCCAGTATGTTATTATGTATGTTATTACTTCATGATCACTATGTTATTACTTCATGATCACACTGTATGTTATTACTTCATGATCACACTATGTGATTACTTCATGATCACACTATGTGATTACTTCATGATCACACTATGTTATTACTTCATGATCACACTGTATGTTATTACTTCATGATCACACTATGTTATTACTTCATGATCACACTATGTTATTACTTCATGATCACACGTATGTTATTACTTCATGATCACACTATGTTATTACTTCATGATCACACTGTATGTTATTACTTCATGATCACACTGTATGTTATTACTTCATGATCACACTGTATGCTATTACTTCATGATCACACTGTATGCTATTACTTCATGATCACACTGTATGCTATTACTTCATGATCACACTGTATGCTATTACTTCATGATCACACTATGTTATTACTTCATGATCACACTGTATTTTGTCATCCAGTGCCTCTATCATCATGCCATCATGGTACAGCAATTGCAAGAAGCAGAAGTGACCTGCCCTCAAACCCATGTTGCCCTAGGCTATGCAGTTATTTGAATCCATGTGTTTAACAGTTTTGCCTTTACTATTTCAAAGGTTTTCATGATCTGGGCCATAATTGTTACTAGTCTATAATTTTCAAGTTATTTTGACCCTCCTCGTTTTACATAGTGAAGCTATATACGGTTTTAATGACTATGGCATGACTCCTGTGTCTAGAATTCGTCTTCAAAGGATACACATACTAGTTATTTTTGTGTAATTCTTGAACGCGGAGTTCCAAGACTCGGGTCAATGGCAGAGTGCACGGGCATACTACAATAGCTTCTTCGAAATCGATTGTGGTTATGGTTACATCAGAAATTTTGAATTTTGAATCTTCTTGAAAAATTCATTTGAACAATGGCTCACTGACCACAGTCACACTGTGACTTCAGTAGTTTATTCATTGTTTTGTAGCCATCAGTGTATGTATCAATGTATGTTCCATCTCCTTTAAACCCTAATAATAAATGTTTTTTCCCCTGGATTTTGCACATGAGAAAAAGGTTTTTGGGCTTTCTTTCAATTTCTTCCGTGTCTCTTTCGGTCCCTCTGTCTCTCCTGGACTCTGTATTTTGCATTCAGTTTCAGCTCAACATTTTCCATTTCTCTAATCATTGTTCCTTTCCGCTCATGAGAAAGTCCGAAACTTTTGAAAAGCTTTGAGATTCTTTGTATTTATCTGTAGAGAGAGCGTCTCTATATTGCGTCTTTTTCTTCTTAATGGTGTGTGTTCAGAGCATCCTTCTAGTGCCAGTGAGCTCATCCTGGAGAGACTGGTTTAAATCCATGTTACACATACGATCTTCCCACCAAATTTCAGTAAGTCATGGTTTATTTGGTTACAATTAATGTATTTATTATTGAAGCTGAATCTGTTGTATACATCTTCATGACCGTATACGCCCTCGTGACTGTATTGGGCGGCTCAAGTCCAGCGTGTACGCACGACTGAGCATCAATCACGTTGTGTTCCAAGTTTGCTATACCAAGTTATTCACTGCCTTACCATTCATACAACACGCAGCACACAGCACGCACCACACAGCACGCACCACACAGCACGCAGCACACACCACACAGCACGCACCACACAGCACGCAGCACACAAGCACCACACAGCACGCACCACACAGCACGCACCACACAGCACGCACCACACAGCACGCACCACACACACGCACCACACAACAACAGAACACCACACAGCAGCACACAACCCACATGCCACACAGCAACACCACAAACAGCACCACACAGCAGCACCACAACAGCAACAGCCACAATACATCACACACAGCACCACACAGCAGCACCACACAGCAACACCAATACATGCACCACACAGCATGCACCACAATACATGCACCACACAGCAAGCACCACAATACATGCACCACACAGCAAGCACCACAATACATGCACCACACAGCAAGCACCACAATACATGCACCACACAGCACGCACCACACAGCACGCACACAGCACGCAGCACAATCAGCACCACACAGCAAGCACCACAATCATGCACCACACAGCACACCAAGCACCACACACACCAACACTGCACCACACAGCAAGCACCACAAACATGCACCACACAGCAAGCACCACACAGCCCACACAGCAAGCACCACACAGCACACCAAGCACCACACAGCACGCAGCACGCACCACACAACATGCACCACACAGCAAGCACCACAATACATGCACCACACAGCAAGCACCACACAGCACACCAAGCACCACACAGCACGCACCACACAGCATGCACCACACAGCAAGCACCACACAGCATGCACCACACAGCAAGCACCACACAGCACAGCACCACACAGCATGCACCACACAGCAAGCACCACAATACATGCACCACACAGCATGCACCACACAGAGCACCACACAGCAGCACCAACACACAGCACCACACAGCATGCACCACACAACAGCACCACACAGCAAGCACCACACAGCATGCACCACACAGCAAGCACCACACAGCAGCACCACACAGCAGCACCACACAGCACAGCACCACAACAAGCACCACACAGCAAGCACCACAACCAGCATGCACCACACAGCAAGCACCACACAAGCACACCAGCAGCACCACACAGCAGCACCACACAGCATGCACCACACAAGCACCACACAGCATGCACCACACAGCAAGCACCACACAGCAAGCACCACACAGCAAGCACCACACAGCATGCACCACACAGCAAGCACCACACAGCATGCACCACACAGCAAGCACCACAATACATGCACCACACAAGCACCACACAGCAAGCACCACACAGCAAGCACCACACAGCAAGCACCACACAGCACGCACCACAATACATGCACCACACAGCAAACATGTGCAGATTTTATGCATCATACCTTTAACAAATTTTCACGATGCTGTAATTTGTGTCTGCATTTATCATAGTAATGCTGAGACGAAATGAAAACAACACAGCAGAAATAGAAGGAGCAGCAGTACAAGAACAGCAATGCAAGAGCAGCAGTAGCAAGGGGCAGCAGTAGCAGGGGCAGCAAAAAAATATTAAAGCAACAGTAGCAGGGTTAACAGTAGCGGTGGCAGCAGAAGCAGCCTTTTCAACAGTATTAAGTAGCAAAGACAGTAGCAGGGAGTAGCAGTGCAGGAGCAAGAACAACAGTAAAAGGAAGAGAGCAACAGTATCAGGAATAACAGTACCAAGAGCAGCAACAGCAGCATGGACAACAGTATCAGGAGTAACAGTACCAAGAGCAGCAACATCAGGGGCAATAGTAGTAGTGGCAGGAGGAAGGGCAACAGTATCAAGAGCAACGGCTACAGGGGCAGAAGCAGTAGGAACAACAGCAGCAGCTGTAGCAAGGACAACGTAATCAAGAGCAAAAGTAGAAGCGGCAGCAGCAACAGTAGAAAGAATAACAATATCAGGAGTAACAGTAGAAGACGTCGCCTCAAGAGGAGGAGGACAAAGAGCAGTAACAAGAGGAGGAGGACAAAGAGCAGTAACAAGAGGAGGAGGACAAAGAGCAGTAACAAGAGGAGGAGGCAGCAGGAGGAAGAAGACACCCTCGCCTCAAACCAACCGTTCGAACCCTACCTTCCGTTTTCCCTCCCCAGCCACATTTTCTGCCGAGACAACAAAGCGGTGGTCGCTCTTGGAGTTACGCCGGACACACAATAATATCTGGCCAGGTTTTATGACATTCACAGAGGTTTTTACGATAGCTGTTATCCTGCTGATGATATCCTTCCCATCCCTTCCCCCATTCCTTTCACCCCTACCTCTTGGCCTAGTTCTGGCAACTTGTGAGGCATGCTTCGTTGAACTGCTGCTGCTGCCTCTGCTTTTCCAACCTCTCGAAACTTGATGACGCTTTTATGGATGCCATCTCATCATTAATTTTGAGATGAAATGCCCCTTTTTATTAACAAAATTAAGAATGTAAAGAATAAAGATCTCAATACCGTGGCTGAAACAATTCAACTGTGGTCCGGGGATGGTTCAAAACATCGCCATAAGGTTACTGTCATAAGCGCGAGTTTCGGGTGAAATTAGGTACATCAGCAGTGCACGACTCCTCTACTCAATGTGAAAGTTAGTATTGGAACAGTCACAGGGGTCAACACCTCCGCGGTGGATGAAGGTCTAATTAACCACACTGTTAATGCTGGCTGCACGCAGTGCAACTTATGAACCACAGCCTGAGTGGTCAGGAACTGATTTGAGGAACTTGACAGTCAATGATTTCTTAGTGGTTTCCCTAAAGCATGAAGGGCGCTGAAAAGTCGTGGACCTCTGACGCTCATCGAGTGCTCTCTTAAGTGTACTTGTCACTCCGCTACTATTTTTTTTGGAGCCACTTTGCACAGTCTGCCAAGTCTCTTGTTGTCATAAAGAATGATTTCGGTGTGCAGGTTTGAAATCAGTTCCTTCAGGTTTGTCCGCGTGCAAATTATGTACCTTTCTCGGCTACGTTTCAAGGAATACGGTTCAAGGGGCTTAAAACATTCCCAGTAGTTTAGATGTCTGATTGAATGCATACGGGAAGTAAAAGTTCTATGTACTTTTCCAGCTTAGCAAACTCGTCTACCTTTAATTGGGACGTTAGTATACATAAGTATTCTAGCCTGGAGAGAACAAAAGACTTAAAAAGTATAATCACTGGCTCAACATTTCATATCTTGAAAGTTCTAGTTATCCAGCCCATTATTTTCCTTGCGGTAGCAATATTTTCACATAAATAGACTTTATGACCCATAAGTCTGGACCCATAGGGTTCTGGATAGGACGTCGAGGGTGTGGAGTGGCCAGAAAGGAGATCCATCTCACTCCATTGGATTTTTTTCCTCTTGTGGTCAACTAAAGGCGTTGATCTACTGAAGAAAATTCAGAGCGTTGCCCATCATTTACGCACCTAACGCCATCACTCCTAAAACTGTGTACTTACTGCCTGGATATCTTGTCTGCATTCATGTATCAATAATAATGTTAGAAACGTTGAACACTTCCTGTAAATAAAAGACTTTATCGCTGCCTTTACTTCCAAAGACAATTGTACTCTAATGATTAGCCGAATTCCGTTTTTAGCAGAAAATCGAAATTTCCTAAAAAAAAAAAAAAGGGGGAACCCGAAAAGTGGAAAAATTGCGATATATCATGATTTATTTTATTCTTACAGGACACCCTTATACATTACCATCGTTACCAT
This sequence comes from Cherax destructor, assembly GCA_009830355.1. NCBI lineage: Eukaryota > Metazoa > Arthropoda > Malacostraca > Decapoda > Parastacidae > Cherax > Cherax destructor. The sequence goes on along the minus strand of WNWK01000233.1, from coordinate 214,170 downwards.
AATTACCACCACTACCATTACCATAATCACCATCATTATTACCATCAGTCTCATAACAAAATGCTGTCACAAACTCCAGATGAAAATCGTAAAGCTATCTCCCAGTGGCTCACCAAGGTTAATTGAGGCGTGAGTGGGGGGAGAAGAAGAAGAAAGAGGGGATAAGGGTGGGGGGCCAAGTGAGGGGAGGGGAGACGAAGGAAGGGGATCGGGTAGTGAGTGAACAAGCGAGTGTTGCCAGCTAATACACTATTGATGACCTTCATAAAGCCATTTACACAAGGTATTGATGACCTTCATAAAGCCATTAAGAGTGGAGAGCGGCGGTGGTGGCGGTGTGGTGGCGGCGGCGGCGGAGGCGGCGGCAGGCGGGTCATCCAGACATTTCTCACAAATGGGAAATTAAAAACCCTATTTTTTTACTTTCCCACACTTTCTCACTCTTACTAATGAATCTATTTTTAAACTGATAATGGATTTTTTCTTTAATTTTATATATATATATATATATATATATATATATATATATATATATATATATATCGTGCCTAATAGGTAAAACTGGTCAATTAGCAAGAACTCATTTAAAATTAATCCTTTCTAAAATTTTCTCTTATATACGTTCAAAGATATATTTTTTCATTAATGTTAATGTAAAAATTTATAATTTTGTACCAAAAGAATCTTAGAAAACTTACCTAACCTTATTATAACAAGCGCAATTTAATTAAGCCTACTCCAACTAAATATATTTTAAGATACTTTTACAATAATTTAATAATAAACAAACACAATAACATATATTTTTTTTCGTTAGGTTCAGAAAGATTTTTGCGAAATTATTGCACACACAAATTTTCGCTTGTCTTATATGGCAAGATGAGCGTTGCTATTTAAGCCAAAATAGCAAGTTCTGCCTATTCGGCACGACATATATATATATATATATATATATATATATATATATATATATATATATTGTATATGCTAATTCACAAAAGATTGCAGCTTATCTTTTCTCCGACCATCTAGTCAACTTTCCACACCACTGACAGCTAAAGGATTTTTTTTTCCATATATTTAAAATACTGATCACCAGATTGGGTAAACGCAGTTCTCTGACGATTACCAGATTCCCATTGTAGAATTAAAACCCATTATCTGTGCGCTCAGTCGAGTTGACAGTGCCAAAGGCTATTCATTCCACGCCACTTTATTAATAACTCGCATTCACAAGATTATTATTAGAAATATAATCCCAAATTCTAAAGAATATGATTTTAAATTATAAATAATATGATTTTAAATTCTAAATATGATTTTAAATTCTAAATAATATGATTCTAAATTCTAATATTTTAAATTCTAAATATGATTTTAAATTCTAAATAATGTGATTCTAATTTTTAAATATACTATTTCTAAATATAATTCTAAATAATATAATTATAAATTTCCAAATATGATTCTAAATTCTCACTGATACAGTATAACTGTGGGATTACCTGTAACTGTTTTGAGATATATTCCTGCCCTATCAGCCCCGGTTTTGGGCCAAACTTTCTTGTTAAGTTTCTGTTGGTGTCAGCAGGACACCTTCGCATCCTGGTTGTGATCTGCCACTCGGAAGATGTAGTGATGCAGCTTCCTCTTGTAGACTCCTACATTTGTTCCAGAAATATTTTTAATATCTGTTGGTAGCAGGTCGAAGAGTCTCGACCGATATCTTCCAGGTGTAATATGATCAAGTATTTCTCGTCATCGCTCCAGAAATACTCTGAGGTGTTCCCAGTAGTTGAAAGGCTCAACTAAGCAGAACAATGATGGGAGGAACAGGTAACCTCTGATGGCTACAGACAAGCTCCGATCGCACGTAAATTTTCCACATTATATCAGTGTAACGCCGTCTCAGAATCTTACTCCTGCATCCACTACTCGTATGTATCAACTGTAGAAGACCTCAGTTAGAAGTCGAACGATACAGTTAAAGAGTCTTTCTATTTCTGTCTTGATGTGGATTATTTTCTCTCATGTCTATTTATATTTCAGAGCCACAAACCTCAATGCCAGCGTTAGAACCTGTGTTTGGCCTGGCAGAGTAGAGTACCTTGCCGCACAGCCCTGCAGACGAAGAGAGGAGAGCATTTCTCTAGATATAAAGCCACTACCCACGCTACAGACAGGTCACAGTCATGATTATTTCATCAGGTGCCAGGTTTTTGGCCACGCTGTGCCGCTGTACAATTAAGAAAATCCGATTGATACCAGCGCCACACCCTTCATCATAAATGAGGAATACACTGCAGTGTAAGGCACCAGTACACTGCAGTCCGAAGCTGAGCTTGACAGTAGTGTGACGCTGAAGTGGTAAAGTAGTAGGATGTGAATGAATGGTTCAGAGAACCGACGAGTTGGTAAATTAGACACATGCAACACTTGGGTATCTTTATGAGAAAGTTTCGCCACACAGTGGCTTCATCAGTCCATACAAAGGAGAATCGTGAAGAACAGGAGGAGTGTGAGGTTGTCAGTCCTCAATCTTGAGTCGATGTTGTCAGTCCATCATGAATAGAAACCATATGAGCAGAGGAAGCTATATACTGTAGACAGGAGAGGTGCAGCAGTTGGAGGTGTCACATTTGTTCAATGTGGAAGTAGGTCATGCCCAAGGATTTCTTCGCTTGCCTATTCCTTGGGCACGACCTACTTCCACATTGAACAAATGTGACACCTCCTACAACTGCTGCACCTCTCCTGTCTACAGTATATAGGCTTCCTCTGCTCATATGCTGTTATTCTATTCAAGATTGAGGGACTGACAACCTCACACTCCTCCTGTTCTTCACGATTCTCCTTTGTATGGACTGATGAAGCCACTGTGTGGCGAAACGTTTCCTCAATAAAGATACCCAAGTGTTGCATATGTGTCTAATTTACCAAAGTAGTAGGATATTGAGGTATATATAAATCTATGATGTACCTGTGACCGGTTTCGAGGACTTCTCTACCCACTTAGCCCGGCCCTGGGCCAAGATTTTTAAAGCAGCTCCGTAACTCCTTTTCTTATGTACATTCTCTTATTAGGCTTTTCCAGAGGAACATATCTTACACAGCTCTTGTATGCTTGTGTATCTTGCTTTCCATGCACTGGTGCTGGGTCAACAAAGCTCAAGATTGAAGAATGAGACATTTGTGAAACATTTGAGAATCTCCTCATCGTCCATCGTTCTTCTCTGTATTGGACTGAAGGAACCACTGGTTGGCGAAACGTTTCCTCAGTAAAGGTTCCTAAATGTTGCAAAAGTATCTCATTCTTCAACATACCCTGGATTTGATATTCACAAACAACGCGGAACTAATCAGAGACATAACAGTTACAAAAACAATATACTCTGATCATAACATCATAGAAGTTCAAACGAGTTCAGTAATTTTAACAACCGTAGAATTGACTAGGAAAAAATAAACCAAGAGCTATCAGACATATCCTGGGAATCAGACATGAGCGCCCTAAATCCCCACCAGTGCCTAGAGAAGCTGAATACAGAAGCATACAAGGTATGTATGAAGCACGTACCATTGAGGAAACCCAGAAGATCAGATATAGAGAGCGTAGGAGATGGTACAGAAGAAAACGGGTTACTGAATTGCTTAAAATACAAATATGCTGCAAGAAAGGAAAGATAGTCTTAGCCGAGAGATCAATGAATTAGAGCAAAATCTTAAGATGTCATACCTAACAGAAGAAGTACAAAGGGAACAAAAGGCCATACAGGATATTGCAAGAAACCCAAAATATTTCTATTCCTATGCAAAATCCAAGCTAAGAACTACATGTAGCACTGGACCATTATTGACGATGAACAGGAAATGAGTGAAATACTAAAAGAACAGTGAGTCGGTGTTCACTAAATGACAGCAAGGTAGAAAATACAGAAAAAATTTCACTCCAGCAGTAGGCCGCGCAGACCAACTAACTGACATTAGTACAAATTCCACATTATTTTTTTTTTTTTTTTTTAAAGCGCTAAACCTATGTGGGTCATTCAGCGCAAGACGTGGTGGAGGCTTGATCCTCCGTCAGCTGAGCGTCAGACAGACTCGCTTCCTATTTGTACTCACCCAGATTTCAAAAAAAGAAATGGATAACATGGCCACTCACTCAGCACCTGGACCAGATTCATGGCATGCCCTATTTAAAAGAAGTGCAAAGTACCACTAGTACGAACCCTCAGTATTCTTTAGAGAAAGAGCCTAGATATAGGTGAAATACCGGAGGCCTTAAAGAGTGCAGACATAGCTCCTTTGCATAAAGAAGGTAATAAAGCACTAGCTAAAAATTACAGACCAGTAGCCCTAACTTCTTACATAATAAAAATCTTCGAAAGAGTGAGGAGACGGCAGATTACAAATTTCATGGACCAGCACAACCAGCATAACCCGAACCAGCATGGCTTTAGAGCGGGACGATCATGCCTGTCACAGCTGCTGAACCATTATGACAGAATTACAGAGGTATTGGAAGACGACCAAAACGCAGATGTGATTTACACAGATTTTGCAAAGACGTTTGACAAATGCGATCATGGAGTGATAGCGCACAAAATGAGAGCCATGGGCATTACGGGAAGGTAGGCAGATGGATTTTGGGTCCCTAAAACACGGAACACAAAAAGTAGTAAACAGAGCAAGATCCAGCATTAGCGAGATAAAAAGCTCATCTCAGTGCCCCAAGGCACTGTCCTGCAAATTGCTGTTTCTCATCCTCATAGCAGACATATATAAAAACACGTCACACTTTTTTATCATCATTTGCAAATGACACTAAAATAAGCATGAAAGTCACTACGGTAGAGGACACTGAAAAATTACAGGAAGACATAAGCAGGGTTTTCCAGTGGGCAGTGGAGAACAACATGACGTTCAATGGTGATAAGTTCCAACTGCTTACGTATGGAAAGAATGAAGAACTCAAAAGGAACACTATATACAAAACTCAAGAGGGTCACCAAATAGAGCGAAAGGAACAAGTAAAAGACCTGGGAATAATTATGTCAGCTGACCTTTCTTTTAAAGACCATAACAAGACAAAGATCACGACAGCCAGGAAGATGACGGGGTGGGTATTGAGAACTTTCAAAACAAGGGAAATAATGCCGATGGTGACACTCTTCAAATCACTTATGGTCCCTCATTTAGAATATTGCTGTGTTGACGGCCCCGTTCAAAGCAGGAGAAATATCAGAGCTGGAACAAATACAGAGATCGTTTACGGCTCACACTGAGCCAGCAAAGCACCTAAATTACAGGGAACGCCTTCAAGTCTTGAACATGTACTCATTGGAGCGGGGAGAGAGATACATGATAATATATACCTGGAAAGTACTCGAGGGCCCTTGAGCCCGTAACTTTTAATTAAACATTACTTGGAGTAGAGATATGGGAGGAAGTGCAAAATAAACCCAGTGAGGAGCAGGGGTGCGGTGGGGACAATAATGAACACTGTATCAACATCCGGGGTCCCAGACTATTCAACATCTTACCAGAAGCTATCAGAAACAACGCTGGAACAAGTGTAGAAGCCTTCAAGAGGAAACTGAACAAGTATTTCACTAGGTACCAGATCAGCCAGGCTGTGATGGATATGTGGGGCAGCAGGCCTTGAACAGCAACAGCCTGGTTGACCAGACGAGCCTGGCCCATGGCCGGGCTCCGATAGTGAAACTCTCGAAACTCTTCAAAGGTATATCAAAGGTAAAGGAAATCGTAATAACACGCGTTTTGTGATTTGTTCTCTATGAATGTTTCTTATTTGTACTTCAGTGTTTTAGATTACGTCTCTCAGTTGTGTATTGTTCGTGTAGATCAGTTCTAGCTATTTTCATTTCTGATAGGTTCTGTTATCTTGACTTTTATTACTGATGCAAATAGGAAACATCTATAAAAACAGTGAACAATAATATATTATTTCAGAGGTATAATTTAAGAAAGCAAAACCGTGTAACTGTTGTCTAGTAAAAATCTCTTAAGGCAGTTTAATTTATGTTTATATGATTTATGGTTATATGATTTATGGTTATATGATTTTAAATTTGCTCTCTGGTATGTGTCCTTTGAGTTGAAGTTCTTCCAGATACTATGTCTCATACAATCTGTTGTCTACAACTTCAATTTATATCTGAAGGGTTGAAGTCTTCAAGGAGGCTAATATTTGCTAGAAGATTTTCAAGCTTTCTGGATCTTTTATTTTCCTTATCTCTCCGGTGAATTTCTCTGCCTTGCTGACCGTGATTTATATTTATGAACAATTACATGATCATTCTTCCCCGCTAAATTCCAAAGACTAACACTATAATGTGAGGATTTCAAAAGTTTCATGCAACAAAGTGCGCCCGTAATATACATTTTACTCCACCCTGTCATTCCTATATACGACTCATGTAATCGTAATCAGAGGATTGTAAACAAATCACAGAACGTGTGGCGGATCGAACCGACGGTAGGCGAGTCCTAGTTGGACGAATCATGTTAGGCGTATTTCAGAACTCGTTTCCATGGTTCAGCCCACCCTACTGTGTATGTATAGTGTGTGTGTGGTAGTTACATTGTCTAGGCCATGTCGATTAGACACTAGGCCTGTTGTATGTTTGTGTGTGTGTGTGTGTGTGTGTGTGAAACACTTCAATGTTGGCCGCCGGTGAACCCTCGTGCGTGAAGCAGGCGATAGCCACCATGCCATCGCGTGTATGTGTGTGTGTAGTGTGTGTATGTGTGTGTGTGTGTGTATTCAGGGTTGAGCAGAGAAAACGCATGTGTTTCAAACGCCTAGTACTCGGCGGCGGTTGGTGGTGGTAATGACCATGAGAGACCGTCGATGGACAACTTAGACTCTGATGTAATTAAGATTTGTCATCTTTAAAATACGCAAAGTTATTCAGTTGTGAAAAACATGCGTTTTTCTCTGCTCCACGACGGCAAACACACGATGCTCTACGCTCCATGACTACTGAACCTCCATTGTCTGAGCTGTCCATTGACAGTCCCTCATGGCCATTTACCATCCGCCGCCCAGTACTAGGCGTTTGAAACATGCGTTTTCTCTGCTCCACCTGTATACATCATAGTACATTATATATATATATATATATATATATATATATGTCGTGCCGATTAGGTAAAACTGGTCAATTAGCAAGAACTCATCTAAAATTAAGTCCTTTCTAAAATTTTCTCTTATACGTTTAAAGATATATTTTTTTCATTTATGTTAATGTAAAAAATTATAATTTTGTACCAAGAGAAACTTTGAAAACCTACCTAACCTTATTATAACAAGCGCAATTTAATTTAGCCAAACCCAACTAAATATATTTTAGATAAGTTAACATTAATTTAATAATAAACAAACACAATGAAATATATTTTTTTCGTTATGTTCAGAATGATTTTGGCGAAATTATTGCATACACAAATTTTCACTTGTCTTATATGGCAAGGTGAGCGTTGCTATTTAAGCCAAAATCGCAAGTTTTACCTAATCGGCACGACATATATATATATATATATATATATATATATATATATATATATATAATATATATATTATAAGAAGACAGACAGACAGACAGACAAAGTCAGTCAGCAGGATTCGATACTGCTACTGAGAGACGGGCTATCCACTCAGCCACATATGCCACAAAAGTTGAGCAGCCTGGTTCACAAGCCATGTTTCTTTACCAACCCGGACACGTCAGTGAGCCTCAAGCATAAATTTAAGCTATTTCAATCTCCTCATGTATGTTCCGACTCACAAGCGATTTTTATATCAATGCGCCACGCAGAAACAAGCGAGTATATACAGAGAAAGATCGTGTCCGGGTTGGGAAAGAAACATGGCTTGTGAACCAGGCTGCCCAGCTTTTGAGGCATTTGTGGATAAGAGCACTGCCTGGGAATCTTGCCCGTCTCTCAGTAGCAGTATCGAATCCTGCTGACTGCGATATTTCAACTGTATATACCCGCTTGTTTCTGCGTGGCGCATTGATGTGTGTGTGTGTGTGTGTGTTACTCTTATTGTCTTTTATTCTTAGTCCTCTATTCATCCTCTAGACTCAGAGAACATCTCACTCTATACATAAAATCACGCTTGACTGTAAAATACTTCAGTATGTTGTAAGATACCTCAGAATGTCTAAGATACTCCAATAAGTCTGTAAGATAGCTTTCATTTACTGATATTTCAACTGTATTACCAAAAACATTAAAAGTAAATGGTATCCATCAAAAATAGAACCACGTTAAATAAAATGAAAACATCCATTCAACTGACACAAATGTTCGTCATTTAGTTAATGGTTCTTGCTCTTGTGTTTCAGGTATCAGCTTAGTTCAAGTATTGACCGGGTCACGCCTAGGTCACCCCAGCCAGCGTGAAAAACACTGACGTAACCCATCCTAATGTAGCATAGCCTTCTCTACTTAACATAACCTAACCTAACCTTATTTATCCCATTTTAACCCAACCTATATAACTCATACATAACATGATCTGTCCTCTACCTGTACCCGATTTCTAGGGGTCGTTGCCCCCTGTGGTCCGGTTCCTGAGCAGGTCACCTATTTGCGTGATCAATCAGGCTACTGGTGATAGCAGCAAGCAAGCATCGCAGCCCGATTAATCAGAAACTGCCTTGGAGTCAGCTTAGAATCTCTTAATAATATTCCTTACATATGAAGTGACGCTGTTGATAAACCTTGGATACTTTGCACTTACGGAGTTAGATAAGCTTTCATTTGGGTCGGAGTCTTAACATGTCTCCCGATCTGTTAGGAAGTAACTACGTATGAAGGGAGGGTGTTGAAGAGTCTTGGTCCCTTTAGTGTTATTAGTGTACTCGTTACACCCTCACTTTTAACTGGGATTTTTTCGCTCTCATAGGAAGTGATTTCAGTGTACAGATTTTGAAGCAGATCATCCAGTTATAGATTATGATGTACCTTACTTACAATGTTGCGAGGTTTAGGAGAAGAGTGCCAAACTGAGGTAAACAACATGGGTGCCAGAACTCATGTTTGGCTCACCAGAGTGATGGTGCCTCATCAAGGTGCTGCTCACTTGAGCTCAAAAGGTATCACGGGTTATAGATGATCCAGAAATTCAACCAGTAACCCAAAACCCGCCCATCCCTCTATCCATCCTCTTCTCCAATCATCCATCCCTCCCTCCCTCCATTCGTCTCCCCCAAAAAAAAATCTATTCTAAGTCTTTTCATCATCAGCAAGAGAGAAATAGAGATCATTTTCGGGCGTTTTATCTTCGTTCTCTTAACAAATGTAATGAGTTATTGGAGGGTAGGGGAAGGTGGGGGTAGTAGATGGGTAAAAGAGAAGGGGAGGTTGAAGTAGATGGGGAGGGGTAAGACAAGGAGAGGTTGAAGGGAGGGGGAGAAGGGGAGGAAAGGGAAAGAAGGATGGAGGAGTAAAAGAAGAGAGAGGAAGAGGGAAGGGAAAGGAGGAATATGGAAGAGGGAGGGAGAAGAGACGGTGCATCTTATAGATGAATGTTGCAAATTCTTTGCCATCCTGGTGTGCTGGGCACACGTGGTGCATGGTACACGTGTGCTCAATACAGCACAGCACAGCACAAGCACAACGCAGCATACCACAATACAACACAGTCAGGCTGTCACACAACTTTGAGAAAACCAAGAGTAAATTATTTTTAGGAAGCTATTTGATACGTTTATTAGCGATTGTTTATAGACAGAACTCGTCAGAAAAACATTCAGAGTTGCCCACAGTCTGAATCGTTTGTCCCCAGCTTCAGCTGCACCTACTGCCCAAGATGGAGTCTCGAAATTTGGGTATCTAGGCTCTCCATCAAGCAGGGCTATCCTCCGCCATCAATACATGAAAAGGTATAACCATAAACAGTATACCTCGGTGTGATTATCATAATCACTGCAAACTTTATGGTCATCGCTATGGATATACTAACAAGAAGTATAACCATAGACAGTTATACCTCTGTGTAATCTATCTTAATTATTGTAAATTTTATGGCTACTGATATGGATATACGAACAAGAGGTATAACTATCGACAGTTATACTCCCGTGTGATCCAAGTTCATTACTACAGTTTCACTTCTTCACTTCTGACTCTTCAGAAGTACATCTACTGCCCTAGCAACAACATACCTCTAAGGTACCTGTGGCGGGTGTCGAGGGTTACTCTCTACCCTTACAGCCTAACCCTTGACTGAAATTCAAAACAAACCATTTTGAAAATCGATTTTGACGTAAAAACATTTAAATATTACTTAACACTTTTCAATACTTGGGCAATTATCAAGGTAAGCAAAATATGTATAGAAAATACTAGCATGTAATATAGTTAAATACTCTTAAAAATACAAATGAGACGCCTAGTATTACGAAGGATACACGAAAGTATACACTAACAGGATACACAAAGGTATACACTAACAGGATACACAGAAGTATACACTACCAGGATACACAAAGGTACACACTACCAGGATACACAAAGGTACACACTACCAGGATACACAAAGGTACACACTACCAGGATACACAAAGGTATATGTTACTAGAGAAAGTTGAGGTTTAAAATCCATTTTTGCTTAATAGATCACTGAACGTTTTCGGCGGAAGTACACTAATATCTGATCACAAATCGGATCTAAATAACAATAATAGCAATAACAGCAACAATAATAATAATAATAATAATTTATTTAGACAAGGGACAGTTAAAAATTTGGGTGACATTTACTGGTACAAAGGGAAAGTGCAAGGTTTTGCCCGCTCCAGAATAATAAAATATTCTAGAGCGAAACGTTGTTCCCGTAAAACATTCTACAGTTGGTGTATTTTCATGACCACAAGTAAAAAAAATTTATTAACACATCGGCCGTCACCCAACAAGGCAGGGTGACCCAAAAAAAAAAACTTTCATCATTCACTCTATCACTGTCTTGCCAGAGGCGCCTTTACACTACAGTTATAAAACTGCAACATTAACACCCCTCCTTCAGAGTGCCGGCACTGTACTTCCCATCTCCAGGACTCAAGTCCGGCCTGCCGGTTTCCCTGAATCCCTTCTTAAATGTTAAATTCATAATCCCTTCATAAATGTAAAATTTATTTTCCCCAGTTTTACTATTATCAAAATAGTGTAAACAAAAGTAACAGCTGTTCTGTGTTCCTGTGTTACACATGCTTCCTGTGCCTCCTTGTACCTTTGGGTGTGGCGGGTAACTTTAAAGTACAGGCACGGGTAGGTTCCCAGGGTGGACCGCAACCCGGGTCTTCTGGCAGCGGTGTAGGTATAATGTTTGTCAGGAAACAATACAAGTGTTTCCTGACGCGGGTCTTAATCATATGATGACCCACAGCTGGAGCTTTTTGGCCATCTGACCGAGGCCTTCCACTACCGCGCGGTGACCAGCCATTGGCTCCCCGTTAGGGAATTCTCGTCACGTCTCCTTGGGATCCTGAGGTCTTGAAGGGAAGTTTTGCTCGGGAGGAGGGGGGGAGGGAGGGAGGGAGGGAGGAGGGAGGGAGGGAGGTTCCTGTTTGTCACTTTAGAGTCTAAATCTCCCTAATGCCACAGACATGAGGAGCAGGAACTAGTCTGTCACAGCTGCTGCTGATGCCGAGAAATGCCAGAAATTCTAGGCCTCGCATCTCCGCTGTAGTGGACCACAGCGGTGGCGCCACCTCTTTTAATAGGCCTCGAAACTTTCGATGTATAAAGGTACTTTTGGATGCTAGTGTAGACTTGCGGCCTTCACAAAGCACGTGCAATCATTAGATCTTTAACAAACTGGTTTAGAAAAACACATAAGCAAACACTAAGACACATTAGAAAACGTTTCGGTCCTGAGACCTTGATGACTTCTTAGTGATCAAGGTCCCAGGACCGAAACGTTTTCTAAAAAATATGTCCCAGTGTTACTTAGGTGTCTTTCTAAACCTACTTGTCGGTATCTACTACTAAGGTTTATATACCAATCTAACTTTACCGAATATCACACTTTTCACGCCAAAGACGTTTCCTCATTTTAATATTAATAAATTTGTCCTCTGCGTTTATTTCATCTTTTAATATATTTCACATTTATAAAACAGATGACAGGTCGACGGATGTAAAACGAAATAGGTGACAGGTTGATGTGCATTAATATTTACAGACTTTAGGATTTATATACTGCTGAGTTCCTCGGTTCTCTGAGACTTTAGATTGGCAATGTTCAGCTTTATCAGTCACTCGATAAGAGCTCTACACAGAGCGAAACGTTGTCACAATAAAAGCTTGCTCTGCACCTCTCTTCATTACTGTCGCCAGTACCCAGAGTTACCATCAGTTCTGTTGGAAGGCAAAGAAGGAAAAATAGGGACAAATTGAGCGAAATAGGGACACATGGGCGAAATAGGGACACACGGGGCGAAATAGACACACATGGGACGAAACGGACACATGGGATGAAATAGGGACATATAGGTAAATGCGATATCAGTTATAGCAGAGGAAACTAAGTCCGTCAAGCTTGGTAAGCGGGTTATCAAGACCAGGGAAGCGATGGAAGGAGATAGGACAGAGCAGTGAGAAACTTCATAGTTGTTTAAAGGAGATAGATAAGACGGGATAAATGACCTTGCTACTTTACGTTTTCTTTAAAGAACATGAGAATGGAAGAGCACTGCAGCAGGCCTACTGGCCCATGTTAGGCACGACTAACTCGAACCCAAACCCTTTTATTCATACGCCTGTCCGACCTTCAGGTGTCTCTTCACGGTAGACATATTTAATCAATAGGCTCACAGTCTTGTTGTTAGAGAATGAGAAACATTGTTCATGGTTGCAGTAACTAGCGAGGATAATCTATCTCACGTGACATGCTTAGAATCTGCTTAGTGATAAGTGCAAATGTCTGCTGTTGCTGTCTACCTCTATGGTATGTCTACCGTGATGACATTTTATTGTTGTCTGCCTTAAGCACATAGCGCCGAGACAACGAAGTAACATTAATAATGTTAGGTAAAAGAACACAAGTGCAACTAATGTGACATTTTATTGTGACAACGTTTCGCTCTCCAGGAGCTTTATCAATACAAGAACATTATGTGAAGAATTATATACACAATATATACTAAATATGAGGTAATCAGTCCTTCAGCCTTGGATCAGGTGAAGAGCACCGTAGTCTTGAAGACTCTGAAGCGCCTATATACTGGTGTAACCCTTGTGGTTTAGCGCTTCTTTTGATTATAATAATAATAATAAAATATACTGGTGTCAGGTGAGGACATTGTATACCATTCATGTACAACTTGTCAGACACTGCAACATCATGGAATCTTGGTACAAAGGACATCTCCACAACCTTCTTGCTTACCCCTGGCCCATCTATCGGGTATGACCTACTTCCACTGGGGAATTCCGCCTACCAGTGACAATGTCTTGGTCTGCTTCACCTCCCCCACCTGACGCCAGTATATAAGCGCCAGGCTTCATACATGTGCTTCAGATTCTTCAAGACTACGACTCTTCAACTCCAAGGCTGAGGGACTAATTACTTCATCTTTGTATATACTTCTACATTCTTCACATTATGTCCTTGTATTGTACCGATAAAGCCACTGGATAGCGAAACGTCTACAAATCAAGATACCCAGATGTTGCAAGTGTGTCCAATTCTTCAATAATTCGAAATATGTGACAAATTTAGCTTACCACTATCTCCACCATCACAACCGAAGCTACCAGCATCACATAAAGCTACACCACAGCCACAACTACCACCACAACTACCATTAGGACTAACAAGACTATCACCGCCACATACAACCACCACCATCACCACTACTACTACCACCACCCCACCAAGCCACCCTTCTCTTCTGCCCTCCCAGTTCCCTATATAACTTTCAGGTTGAAAAATGGCCAGACGGGTTGAATGCTACATCACAAAATTGACAAGGAGGAGATTACCCAGAGAGATATTATGAAAGGGTGTTAGCGATATTGGATTAGCCGGGATAGTGTGTGGTGATGGCTACAGTGGACCGGCATGCTGGGGTATTAAGCTTAGCACCTAGCACAACATGCTAGCTATGAGAACCTAGCACATGCTAGCTATGAGAACCTAGCACGTGCTAGTTATGAGAACCTAGCATATGCTAGTTATAAGAACTTAGCACAGCATACTAGCTATGAGAACCTAGCATATGCTGTTATGAGAACCTAGCATATGCTAGTTATAAGAACTTAGCACAGCATACTAGCTATGAGAACCTAGCATATGCTGTTATGAGAACCTAGCATATGCTAGTTATAAGAACTTAGCACAGCATACTAGCTATGAGAACCTAGCATATGCTGTTATGAGAACCTAGCATATGCTAGTTATAAGAACTTAGCACAGCATACTAGCTATGAGAACCTAGCATATGCTGTTATGAGAACCTAGCACAGCATACTAGCTATGAGAACCTAGCATATGCTAGTTATGAGAACCTAGCATATGCTAGTTATGAGAACCTAGCACAGCATACTAGCTTTGAGAACCTAACATATGCTAGTTATGAGAACCTAGAACATGCTAGCTATGAGAACCTAGCATACCATACTAGCTATGAGAACCTACCACAGTATACTAGCTATGAGAACGTAGCACAGCATGGTAGCTACAAGACCCTAGATGTCCTACAAAGCCCAGCACCTAGCACAGAATTGTTAACCACGAGAACCTAGCAGGCTGGGCGTGCTAGGCACTGAGGTATTAACCCAGCAGACCCCAGCAACTCGCGTCACCTCTCTCACACAATAAAACACAATGTACACTGGCTATTTTTTTCCGAAAGTCACGAGGAAAATTTTTCCTGTGGGTGGAGAGAAAATTCAGCGGCGGACACATCTTGTGGTAATACTCGGAAAAAATCGGATTTATTGGTGTTTTATTGTGTGTTTTTTTTGTAAAGCCATCAGATGTTTTTATTATGTATTTTGAACCATGGTAGTTTCTGACTTATTGCTTAATGAGTTTTATTAATTAATTCTCTCTCTCTCTCTTTCCTTAGTCATTTATACATGGTTGCGGGGGTCGAGTCTTATCTCCAGGCCCCTCCTTTCAACTTTGTACTCACCTATTTGTTTTTGCAGGGTCGAGTCATAGCTCCTGGCCCCCGCCGCTTCACTGGTCACTACTAGGTCCACTCTCTCCCTGCTCCATGAGCTTTATCGTATCGTGTGTGTGTATTCACCTATATATGGTTGAAATGGGTCGAGTCACAGCCCATGGCCCAGCCTTTTCGCTGGTCGCTACTAGGTCCACTCTCTCCCGGCTCCAAGAGCGTTATCGTACCTCTTCTTAAAGCTATGTATGGATGTCGCCTCTACTGTGTGTGTGTGTGTGTAAGCTTTCCTTAATTAAAATTAAAGTAGGTTACTGAGGGAAGAATTATTCCTGCTTTAAACCAGTGTTGGTGTTCCGTGACTTTTAAAAACCCTCTTCATTTTGGCAGTTCCATCCATCTTTTTCCTCATTATCTTTGTCCTCACGTATGAGAATTTAGGAACCTTCCTTGTGGTTCAGTACCACACTGACCGTCTTGTTGCAGTCTGGTGGTTCTGTCTAGCGTGGTTGATGGTTGTGTCCAGCGTGGTTGATGGTTGTGTCCAGCGTGGTTGATGGTTGTGTCTAGCGTGGTTGATGGTTGTGTCTAGCGTGGTTGATGGTTGTGTCTAGCGTGGTTGATGGTTGTGTCTAGACACCCCGCAGGTCAGCTCCTTACAAAGCAACGTATCTGCTCCCTCCTCTGTGCTTGGTAAAAGCTCGGCCTTGCGCGAAACGTTGTATATACTTAAAAAAGAAATTATCTGTTACCAGTGTCTTTATTACCAACAGCCTGGTAGATCAGTCCAGCAACCGGGAGGTCTGGTCTGGGACTGGGCAGCGTGGGGGGGGCGGTGACCCCCCTAAAATCGACTTCAAGTGAACTCTGGTGTACGTAGCGTGGTAGCTCACATGAAACGCACATCAATGAAAGGGTAAAAAAAAGAGGAACTAGAAGGAACAACAACAATATTTACCACAGCTGTTCCGAGGAACCAGACAAGAGATGCAACTCTCCTCCGTCTTCAGTGTATAAATCTACAGCCGAAAGGGTCTCTTGTTTTTTTCTTATTGATAAAGCTACTGCGCAGGCGAAACGTCTCAATACTGATACCCAGGTGTTTCACGTTTCTTAATCAAATTAGGGAGCAACTTTTCCCCTTCAAGACGATCTAAAGTGTGGAGTGGGCAACCCACACCGCCACACACTACAAGTTAGAGATGTAAACAGACTGGAGGAAAATGATGAGAGAGAATACTAGTTTTTCCTACACACTGAAAGCGTTTCAGAGAAGTCGGAGGCGTCTTCCAGACATATTGTGAAATTTTAGGTACAAATATACGAATAACACGTTTAACACTCCCCGTATGGTTGTATTAATACAGCACAGTGTAACCAGTGAGGTATACAACACATACAGTGTAAGATGTGCGTTAGACAACACCCTCCCTCACCCAGCAGTGAGGTACACAACACACACAGTGTAAGTTGTATACTATACAACACCCTCCCTCACCCAGCAGTGAGGTATACAACACACAGTGTAAGTTGTATACTATACAACACCCTCACCAGCAGTGAGGTATACAAACACATAGTTAAGTGTATACTATACAACACCCTCCCTCACTCAGCAGTGAGGTACAACACACCAGTGTAAGTTGTATACAACACCCTCTCACCCAGCAGTGAGGTATACAACACACAGTGTAAGTTGTATACTATACAACACCCTCCCTCACCCAGCAGTGAGGTATACAACACACACAGTGTAAGGTGTATACTATACAACACCCTCCCTCACCACAGTGAGGTTCAACACAGTGTAGGTGTATACTATACACCTCTCACCCAGCAGTGAGATCAACACACACATGTAAGATGTATACTATACAACACCCTCCTTCACCCAGCAGTGAGGTACACAACACACACAGTGTAAGTTGCATACTATACAACACCCTCCCTCACCCAGCAGTGAGGTATACAACACACAGTGTAAGTTGTATACTATACAACACCCTCCTTCACCCAGCAGTGAGGTACACAACACACACAGTGTAAGTTGCATACTATACAACACCCTCCCTCACCCAGCAGTGAGGTATACAACACACATAGTGTAAGTTTTATACTATACAACACCCTTCCCTCACCCAGCAGTGAGGTATACAACACACATAGTGTAAGTTTATA
The DNA here is from genome assembly GCA_009830355.1 of Cherax destructor. Taxonomy (NCBI): domain Eukaryota; kingdom Metazoa; phylum Arthropoda; class Malacostraca; order Decapoda; family Parastacidae; genus Cherax; species Cherax destructor. The sequence goes on along the minus strand of WNWK01000233.1, from coordinate 196,831 downwards.
CTATACAACACCCTCCCTCACCCAACAGTGAGGTACACAACACACACTGTAAGATGTATACTATACAACACCCTCCCTCACCCAGCAGTGAGGTACACAACACACAGTGTAAGATGTATACTATACAACACCCTCCCTCACCCAGCAGTGAGGTAACAACATACACACAGTGTAAGTTGCATACTATACAACACCCTCCCTCACCCAGCAGTGAGGTACACAACACACACAGTGTAAGTTTTATACTATACAACACCCTCCCTCACCCAACAGTGAGGTACACAACACACACATGTAAGATGTATACTATACAACACCCTCCCTCACCCAGCAGTGTGGTATACAACACACACAGTGTAAGTAGTATACTATACAACACCCTCCCTCACCCAGCAGTGAGGTATACAACACACACAGTGTAACACGCTACATATCTCATCAAATACTTCTCTCTCTCCTCATGCTTCACCGGGATATATTTTGCCCTAAGACTCGCCTGGACCCTGAATTTCATGTGCTATTTTAACACCTCTCAACCACGTCGAAGTCTAACTCTTCACTGGCAAGTCTTGCAGCTTTCATCTAGTTTTTCTTTCTTTCCCTGCTTTGTTCCTTCCTACGTCCGTCATTTCATCTGTCCTTCGCTTTACCTGTCAGTTCGTTGCCACGTCCGTGCGTTCTTGTCTCAAGGATATATCAAGATATATTACCACTTGGTGTTTACAAATGCTGTTTGAAATGTTACTACTGTGAATGTTTCATCCTGGTGAATACTGGTACAATAGTGTTCATAACATTACCACCTCCTTTTGTGTCCATTTATGTATAAATATGTATTTAGCCATAATTGGAATGCAGTTTTTATACGGTGATCTCTCACTCTCGTTCTTCTCTCGTCCTCTCTCTCTCTTATTCTCTCTCATAAAATTTCTACAGGTCACGTTCCCTGCGGCCAGGTCCCACACCAGGTCTTCTGGTTGATGGCCTGGTTAATCAAGCTCTTGGTGCTGGTTATATGCAGTACAAAACACAGCAAGCCTATTCAGGAACTAACTTTAGGAAACTGTTAAGTTCGCTCTTGAAGCTTGAGAAAATGCTTGGATAGACATAGGAAAAAAAATGAAAATAACGACACTGGTAGGAGAAAATTCCTTTAAAACAACGTTTCGCCCAAGGCTGAGTGTCAAGGAAAATGTTTGGAGTATAATCGCCCTACTAAAGTTTTCTAGCTAAGGTTGAAATATTTCGTAGCCTGATGCACGAACACCATCCTGTATGATGGTACATGACAGGGTAAACACTGCTGGTATGTGTGGTGGGTATACAGTCCTGCGGGCCACTCGCAGCAACAGCCTGGTTGACCAGGCAATAAACAAGGGCGTAGAAGAACCATCGACACCCGTCATAGGTACAACACAGGTAGGTATATCATAGGTATATCACTGCAGGTGTACTCAATTTTTTTATGAAATTTAATTATTTCTAACTATAAGTAAATTTAATACTAATCAGGTTAAATTCTTTTGTTGTTAAATTCTCTTTTTTTTTCATTCTTTTTGTTTTTGTTTTTGGTTGTCTACTTCTGAACGATCCTTCAGAAGCAGACGCACATAGCTAGCTTTCGCTCTCGCTGAGTAATTAGTAGCCCACAGCAGGTGTTGCCCACAGCAGGTGTTGCCCACACTGCGTGTGTTTCTAAGTTTGTTGAACAAAACTGGCTTTATCTCTACCACCCTCACGTCCCTCATATGAAGTGGAAACAAGAAATACTCCCTCAACCACGCCACAATACCCGTGTTGACCTCTTAGCCAGCTACGATGTGACCGACGTACAACCACGCTACAATACCTGTGTTGTTGACCTTGTAGACAGCTACGCACAACCACGCCACAATACCCATGTTGATGCAAAGCGGAAATCATTACCTGGAAAGAATGGAAAAAATCGTCAATTAGAACAAAGTGTACATTGCTTTTTTATATCTTAATTAGGTCAACAAATGTTTTAGTGAAAGATTCAACAAAACGAAGTATCAGAGCGAGAGCGAGAGAGAGAGAGAGAGAGAGAGAGAGAGAGAGAGAGAGAGAGAGAGGCAGGCTGACGATGACTAACATAAAAACAAAATGTAGGAAACCTTGAAAGGAGGAAGAGGAACGGGAGAGGTCAAACAGGAAATAGGAAGAGAAAGGAGAAGGGTCAAGGAAACGGGGAGAAGAAGAAAACAGTTAAGGCAGGAGGACAAAGTAGAATTGGAAACAAATACAGAGGTGAAGGACTTAGGGAGTATATTTTCTCGTCTTGTTTCATTCACAAAACCCTAAAACTGTTTGGTTATTCAATGCCTTAAATATATACCCTTTCTGGCGAAGGGTAAACCTTGATTATAGGTTCATTAGGTTGTGACAAGTCTTTCTTCCATACCTGTCGACATCTGTCACCACTAATAACATTACCAAAATTTCACTGTCAATATCAACTTGCTACTGTTGTCACCAATTCACTCTCGTATTACGAAAATCGTGATTAGGAATCAAGTCGATACTACAATTCGTTGCCATTGACCATGTCAACAAATTTAGACGAAAGGGAAAATATTTCTACTATATATACCGGAAGAGACGATGGGTTCTTAGGAAGGCACTAACCGCACCACCGAGTCAAGATGACCCCGCCAGGAGAGGTCACCTGGAGGAGGATTCCAGTGAGTTGTTAAGTAGGATGAGCAAGAGGGAGGAAGGGAAGCTGTCATGGAGAAAGAGGAAGAAAAGGAGTAAGAGGAGGAAGATGAAGAGGAGGAGGAAGAAGGGTAGAGGAGGAAGGAAGGTGGCGGCAGTGGACGAGGGGAAGACATTCCTGGTGCGAGCAAGTTGAGATACTGGCAGCAAGCGTAAAGGGTGATAATAAAGTGCAAGAATTATAAGATGACCGAGATATGTGGCACTGGCACGCACGATATGCCAGGGGAAGGCACCCGTCCAGCAGATTATAGCAGTAAAGTCAGAGGGGAGGAACCAGAGAGACAGTTAGAGACTGTGTGTGTGTGTGTGTGTGTGTGTGTGTGTGTGTGTCTCAACACAAGCTACGACTCAACAATATCTCTTATCTACCTGTTAAAGTCTCCAGGGTCATCGACCCTAAGGTTCGATTCAGACATATTTGCATAATAAATTCCACAAAATTTTGCATTATGAAGAGCAAATCTCCCATAAACCTCTGAGTTTATTATTATTACCATCCCAGGGCAGCAGACGCCACAGTCAGCTCATCCTGCAGCATAAACAACGTGTGTGGGGGATACCAACACCCATCATCCTGCAGCATAAACAACGTGTGTGGGGGGATACCAACACCCATCATCCTCCAGCATAAACAACGTGTGTGGGGATACCAACACCCATCATCCTCCAGCATAAACAACGTGTGGGGGGATACCAACACCCATCATCCTCCAGCATAAACAACGTGTGGGGGGGGGATACCAACACCCATCATCCTCCAGCATAAACAACGTGTGTGGGGGATACCAACACCCATCATCCTCCAGCATAAACATCGTGTGTGGGGGGGATACCAACACTCATCATCCTGCAGCATAAACAACGTGTGGGATACCAACACCATCATCCTCCAGCATAAACGTGTGTGGGATACCAACACCCATCATCCTCCAGCATAAACAACGTTGGGATACACCCCTCATCTCCGCTAAACAACGTGTGGGGATACCAACACCCATCATCCTCCAGCATAAACAACGTTGTGGGGATACCAACACCCATCATCCTCCAGCATAAACAACGTGTGTGGGATACCAAACCCATCATCCTCCAGCATAAACAACGTGTGTGGGGGATACCAACACCCATCATCCTCCAGCATAAACAACGTGTGTGGGGGATACCAACACCCATCATCCTCCAGCATAAACAACGTTGTGGGGGATATCAACACCCATCATCCTCCAGCATAAACAACGTGTGTGGGGGATACAACACCCATCATCCTCCAGCATAAACAACGTGTGGGGGATACCAACACCCATCATCCTCCAGCATAAACAACGTGTGTGGGGGATTCCAACACCAATCATCCTCCAGCATAAACAACGTGTGTGGGGGGATACCAACACCCATCATCCTCCAGCATAAACAACGTGTGTGGGGGGGATACCAACACCCATAATCCTCCAGCATAAACAACGTGTGTGGGGGATACCAACACCCATCATCCTCCAGCATAAACAACGTGTGTGGGGGGATACCAACACCCATCATCCTCCAGCATAAACAACGTGTGGGGGGGATACCAACACCCATCATCCTCCAGCATAAACGTGTGGGGGGATACCAACACCCATCATCCTCCAGCATAAACAACGTGTGTGGGGGGATACCAACACCCATCATCCTCCAGCATAAACAACGTGTGTGGGGGATACCAACACCCATCATCCTCCAGCATAAACAACGTGTGGGGGGATACCAACACCCATCATCCTCCAGCATAAACAACGTGTGGGGGGATACCAACACCCATCATCCTCCAGCATAAACAACGTGTGTGGGGGATACCAACACCCATCATCCTCCAGCATAAACAACGTGTGGGGGATACCAACCCCCATCATCCTCCAGCATAAACGTGTGGGGGGATACCAACACCCATCATCCTCCAGCATAAACAACGTGTGTGGGGGATACCAACACCCATCATCCTCCAGCATAAACAACGTGTGTGGGGGGATACCAACACCCATCATCCTCCAGCATAAACAACGTGTGTGGGGGGATACCAACACCCATCATCCTCCAGCATAAACAACGTGTGTGGGGATACCAACACCCATCATCCTCCAGCATAAACAACGTGTGTGGGATACCAACACCCATCATCCTCCAGCATAAACAACGTGTGGGGGATACCAACACCCATCATCCTCCAGCATAAACAACGTGTGGGGGGGATACCAACACCCATCATCCTCCAGCATAAACAACGTGTGTGGGGGATACCAACACCCATCATCCTCCAGCATAAACAACGTGTGGGGGGATACCAACACCCATCATCCTCCAGCATAAACAACGTGTGGGGGATACCAACACCCATCATCCTCCAGCATAAACAACGTGTGTGGGGATACCAACACCATCATCCTCCAGCATAAACAACGTGTGTGGGGGATACCAACACCCATCATCCTCCAGCATAAACAACGTGTGGGGATACCAACACCCATCATCCTCCAGCATAAACAACGTGTGTGGGGGATACCAACACCCATCATCCTCCAGCATAAACAACGTGTGGGGGATACCAACACCCATCATCCTCCAGCATAAACAACGTGTGGGGGATACCAACACCCATCATCCTCCAGCATAAACAACGTGTGTGGGGATATCAACACCCATCATCCTCCAGCATAAACAACGTGTGTGGGGATACCAACACTCATCATCCTCAGCATAAACAACGTGTGTGGGGATACCAACACCCATCATCCTCCAGCATAAACAACGTGTGTGGGGGATATCAACACCCATCATCCTCCAGCATAAACAACGTGTGTGGGGGATACCAACACTCATCATCCTGCAGCATAAACAACGTGTGTGGGGGGATACCAACACTCATCATCCTCCAGCATAAACAACGTGTGTGGGGGGATATCAACACCCATCATCCTCCAGCATAAACAACGTGTGTGGGGGGATACCAACACTCATCATCCTCCAGCATAAACAACGTGTGTGGGGGGATACCAACACCCATCATCCTCCAGCATAAACAACGTGTGGGGGGGATACAACACCATCATCCTCCAGCATAAACAACGTGTGTGGGGATACCAACACCCATCATCCTCCAGCATAAACAACGTGTGTGGGGGGATACCAACACCCATAATCCTCCAGCATAAACAACGTGTGTGGGGGGATACCAACACCCATCATCGTCCAGCATAAACATCGTGTGTGGGGGGATACCAACGCTTTAAGGAGTTACGTTAAATCCTCAGCTGCGTAGAATAAAGATTCTGCACTGGCTCAAATAGGGCGTATATTAACGAAGTGTAATGCGTGCGAAAAGGAACGCATTTGGTTGACAGGTTGCAGCATGACTCCGGAAACAACAGCCCGTTGATATTCTGCACAGCTTGACATCCAAGCAAAATATTTCTCCGCACGCCACACAATGGGACTTGTACTGAGATGCGCCTATTGTCTTCCAGAACTTGGCGCATCGACTGGCCTTAACCACTAGGTGGTACTAGCTAAAATAATTCTGGCTGTGCCCATCACTGGTACGTAATATACTTGGTTTGAATGTTAGCCTCATTAATATAATTGTGAAAAACGAGTGTGTATTCTTGAACTCTGTACAATGAGTACTAGTGACACTCAGCACGAGGAAGTCAGTGGTCACTTCTGCCGTGGTTCACCACTGTGACATTCAGACCACTGAACCCAGCACTAGTAAGCCACCTACACATATGTTAAACATCCCAGTATTGCTGAGCTCCCGCCAAGATGCAAGCACCACTGAACAAGTCATATCATGACAAACATCAGTGGCAAGTGATTTTCCTGGCGAATAAACAACACAAACTCTAGCAAAGGAGGCACGAGATGCATTATTATTATGTCAACCAACATTAAGGAGTAATCAGCTGTTGATCTGGCGAGCAAGATCACCAAAATATTCCCCCAACTCAGAGCAATGATGGATTAGAAACACAGCCAGTGACTGCCTCCTCAGAGCCACATAGCAAATAATATAACACCGTTTATTTTTGCAAATATACAAGAGCTAAAACTAAGCTACAAAATCACTTTCGGTCTTCAAAACCATTTATACAACAAAATATGATTTGTTCGTCAAATGCAATATCTGCAGCATTCATGGAGAGCCACAGTATAATATGGATACCCGGGTACAGTCAACCTAAGATGTCGGGTAAACAATGGCCTCAAGGGAGGGATGAGAAGTTGATTAACATCACCAAGGTTGTAGTCGAAGCTTTGCCAGTAAAAGACTGAGCCAGAATGTAGTTACTGCACTTGTATATAAACTACTAAATACAACTCCCCTTTAATTAAAAGATCAGCTGGTGAAAATCGAATACTGTCTTGAGAATCTTTTTAACCCGGCGGCAAACATCTGTTGCTTGTTGATTTAAATCTAAGATACCTGCAGAGAAATAATATAATAAATACTCCAATATCAGAGAAAATCTCAGGAGCAGCCCAGATGAGAAGTCTCACACAAACGAACTTAGATAAATTTGCATGTAATTAGCAAAAATTACCCGTGACCGTACATTCACAAATGATGATGATCTGGGTGTACATGGCATGGCACAGACGTTTCGCAGATCAACGTTTCTCTTAATAAATGTCCTGAAATATGCATAAATGTCCTTTTGCACAATGAGGATCTAATATAGAACCAGCAAACTCAGGCCTCGCAAACTGAAGTTCAGATCTGTACACACACTGGTCTTGAGTTGCAACACACACTGGTCTTGAGTTGCAACACACACTGGTCTTGAGTTGCAACACACACTGGTCTTGAGTTGCAACACACACTGGTCTTGAGTTGCAACACACACTGGTCTTGAGTTGCAACATACACTGGTCTTGAGTTGCAACACACACTGGTCTTGAGTTGCAACACACACTGGTCTTGAGTTGCAACACACACTGGTCTTGAGTTGCAACACACACTGGTCTTGAGTTGCAACACACACTGATCTTGAGTTGCAACTCACAGTCATGAGAGGATATTCAACAAATTCAGCTTCAGCAATAAACACATCAACTACGTTCCAATAAATCCCGACGTCACTGAAGAAGATGGTACGAGTAAGCGTGGATTTAAAGCAGCGTCTCGACATCACCGACACGGAGTGACCATCACACTCCAAACATGAAGAGAAAAAAGGAAGAGAAAACGCAAGTAGTGATTTAATAAAGCCCAAAACTGAGCGAAACGTTGTCTCGATGAAAGCTTCTTCTGCATATTCTCTCTTCAAAGCCATACCAGTGGGTATTTATGCCTCATCGCTCAAGGATTACAGAGTTGAGAGGTCAGTTTGTCGTAATATCTGCAGTTAGTTTTGACGGGTAGCAAGCAAAACAAGAGCACTGATGAAGGCTATGCAACACCCACAGTTTCTGAGCCAAGGGGAAGAAAGTTATGCATGATAAACTAAGCACATAATAATAATATTTACTGGATATCCTCACGGTGCTTGAACCTCAGGCGGCTCAGTTGCTAGCTCGTTCTCTCTCTCTCTCTCTCTCTCTCTCTCTCTCTCTCTCTCTTCCCCTCTTGATTTTCTATCCTTGACTCACACACGTAGATGATACACGATAATCCTTAATCTAGATAGAAGTAGGTAGTTCTTCTTAGTAGATAGAAGCGATGAGGACTTCCACGTTCTATGCTGTCTGTTTTCCCATGTTCTAGCTCTCTCTCTCTCTCTCTCTCTCTCTCTCTCTCTATCTCACACACACACACACACACACACACACACACACACACGCACGTCCCTGTTTACAGACGATGTGAAGATAATGAGGAGAATTCAATTGGATGAGGATCAGGCAGGACTACAAAGGGATCTGGACAGGCTGCAAGCCTAGTCCAGCAACTGGCTCCCGGAGTTTAACCCTACCAAGTGCAAAGTCATGAAGATCTGGGAAGAGCAAAAAAGACCTCAGACGGAGTACAGGCCAGGGAGCCAAAGACTGCAAACCTCACTCAAGGAAAAGGATCTTGGAGTGATTATATTACCGATCATATCTCCTGAGGCGCACATCAACCAAATAACTGCTGCAGCATATGGGCGCCTGGCAACCCTAAGAACAGTGTTCTGATACCTCAGTAAGGAATCGTGCAGGAATGTACACCGTGTACATCAGGCCCATACTGGAGCACCAGTTTGGGACCCACACCTGGTCAAGCACGTCAATAAATTAATGTCCAAAGGTTTGCAACAAGACTAGTCCAGGAGGTAAGGGGCATGTCCTACGAGGAGAAGTTAAGGGAAATCGATCTGACAACACTTGAGGACAGGAGGGGATAGGTGGGACATGAGGACAACATATAAACTACTGAGAGGAATTGATAAGGTGGATAGGGACAGGACGTTTCAGAGAGGGGACACAGCAACAAGGGGTCACAATTGAAAGTTGAAGACTCAGATGAGTCAGAGGGATGTTAAGAAGTATTTCTTCAGTCACAGAGTTGTTAGGAAGTGGAATAGTCTGGAGAGTGATGTAGTGGAGGCAGGATCCATACATAGCTTCAAGAGAAGGTATGATTAAGCTCATGGAGCAGGGAGAGAAAGAACCTAGTAGCGACCAGTAAAGAGGCGGGGCCAGGAGCTATGAATCGACCCCTGCAACCACAATTAGTTGAGTACACACACACATACACACACACTCCCTGGCCAGTTTTACTGAACTAAAGTTCAAAAAGTTCATACAAATCACAAATTTTATACTAGTAAGGCTAATATTTAAGGCGTTGAATCCGCGTGGGTCATCCAGCGCAAGGAGTAGTGAAGGCTCAATCCTCCGTCTGCTAAGTGCATTGAGAAGGAGAAACACAAACTAGATTATGACTCGTGAAATCGTAATAACACTCGCCATGGTTTCAAACCTCACCCGTACCGTGGTTTGTAAGCTAGTTTGTAATTGTTGCAGTTCACCTTGGAGTATACTCGGCTCTCACAGGCCTACCCTCTACTATTAATCCTTTCGGGGCCTAGTTCCAAGGCCTTTTGTATATCCATATGCTCTTCCTCTACCTCCACAGCCTGGGTTCAGCGTCCACTATAAACTAGCCACTTTTGGCGACTAGTTTTAAAATACCCTCTCGCCAGACCTCTCCTAAGTCATCTCATATTCCAAGGAGATTCTAGCTCGGTTAAACTTAGAAACTTCACCATCGGCAAAATCAAACTTGTGCCAGAACAAAAAATGCTTGTGGACGAGGCTTGTGTTTTCATATTCTTGGGCCAACTTGAGAGAGTGAGTCAGCATCAGAGGCGGCAGGTAAAGCCGCTTCATGAGAGGTGGTAGGTGGTGGTAGTGGTGCCAGTGGTAGTACTGTTGCTGTTGGTGCTAGTGATTGTGCTAGTGTTGATGCTAGTGGTAGTGCTGCTGCTAGTAGGTGGTGCCTGTGGCATGCTAAGAGTATGTTAAAATTTATTCGGTGTATGTCACACACCCATATAGGCTTCCCTCCCGACCAGTGAACCAGATGCTAAGGGTATAAGGAGTAGGGGCCCCATTGTTATGCTAAGCACCTTGGTTCAACCAGCCAATGACAAGGAAGCCCGCCAAAGATGTGCAGCGATGTGGTACATTCGTGAATCAACATTGGCAGACTTACCTCCAAGTCTGGTTGAAAACAGTTCTCACCGTGTCTCTTGTATTGCCTTATTGTGCATATCCTCTGTATATATTGTAAATACACTGCTTGCTGTTTGGCAGCCTTTCGCTCATTCCTACCTTGGTTATCGTGCTACAACCAGGTGTGCAGGCCAGTAGACTACACTTGTGTTCGCAATAGTATTAGTGGTAGTTTAGCAGCAGCGGCTGGTAAACAGAAGGCTGGTAAACATCAACTATCAAGGAAGTATGGGTGCGAGTCGAAGACCTGTTAAATGTTTTGCACTCTGGCATGAGTGGAAGCTTTTCTCTCTCTCAAAACACCTAAATGAGAGAAAATTCTTACAATCTTCTACTTATATTCAATATACACTTTACTTTCTCGTGTGTTTCTTAGTTCTTAATTATGTAATATTTCCTTTAAATTGTAGGAGGCCAGTCCGAGACCGAGCCGCAAGGGCCATGAAACTCGGACTTTTTAACGAGATGCTGGGGGAGATATTAGTAAAGCCTTTCATGTGAGAGTTTGATCAGCGAGGCTGTTAGGGCAAGCTGTACACATTCCACGCACCGCAGTCCCTCTAATCATTAACTTGCTCTAAGAACATATCAGTCCCCTCTTGAAGGCAGGGATTTATGGATAGCTCCTCTGTTGTTTGATGGGAAGCTGATGAGTTTTAACCCTGTATGAGGGGAAATTGTGGTAGCGTGTAGGGAATGTGGGGTAAAGTGATGTAGGGGAAGTCTTGTGGGGAGGTTATGGGGAAAATGTTGGAAGTATAGTGAGGGAAATGTTGGGAGTGTTGTGGGGAAGGATTTGGGATATTTGGGAGGTGTTGGGGAGGCGTGCAGTGCAACTCAAGTTAGTTGACCAACAAGTTGAATTCTGTGGTAGGAATTCACCGCTTCCTAAACGCTTCTGCTTTCATCTTGTCTTAGTTGAAGGTATTGCTACAACCGTGGTGTGTGTGTACTCACCTAGTTGTGGTTGCAGGGGTCGAGACATAGCTCCTGGCCCCGCCTCTTCACTGGCCTCTACTGGGTCACTCTCCCACACCATGAGCTTTATCATACCTCTTCTTAAAGCTATGAATGGATCCTGCGTGTGTGTGTGTGTGTGTGTGTGTGCGTGCGCGCTCATATAGGAGAAAACTAACTTCAAAAGCTGTAACAAGACTCAAGATATACGACTGTCAGTTTAATTTACCCAGTGTGTCTGCTTCTTGAAGAAGTCAATTTCTTGAATATAATAAGTTATTTTTATATCTAACATAAATTAGAACATAAATTATAACACTCGTATATAAGGAAACTGATATTCAAATTTCTGGTAAAAGGAAGAAAAGATTGTAAGTAAACAAAATAAAATCGATAAAATGTAACATTAGTTGCACTTGTCCTTTTACCTAACATATTGTCGGTAATTCTACCAACATTATACAATCTATGGCCCATGACTATGCAACTTGCTACAGACACATATCAGAAATATTGCCGGAACAAGCATACAAATCTTGAAGAAAAAACTGGCTTACTCCGTGAGTCCCACATCAACCAGGCTATGGAGGCTATGAGGGCCGCTAACAGTAACAGCCTGGTTGAACAGGCGCTCGACAAGGAAATTAGGTCAAGACGGACCGGTAGGATAAGCAGGATTTAAAATAGCCCTTAAAACCAGTCACAGGTATATATTATATTATACGTATATCCCCAGGTATATCACAGGTGATCAGAAAGATCGATCCAAAGGTCCGGCGTTCGATTCCCCTTGAAGAAGAAGCGTGCTTACTGAAACGTGTCCAGTGTTTTCACACTTTTGACGGAATGAAGCGACTGGTGAACAGGACATAAGACAAGCTGCAAAAACACTCGACAACATACATAAATTATCTCAAAGTTTTCACCTGCCATTGCAAAACAGAACCACCAATTGTCTCAAACCTAAATGGAAGAACAATGATAGATAAAGTTGCCTCACGTCAAAAACCCTCAGCGCATTGTAGACTCCAACGAAACGAAAATCATTATAACAGGCGAATATATTTTGTTTTGCAAAATAACAGCAAAAACTCACCAGTCGGGTTAAAGAGTCGTGAGTAACTGAAAACAGCAAAGCAATTCCCGTAGAGTTTTATGATGGGGCATCGGGGAAAAGTAGGTATTTTACCCAGAGATGTGCAAATAAAACGCATGTGCAACATTTAGGGAGCTTTAGTGAGAAAACGTTTCGCTCAATAGGAGCCTATCATTCAAATTATTGGTCGAAACAATTAAAAAAATATCATTAGTCCAACGTTGTAGAAACGATTAAAAAAATAAATTAATTCAATCATCAGAATGATTGGGCGAAACACTGGACTGATAAAGCTTCTGGCGGTCGAAACATTGGATTGATAAAGTTTCTGGCGGATTGATGAAATTCCTTTCGGGCGAAACGTACCTCCACTAAACATGTTTCTAATCTACACATTTTTACAGCCACTGCATGGCAACTCTTGCCGACAAGCACGGTAAACACACACAACCTGCACAATAAACATCTAGTTCCAGCCGACGTTTCGCCCTGTATACTATTGTCGGTATTGTATACTATTAAAAGATATATATATATATATATATATATATATATATATATATATATATATATATATATATATATATATATATATATTGTGGAACCCATTACTGAAGGATTGTGTCTTCTTTTACAGTCACGCATAGTCACATTATTATTATTATTATTATTATCATCATCTCATATAGAACTAAATCGTTGGAGTTATTCAGCACGAGAAATTGTGGAGCCTTGATCCCCCGTCCGCTTATCGCGGCCTTGTCTCCGTAAGAATCTCTGGTAAGAATGCTCACTTCCTGAAGCCACCCAAACCCTCCTTAAAATACTAGCTGCTTTTAAAGGAATTTTGTTCATTATAGAAGATTGGATGGTGGCGGGACTCAAAAGGCGGAGCCTTCACCTGCAAAATACGCTCCTTCACTTAACTTCATCGGCCCAGTAATTATATTCTTTACAGGAGGCTCGTGCCGACGCCGCCTCCATAATAACTAATATATATATATATATATATATATATATATATATATATATATATATATGTGTGTGTGTGTGTGTGTGTGGTGCCGAATAGGTAAAATTGGTCAATTAGCAAGAACTCATTTAAAATTAAGTCCTTTCTAAAAAAAATTCTTGTTTAAAGATATATTTTTTTAATTTATGTTAATGTAAAAATTAATGATTTTGTACCAAAAGAACCTTAGGAAACCTACCAAACCTTATTATAATAAGCGTAATTTAATTTAGCCTAATCCAACTAAATATATTTTAGATAAGTTTACAATAATTTAATAATAAACAAACACAATGAAATATACTTTTTTCGTTAGATTCAGAATGATTTTTGCGAAATTATTGCATACACAAAATTTCGCTTGCCTTATTCGGCAAGTGCGTTGGTATTTAAGCCAAAATCGAAGTTTTACTTATTCGGCGCGACACACACACATTATATATATATATATATATATATATATATATATATATATATATATATATAATGCAATTTCAACTAAAACTGAACATATTCATAAGACTTGCCAAGATGGAATGTACACTTCACCAGCTAATCATATATATATAATATATATATATATATTATATATATATTAAGATATTTATATAGATATATATATATATATATATATTATATATATATATATATATATATATATATATATATATTATATATATATATATATATATATAAATCAAACATGATTTGATGGAAGGAGCTCAAAGTTTCCTTGGTACAAGGTAAATTCTTACTAACGTAAATGAAAATATATCTTTAGCGTATGAAATTTAGAGTGATCAATTGAGCAGCTTTAGCCAGGTGGCTTACATGGGAATGAGATGAAAAGCTATATCCTCTCTATATTATTATTATCAATGTTAATTATATATATATATCAGTTATATGGTCGGTTGCACTTCAACCTAAAACCTGTACACCATATTCAGACTTGCAAGATGGAATGTATTACTACTTATATATATATATATATATATATATATATATATATATATATATATATATATATATATATATATATATATATATATATATATATATATAACAAACACTGATCTCTGGCCGAAGGAGACTCGAACCTACGAACCTTGTAACAAGGTTCGCAGTGCTTAACCGACCGTACCACAGACCAATACCTTGGCGTCCAGCTCTCGCTAGACGTTGATCCAAGGCAGCCAGCTTTCAGGCAGGTGGCTTACAGGGAATGAGATGAAAAGCTGTATGCCCCTGCCTGAAAGCTGGCTACCTTGGATCAACGTCTAGCGGAGCTGGACGCCAAGGTATTGGTCCAGTGTGGTATGGTCGGTTAAGCACTGCGTACCTTGTTACAAGGTTCGTAGGTTCGAGTCTCTTCGGCCAGAGATCAGTGTTATATATATAATACAAAGACGAACGCTGGTGAAGTGTACAAGGCCATCTTGCAAGTCTTGTGAAGATGGTGTCAGTTTTAGGTTGAAATGTGCCGCGCCCATTTCACACTACTTTATTCTCTCTCCCTGTGCATTTATGTCCTATATTAGTCTTCATTACATTTCTCCTATCGTTCGTACGTGTGTGTGTGTGTGTGTGTAATTCAGTGACTTGTCTTAACAGCAGCACCAACTGTAACCCAACTGTCTCTTACCACAGCCCCAGAAGCTTTCATGGTACATTTATTCTCATACTCTTCAAAGCCATTTAGTCAATAATCTCAAGATAAGTCACAGTGAATGACAGTGAATAACAGAAAAATGAACGGGAACTCTAACCGGTCTAGGGGAAGACAGGTCACAGATGGTGCTGCTGAAACTGTGGTAGTCTGTGGTACCTTCCAATGGTGCAATGCTGGATCTTCTACTCTGAAGACCACGGTTCGAGTCTCCGTCCATTTTTTTTATTCATTGGCAGTCATTCATTGCGACTTGAGTTAACTGCATAACTCTGACGCGACTTGATGCGCTGTGGCATCAGCGATTTTCAACGAACTGAAATATGCTTGTCACAGACGTGATCAATATATATTATCTTAGGCAACAACATGATGACAACACAGTTGGTTAATGGGGATTTAAAACCCCTTAACACGAGCGTCATTAAGGCTACATGTCACCTGTTCAACACTAGTCACAAAACTCTCAGTTTAATTATACTGAGATACTCCTCCCGGTGTATGTCTGTGTATTTACACATATTTGTATACAAGAAAATCTAAATATTAAACCAATCCTAGAATTAAAATACACACAAAAAAGTTATACTATAAATCTGGGTGAAATCTGCTGTCTAACATTTAAGAAACACGTTGGTAAATGTTAACACGTCACAGGAACACCACACTGTATACAAAGTCTCGGACGCCATCAAAGTTTCAATACTTAAGTGTATGTATATCACTGTCTAACATTCAGGGGAAAATTTAGCATGTAAATTATTAAGTTACCCCTTATAAGTGAGGGTTACTCTGTGACTTGTGAAACGATGTTTGTGCTATCAGAACTTAGGAATCTTTTAAAGTTAAAAATCACTATTTCGCTACATTTCAAACTACCAACGTCACGACATTCCAGGATGCCTCCAAGCTGTCATTACCCGACTCGTGCTGTAGGTATGCATGTCTCTCTATGTATATAAATGACGTGTCACCTCATATAGTATATATATATATTTTTCAACAAGTCAGCCGTCTCCCACCGAGGCAGGGTGACCCAAAAAGAAAGAAAATCCCCAAAAAGAAAATACTTTCATCATCATTCAACACTTTCACCTCACTCATACATAATCACTGTCTTTGCAGAGGCGCTCAGATACGACAGCTGAGAATAGTCCCTCCCAGCTGTCACTATCCCAGACCCCTCCTTTAAAGTGCAGGCATTGTACTTCCCATTTCCAGGACTCAAGTCCAACTAAATCAATTAACTGGTTTCCCTGAATCCCTTCACAAAATGTTACCCTGCTCACACTCCAACAGCTCATCAGGTCCCAAAAACCATTCGTCTCCATTCCTCCTATCTAACACGCTCACACATGCTTGCTGGAAGTCCAAGCCCTCGCCCACAAAACCTCCTTTACCCCTCCCTCCAACCTTTTCTAGGACGACCCTACCCCGCCTTCCTTCCCCTACAGATTTATACGCTCTCCAAGTCATTCTACTTTGATCCATTCTCTCTAAATGACCAAACCACCTCAACAACCCTCTTCAGCCCTCTGACAAATACTTTTAGTAACTCCACACCTCCTAATTTCCACACTCGAATTTTCTGCATAATATTTACACCACACATTGCCCTTAGACAGGACATCTCCACTGCCTCCTCCTCGCTGCAGCATTTGCAACCCATGCTTCAAACCCATATATATATATATATATATATATATATATATATATATATGTGTGTGTTGTGTGTTCATTTACAAACTGAGCAGGCCAGGATTCGACCCACGACACATTGTCCCGCCACAAGAGGTCACACAATGTACATGTCACCTTACCAACTGAGCCAATGTACATTGTGTGGCCTCTTGAGGCGGGACAATGTGTCGTAGGGTCGAATCCTGGCCTGCCGCAGTTTGATAAATGACACACACACACACACACACACATATATATATATATATATATATATATATATATATATATATATATATATAGTGTGTGTACACCTAGTTGTGGGTTAAGGGGTCGAGTCACAGCTTCTGGCCCCGCCTCTTCACTGGACGCTACTAGATCACTCTTCCTGCTCCATGAGTTTTATCATACCTCTTTTTAAAGCTATGTATGGATCCTGCCTCCACTACATCATATCCCAGACTATTCCACTTCCTGACAAATGTGTGACTGAAGAAATACTTCCTAACATCCCTGTGATTTATCTGAGTCTTCAACTTCCAACTCTGACCCCTTGTTGCTGTGTCCCATCTCTGGATCATCTCGTCTCTGTCCACCTTTTCGATTCCTCTCTGAATTTTATGTCGTTATCATGTCCCCCCTATCTCTCCTGTCCTCCAGTGTAGTCAGGTCGATTTCCCTTAACCTCTCCTCGTAGGACATGTCCTTCAGCTCCGGGACTAGTCTTGATGCAAACCTTTGCACTTTCTCTAGTTTCATTACGTGTTTGGCTAGGTGTGGGTTCCAAACTGGTGCTGCATATTCCAATATAGTCCTAACGTACACGGTGTACTGGGTCTCCTGAACGACTCCTTATTGAGATGTCGGAATGCCGTTCTTAGGTTTGCTAGGCGCCCGTATGCTACAGCAGTTATTTGGTTGATGTGCGCCTAAGGAGATGTGGCCGGTGTTATACTCAGCCCAAGATCCTTTTCCTTGAGTGAGGTTTGTAGTCTTTGGCCCCCTAGACTGTACTCCGTCTGAGGTCTTCTTTGCCCTTCCCCAATCTTCATGACTTTGCACTTGGTGGGTATTGAACTCCAGGAGCCAGTTACTGGACCAGGCATACAGGCTGTCAAGATACCTTTGTAGTTCTGCCTGGTCCTCGTCCGATTGAATTCTTCTCATCAACTTCACATCATCTGCAAACAGGGACACTTCTGAGTCTATTGCTTCCGTCATGTCGTTCACAAATACCAGAAACAGCACCGGTCCTAGGACTGACCCCTGTGGAACCCCGCTCGTTACAGGCGCCCACTCTGACACCTCGCCACGTACCATGACTCGCTGTCGTCTTCCTGACAGGTATTCCCTAATCCATTGGAGTGCCTTCCCTGTTATTCCTGCCTGGTCCTCCAGCTCTTGCACTAATCTCTTGTGTGGAACTGTGTCAAACGCCTTCTTACAGTCCAAGAAAACGCAATCTACCCACCCTTCTCTCTCTTGTCTTACTGCTGTCACCCTGTCATAGAACTCCAGTAGGTTTGTGACACAGGATTTCCCGTCCCTGAAACCGTGCTGGCTGTCGTTGATAAGTTAATTCCTTTCTAGGTGCCCCACCACTCTTCTCCTGATAATCTTCTCCATGACTCTGCATGTTATACATGTCGGTGACACTGATCTGTAGTTTAATGCTTCGTGTCTGTCTCCTTTTTTGAATAATTGGGACTACATTTGCATACCTCAGGCAGTCGCCCTGTTTCGATAGATGTGTTGAAGATTGTTGTTAGTGGTACACATAGCTCCTCTGCTCCCTCTCTCAGGACCCATGGAGAGATGTTATCCGGCCCCATCGTCTTTGAGGTATCTAGCTCACTCAGCAGCCTCTTCACTTCTTCCTCGGTTGTATGTACTGTGTCCAACACCTCTCCGTCTTTCTGGAGTACCTTCTGTCTCCTCTGTGAACACTTCTGTGTGTGTGTGTGTGTGTGTGTTTGCTCCCACACCCACATAATCTATCGTAATACAAAAAGTTAATTTGATAATCCTTGAATTTAAACTGATGACACTAAATTTCTATGCTGGACCTGTGAAAATTCTCGCATTAACATGTTAATCCTAGCACTGGCTTATTAACATGTTAATTGCAGCCCAGGTTATTAACGTGTTAATTCCGGCTCGGGTTATCTCGCCACAGTGAGCGGAAGAGCGGGCACTACACTGTTTTTATTTCACGTATCTTTTATTGACAAAACTTCTGTGTTGCACTCTGTTGCCATGTTATATATACGACACTCCTTTAGAAACATGCTAAATTGTTGCACTGAGTTATTATTAACATGTTAATTATGGCATTGGTGACCTCTGGTTCGGATGGTTATGTGCCCCCCACAGGTACCAGCCGTTACAGCCAAGCAAAGGTTAATTAAGCGGCATCCAATTAGATTAGACAATACTAATCAAGTGTCTCCTCCTACAGCTGGCCACGGTGCCTTAGTCCTCCACCACCTCCATCCTAAAGTACCTCCACCTCCTTCATCCTTCTCAAGTACCTCCACCTCCTTCATCCTTCTCAAGTACCTCCACCTCCTTCATCCTTCTCAAGTACCTCCACTCCACTCTACCTTCACCTCTCAAGCATACTTCAAATTAAACGTTGCTTTATTTCGTCGAAAGATACCTGACCAGGTCTTCTAATTCGATGATTCAGCATCACTGGTTTATTCCACCTTAAAACGTTGGTTGTTTATTGTCAGCGAAATACTCGGAGCACTCTTAAGTTATCAACTGATAATTTTCTATCAACCCACTAACCTTTCCATCAACCACTAACCCTTCTATCAACAACTAACCTTCCATACACCAACAACTCTTCGCATACAACCTTCCCATCAACAAACCCTTTCCTATCAACCGACTAACCTTTTCCATCAACCAACTAACCCTTCCTATCAACCAACTAACCCTTCCCATCAACCAACTAACTCTTCGCATCAACAAACCCTTCCCATCAACCAACCCTTCCCATCAACCAACTAACCCTTCCCATCAACCAACTAACCCTTCCTATCAACCAACTCCTTCCCATCAACCAACTAACCCTTCCCATCAACCAACTAACCCTTCCCATCAACCAACTAACCCTTCCCATCAACCAACTAACCCTTCCCATCAACCAACTAACCCTTCCCATCAACCAACCCTTCCCATCAACCAACCCTTCCCATCAACCAACCCTTCCCATCAACCAACTAACCCTTCCCATCAACCAACCTTCCTCCTTCCCATCAACCAACTAACCCTTCCCATCAACCAACTAACCCTTCCCATCAACCAACTAACCCTTCCCATCAACCAACTAACCCTTACCATCAACCAACTAACCCTCCCATCAACCAACTAACCCTTCCCATCAACCAACTAAACCCTTAACATCAACCAACTAACCCTTACCATCAACCAACTAACCCTTCCCATCAACCAACTAACCCTTCCCATCAACCAACTAACCCTTCCCATCAACCAACTAACCCTTCCTATCAACCAACTAACCCTTCGCATCAACAAACCCTTCCCATCAACCAACTAACCTTTCTCATCAACCAACTAACCCTTCTTATCAACCAACCCTTCCTATCAACCAACTAACCCTTCCCATCAACCAACTAACCCTTCCCATCAACAAACTAACCTTTTCATCAACCAACTAACCCTTCCCATCAACCAACTAACCCTTCCCATCAACCAACCCTTCCCATCAACCAACTAACCCTTCCCATCAACCAACTAACCCTTCCCATCAACCAACTAACCCTTCCTATCAACCAACTAACAATTCCTATCAACCAACTAACCCTTCCCATCAACCAACTAACCCTTCCCATCAACCAACTAACCCTTCCCATCAACCAACTAACCCTTCCTATCAACCAACTAACAATTCCTATCAACCAACTAACCCTTCCCATCAACCAACTAACCCTTCCCATCAACCAACCCTTCCTAACCCTTCCCATCAACCAACTAACCCTTCCCATCAACCAACTAACCCTTCCCATCAACCGCTCCTGATCACCACCAAACTCGCTCACAAACAACAACGACAGCAAAACACCCTTGGCACCTTAAACGAGACGGCGACACCCAAGAACAGCCCTTCTACACCCTGGTCCCCCAGCCCTCACAACGACCCTTCACTCCCCCTGACACAAGGTACAAAATGCCTCACCTCACCGGGGATCAATCCCAGTACGATAAGGGAAGATCGCCCAGTTCATTACTCACCTATCTATATTCAAATGACTCAGTCGGCGGGATCAGGGGTACTGAGGGCAATACCCCCCCTTTTTCGGGGTACTGCACCCCCCAAAAAAAATATACACATATACAAATGCCAAGATGTCTTCGAACTCCCTTTTTTTGGGATGGGTGGGGTTAAAATTGGGATTTACGCAGCCGTAAATAAATTTCGATTCTGAGAACTGAAAAAAAATATATATTACGTGTTGAGATAAATAGTTTACGCTGAGTGGATTATTCAGCGCAATTGTTGTGTTATTCAAAAGACAACAGTAACAGACCACAGAAATAAACCACAGTAAAAGAAAGCAGTAACAAAGCACAATAATAAAAGTACAGTAATATTCCAAATTAACCAGAGTGTGAGTGAGGTGCAAGTCGCGATGACTACCTACCTACCCACCCCTACTAACCTACTCCTTCACTCCCATTCCCCTTTCTTTCTCACTTTCATAAAACGACACCCATATTTATGCTGCTTTAACCAACACAAATATTCCCATCATATATATATATATATATATATATATATATATATATATATATATATATATATATATCGTGCCGATTAGGTAAAACTGGTCAATTAGCAAGAACTCATTTAAAATTAAGTCCTTTCTAAAATTTTCTCTTATACGTTTAAAGATATATTTTTTTCATTTATGTTAATGTAAAAATTTATAATTTTGTACCAAGAGAAACTTTGAAAACCTACCTAACCTTATTACAACAAGCGCAATTTAATTTAGCCTAACCCAATTAAATATATTTTAGATACGTTAACATTAATTTAATAATAAACAAATAAAATGAAATATATTTTTTTCGTTATGTTCAGAATGATTTTGGTGAAATTATTGCATACACAAATTTTCGCTTGTCTTATATGGCAAGAAGAGCGTTGCTATTTAAGCCAAAATCTAAGTTTACCTAATCGGCACGACATATATATATATATATATATATATATATATATATATATATATATATATATATATATATATATATGTCGTGCCGATTAGGTAAACTGGTCAATTAGCAAGAACTCATCTAAAATTAAGTCCTTTCTAAAATTTTCTCTTATACGTTTAAAAATATATTTTTTCATTTATGTTAATGTAAATTTTTTAATTTTGTACCAAGAGAAACTTTGAAAACCTACCTAACCTTATTACAACAAGCGCAATTTAATTTAGCCTAACCCAACTAAATATATTTTAGATACGTTAACATTAATTTAATAATAAACAAACACAATGAAATATATTTTTTTCGTTATGTTCAGAATGATTTTGGCGGAATTATTGCATACACAAATTTTCACTTGTCTTATATGGCAAGGTGAGCGTTGCTATTTAAGCCAAAATCGCAAGTTTTACCTAATCGGCACGACATACGTATATATATATATATATATATCATGCCAAATACCTGGAGTTCACCTGGAACTCCAGGTATCACTGGAAAGGGTTTCGGGGGTCAACGCCCCCGCGGCCCGGTCTGGGACCAGGCCTTTTTGGTGGATCAGGGTATGATCAGCCAGGCTGTTACTGCTTGCTATTTTGGCTTAAATAGCAACGCTCTTCTTGCCGAATAAGGCAAGCGAAAATATGTGTATGCAATAATTTCGCAAAAATCATTCTGAACCTAACGGAATGAAATATATTTCGTTGTGTTTTTATTAAATTATTGTAAACTTATCTAAAATATATTTAGTTGGATTAGGCTAAAATTAAACGTATAAGAATTTTTTTTAGAAAGGACTTAATTTTAAGTAGGTTCTTGCTAATTGACCAGTTTTACCAAATCGGTACCACATATATATATTCTTGCACTCTGTATTACTACGGTTTATACAACGCTTCTGTATTCATTAAAGTGTATACAACAACTGCATTTTTTCCCCTTGCTCGTGATATACCTTTCTGGTATAACCGTGCAATAAACACCAGCCTAGTAATTTACTCATTCACGTTGATGGTGTTTCAGGGATATAAAACAATTACCAGATAAGTCCCAACGTAGTTACCCCTTGATACTGGCATCGGTTGGTTGCTTTATTAGGTTTGAAGCCTATCGATTACACGAGGGGTCATTAAGGCTACATACTGCCTATACACCACCAGTCAAGCACATTTTTAACCATAAAATCCATTACGCAGGGATGTCTGTCTCTCTCTCTCTCACACACACACATATATATATATATATATATATATATATATATATATATATATATATATATATATATATATATATATATATATTGTGTGTGTGTGTAAATTATTAATTCATAATAAAATTACTACGAAATTTTATTAATTTTCTCTCCACTAACGCAGTGGCTTTTCAATCAGATCAAACCTTTGAGATCAATTTATGCCGGAGAGATCAAAAGCTTCGCGGGAAATGTTGAAATCTACCAGCAAATGGCTGGTGTGGTCTGTCCTGGGCCTGGTCTGACTACCTGAGCCTGGGTCTCCTACCTGCCTGCTAGCCTGCCTGGTCTGAGCCTGGCCTAGCCTGGTCTGACCTGGTCCTGACAGCCTGGCTGGCTGCCGTCTGGCCTGGCCTAGCCTGACCTGGCCTGACCTAGCCTGGTCTGACCTGGCCTAGCCTGGTCTGGCCTGACCTAGCCTGGTCTGGCAAAGTAGACCTCATACTTTAAAAAAAAAAAAAAAAAAAAAAAAGGTCTTTTTATCGAAAAATAATTCCACCGCTCGCTAAAAAAATAAGGGAAAAAAATGAGAATCTTCTAAACGTTTGCAGTTCGTAATATTAAAAGCGTCAAGTTCCATTGTTAAAGTTTAATTGAAACAAAAGTCATATTACTTCTTGAGTTCTCTTCATCTATTTGTAACCCTAAAAGCCTTTTTCATCTTTTTTTTTTTTTTTTTAATTTATATCTACAAAGGCGAGGCTGGAAATTGAGATAATTCAGAGATCAAAACCCGGCGGGGTAGTTCAAGGGAAAGAAGTGAAATGCGTATCAAGTCGGGAGGTCCCCCCCCCCCGGGGCAGCAATAGACTGTCCCTTTCACGCACCACAAACCTAATTAAGTTTACCAACAGCTGGGGTTAGCAGTGGTGTGTGTGTGTGTGTGTGTGTGTGTGTGTGTGTGTGTGTGTGTGTGTGTGTGTCTAGAGAGAGAAAGAAAGATTGAGAATACTCGTGATTCTCTGTTTTTTCCTTTGTGTATATTTGCGAGTACTTTGTGTGTGCGCGAGTACTTTGTGTGCGCGCGAGTACTCGCTGTGTTTGCAGCATTACCTGAAGGGTGAATAAAGTCCATTAAGGGAAGCGTCGCCCCCGCGGCCCCGGTGCAGACCAAGTCTCTGTGTTTACAGCCAGGCTGTTGGAGCTGGCTGCACACACCACCACATAAGCACCAAAACACAGCTTAACAAAACCTTTTTTCAGTAACTTTCTAGTTCTCTCTGGAAGACGATTAGGAATGCATTCGCAGTTTCCCTTATGTCTACTAGGCAGACACTGAGATGTTTTGGATCTTTTATACTAACAGAGTTCACCATCAATGCACTGAGTACACCCCATTGTACGGATGGGATTAGAATCCATGGAAAGTGAGTCGAAAACTCCAGGCCAGTGCGTTAAGACACTGGCCATGGGTTCTAACCCCAACTGTATCGCGGTTTGTTTACAATCGTGATATTACGACTTCGTGAGTCATTGAGTGCACCTTTGTTTTTCAGTGGGAGAAATTTTTCGGGGTCACAGGTTAAATTTGCTCTCGCTCACTTGAGAAATAACTTTGGATATTTAAAATCCTCCAACATGTTCCAGGTATAACATCTTGTATATGCAGTATTTCCTGCCTATATTTCTGGGATTAAAATGGAACTATTGATGTACAACAATCTTTCAGTACAGAGAGTACAAGTGCCTTGAAGAGTTTCATCACCTGTTTTCAACGTTCTTGATATTCAGCCTATCGTTTACTGTACAGTTATGACAGAAAACGTAAAGCTGGATAACAAGAAACAGAAAAATGATAGGATGGATATCAAAAGATAGAAAATAGTGGTAGGCTGGATAAAAAAATGATAAACTGGATATCAAAAGATAGAAAAAATGGTAGACTGGATAACCCAAAAAAATAGAAACAATGACAGACTAGATATCAAGGAACTTGAGTGCAAAAGTTACCAAACCAGTGATAATACTCGTTAAAGCACTTTTATACCACTTATTGCACTTCTATTATACACTAACACTTGCTAGTTCCGCTTCCCTGTCATACCTACTATGGCAAACTATGTATGGTTTTCTTCACACATTCTGTTCAACCTACAACTGTGACTTTTTTAGCTAAAAGGATGGAAGAGGAAAGATTTTATTAAAGGAGGTTCTGATTACACATACACACACTTACATTTCAGCCAACACAAGTGTACTGTACAGGTGCACTGTACAGACGCATTGTATATTTGCGTTGTATAGGCGTGTTGTACAGATGCGTTGTACAAGTGCGTTGTTCAGACGTGCTGTATGAGCGTGTTGTACAAGTGTGTTTAGATTTGCAGCAGCACCTTACTTCAAAAGCCACCTACCCAAGAGAGCAATCATACCATTAACTGGTAAGCCAGCAGTCTGTGCTGCCATGGCCTGAGGTGCTAGTGTTTAATACGTCAGGAGACATGACAAGTATTTCCTGACATGGGTTTCAGTCATACGATAACCTGATGAAGTCAGTTTTTGGTTATATGACCAAGACCTTCCACTGGCTCACCGGTATTGTGTTGATAGAGTAGTCCAGCCATTAGTGACACTATGACCACTGAGTCCAATGGCCCACCATAATTTCACTGTCTACTCAAACTTCACGTGTCCTTAAACACACAGGTATCAACATAAAAATCTTTCAATGGACAAATAAAAGTAATAGTGACAAATTTCAACGGCTTAGGTATGGGGGAAGAATGCAAAACTCAAAACAAATACGGTATAAAGATCGCAGGCAGACCATAACATAGAAAGTAGGGAATCCATAAGACTTATAGGTAATTATGTTAGAGGATCTGTAAGTTGGGGGACACAATGGCCAGGAAAATGCAAAACGGATTTTGAGAACTTTCAAAACAAGAAGCTACACCAGTGATGGTACTTTCTAAATCACTTGTTCTCTCACCACTTTAATATTGTTGTGTGGTCATAATACCGTCCAAGGCAGGAGAAAGAGAGGAACTAGAAATTATACAGAGCTGGTATACTGCCAACATCGGCTGAAGTATATTTACTAAATTACTGGGAACACCTTAAACCACTTGGATTGTTTCTCGTAAATGAGAAAAGAGCGATACCTGATGATATATACATGATTAATATTTGAGAGCCTGGTCCCTAACCTGTACTTTGCTGTAACTTATTAGAGTGAAAGATATGAGAGAAAACGAAGAATTTTTCCTAGTTAAGAGCAGGAGAGCCATGGGTACAGTGAGAGATCACTGTGTCAACATCCGTGATCCAAGACCCTTCAACAATACGACCAGCAGATATTAGAGATATTGCCAGAACGAAGACTTTTCCAAGAAGCTGGACATCATCTTGTTACAAGTGACAGATCAGTCAACTTGTGATGTCTATGAGGGCAATGCGGACCACTATCACCAGCCGCCTAGTTGAACAAGCGAACAGCAGGGAAGCCTAGCCTAAGGCCGAGCTGCAAACAGCAAAAGAGTCCTCAGAGCCAGTTACAGGTAAGTCACTATATTGCCAAGCCTCCGCCGCACTGTCAGCAACACTGAACGGATCATCCTACGACACAAACCCGTGTCAGGAATTATTTCCTGACAGACAAACCAACAACCCAACACACGCCAGAAGCCAAGCCACGCACCTGGGCAACACGGCTCTCACCGGCAAAGAAAAATATTGACTTGAAGAACTATTGAAAACGGTCGCTTCTGCAAGAAAACTGGACGGAAGAGGCGAAGGGGGGAAAATATTTATCAAGCTTTCATGGCAAAACTTGCTTTTGGGTCAGAAGTTGAGCGTGGACGATATCAAAATTTTCCTCTGCGACCCGTCTGCATATTTTACCAGCCCGGGGCAGGAGTTACATTGGTCAAGGTGAGAGACTACGTCTCCAAGACCTGAGATGTAGTCTCCAAGACCTGAGAGGTAGTCTACAAGACCTGAGAGGTAGCTGCAAGACCTGAGAGGTAGTCTACAAGACCTGAGAGGTAGTCTACAAGACCTGAGAGGTAGTCTACAAGACCTGAGATGTAGGCTGCAAGACCTGAGAGGTAGTCTACATAAACCTGAGAGGTAGTCTACAAAAACCTGAGAGGTAGTCTACAAAAACCTGAGAGGTAGTCTACAAGACCTGAGAGGTGAGTCCCCTCACAAGACTCGAAAGATCTGCCTGTCTCACAAGACCTGAACATTGTAGCTATTACAAGACCTGAGATGCCGTCTACAAGACCTAAAAGGTAGTATACAAGACCTGAAATGTAGTCTACAAGAACTGAGAGGTAGTATCCAAGACCCGTGTCCTCTCTAACACTCAAAGAAATCTCGATTAAAAAAAAAGAAATTCTTATAGCCTGTTCATTCTAAAACATTCACTCATCATCTTTCTCTCATTATAACAAAACTGAATTCCACTTTTCCCCTTCTTTGCTATGTATATTATATTAATAATTCAAAAGGAGTACCAGGGCTCGAACCAGAGGTCCTGCGTTCTTCACATTATCAACCCAGAGTCCTACCACTGCACCACCAGTGTGTGGTAAATGGTACCTCAGCTAGCAAATGCTCTTTTTCTTCTTCGTGGACAGGTTTGCACCAACCACCGCTGCAACATTAAACACAAGTTTCTACCGAGCACTACGCCACTTCTGGGAACATGGATCATACGACATAAGCCGTTGTAGCAATGTAAATCCAACAATAACAACAACACATTTCAACTTCCGTCCCGTCGTAGTAGACGAATGTAACTCTACTGCAAAGGCTTCAACCTGTCCAGAATGGCAAGTGTAGCTGGGATAGATAACGTCACACACGACAGTAACAAGTGTTGCTGAGATAGATAATAACACACACGAGAGACCAACGAACAGGAATTTTGGAAAACAGTTTACAATCTTACACAATCCCTGAGTTTGAAGAGTGTTAGATAGACCAGAATTAATACTTTAGAAATTACAATCCTTCAAGGTAGCCTATCCTCTCTCTTACACACGGGAATGGGAGGTCTCGCGTAGGCTTGGAGAATAAGATATCACCCCAACTAAAGAATGGAGAGAAAAGGGAGTGTTGGGAGACAGGATAGTTGTCCCCCCAAGCCGTCGAGGGGAGGAAAATGAGGGTTGGTGAATGGATAGAAATGAGAGAAGTTTGGGCATTTGCTGCCCTCGTTGGTTCACGTTACTGCCCAAACTCTCCCCTTTTCACAGATTTCTTTTCTCGTACGTTGCTGCAGCAGCAGTAGCAGCAGCAGTAGCAGCAGCAGCAACAGCTAGGTAGTGTTGCCAGGGTGTTGGTAGGTGTTGCCGGGGTGTTGGTAGGTGTTGCCGGGGTGTTGGTAGGTGTTGCCGGGGTGTTGGTAGGTGTTGCCGGGGTGTTGGTAGGTGTTGCAGGGGTGTTGGTAGGTGTTGCAGGGGTGTTGGCAGGTGTTGCCGGGGTGCTGGCAGGTGTTGCCGGGGTGCTGGCAGGTGTTGCCGGGGTGCTGGCAGGTGTTGCCGGGGTGTTGGTAAGGGTTAAAGGTGATGCCATGACGAACACTATGGTCTATGAATTAAGTTAGTGAAATCTGGTCCCATTGTCACCTCTCTCCACCACTATCACCTACCACCACCACCACTACTACCACAAACCCTTACCTCTCCTCCACTACCACTCCTTCAGCACCTCCCTCAGTATAAAGGAGATTGATCTTGAGGTCATATATCGCCTAACTTTTTCTCCATCAAGCTAAGCCCCATGACGACGAAGTGACGGGTTATGACGGGAAGTGATGTGAAGACGTGACGGGGAAGATGTGACGTTGATGTAACGGCGGACTGCGACTGCGTAACCCTCGAAACCCGTTACATGCATGTCACAGGCACGAATACTGCTTCTCTTCTGAAAAGTGACACCAGTCATCGATTTTGTTGTTTAATGTCAGCTTGATCATGCAAGGGGATTACTTCCACTGATGTACTTCCCAGGCGGGAGAAGTGACTACCTTTAATACTGAAGCCAGGCCTCTGGCAACACTGACACCAAGTAACAGCCTCCTCTGGCAACACTGACACCAGGTAGCGGATCTCTCTGGTGCAACACTGCACTACTCAGGGACACACCAAATGTACACACAAGATCTCCGCAAAATTTTGAGGTGTGGCAAGTGCATTCTCTGCTCTTACATAATTACTCTCTCCCTCAGCCTGGAACTCCAGGATGCATCCTGGACACAACATTCCAGCTTGCTCTCTTGCCCTATCCTTACCTACCAGTCTGCAGAAAGAGAAAGGCTGGAAAGGGCCCCCATCCCCCACAGAACTCACCCCGTCTGTGGGAAGAGAGAGAATATAGAGCTTTCCCATCTGTGTACGGAAAAGAGCCTAGTGGCGATAGATCTTCACGTCTGTAGCAAGAGAAACAGAGAATTAAGACTGTTTTCCTGTGTGCTGGAGTACTTCTGGCAAGAGTATTGACTGATCAGCAACAGTTGTGATAGCGCATCATCGCCTTGTTTGTTATGGTGGACTGTCTGTGGTCAAGGACCACCAGGTTTTACAGTAATTCTGAAACCTAGTTAAGCAGCAAAATAAAAATGAAATAATAATAATAATAATGGAACAAATAGCCTCGGATAAGTGGATAAAAAGGCTTCCATTAAAAATGTTTGCATTTCTTCCTGAAGCCAATGGAATATTTCACTTCCCCTACCACCCCATCTTTTATTTTTTCCAGTAGGTATATTTTATTACATAATATTGTTCACAAGATACATTGCTGGTACAAAGCACTACAATCAGATAGGGTAATAATAATAATAATAATACAAAGAACTCCAGCAATGCAGAGTTACAGCAGCGAGCACAACAGTACAGCACTAAAAACATCATGACAGAATGAACAACTCGCACAGATATTAAACAGCACTAGCAATGCAGCAGTAAGAGCAGCAGCATCAACAGCAGCACTAGCAATGCAGCAGTAACAGCAGCAGCATCAACAGCAACACTATCAATGCAGCAGTAACAACAGCGGCATCAAAAGCAGCACTAGCAATGCAGCAGTAACAGCAGCACTACTAAGCAGCGCTCAACAGCAGCATAACAGCAGCGTACAGCCAGCATCAACAGCAGCACTAGCAATGCAGCAGTAACAGCAGCGGCATCAACAGCAGCACTAGCAATGCAGCAGTAACAGCAGCGGCATCAACAGCAGCACTAGCAATGCAGCAGTAACAGCAGCACTAGCAATGCAGCAGTAACAGCAGCGGCATCAACAGCAGCATAGCAATCAGGCAGCATCAACAGCACGCAATGCAGCAGAACAGCAGTCGGCACTCAATAAGCAGCCATGCAATGCAGCATGTAACAGCAGTACTACAAACAGCGTAACAACAGCAAGGCCATCAGATATATGAAGGGGACAGATGTTACTAACTCGTACCATTAACACCAGAAGGGCACCAGAGTATAAATGGGATTACATATCACTGTTGTTTTGTGCAGGTTAATGGCCCTCTACTGCCTGGGCTTGTGTTAGAGCCACACTCCACTATTTCTTTCCCGCAACACTATTTTCCAATCGATTTATAGCCAGAGCCTGTTACTACCGGGTACAGAGGGACAAGCAAAGGAACTTTCTCCAAAGATACCTTTCCTTGCCGGGGTTTCAAACCTGAGGTATCTTAGTAAGGGATATAAAGTTCTCGTAGTAACAGAAAATTACAAGACATGAATTTTTAAGACCGGTCTCTTGCGATGAATTAAAAATCACCATACTTGATCTGTGTACAGGAGCCTCCACAGCTTGTCTGTGTATATCAACCGCCACAGCTTATTTGTGTACACGACAAGCTATGGGAGTAGACTCTGTTGTACAGTTTAGGACTACCTGGAGCCTAGGTGGAGTGTTCCGGGGGTCAACGCCCCCGCGACCTGGTCCTAGACCAGGCCTCCCGATGGATGACCACGCGAAAGTCCAGCGTAAGCACCACAGCCCGGCTAATCGGGAACGGACTAGAGAAACAGAGTTCATTTTTAAGATACTGAATATTTATTGAATGAATCACACGGAGCCCAAGAAAAACAAAGGGAACTAAAATCAAATAATATAATCTAAATCAATCTAAAATACTACTATTTATATGTACGATCCAGGGACAAAAATGCATTCAGTATTTGCTTCTTGCTCAAACAAAATATGACTTAAACTGACGATAGCAAAGAAGTGAGTGAAATAGGTCTCGTTGGTAACGCACACAGCTCACATACTGAGTGTCTATGATTCGATCCCCGGCACGGGTGGAAGCGTTGGGCATGCTTCCTTACACCTGCTGCCCCTGATCACCTAGCAGTAAGCAGGTACTTGCGTATTAGTTAACTGGTGTGGGTGACATCCTGGGGGTGGTAGTATACCTTAGATAGGGCTGGGCTTTGAAATGAGCTGAAGTAGGATAACAGCTCCTGGCCTGTAAAACTGATTTGTGTAAAAATAAAAGAGTCTCAGTTGTCACGTTTGAGAATCAGAACTAATTCTTCATGAACGAGACTCAACACTTTGCCACATCTCTAAAATTTCGGATAACTAGAACCTTCAAACCAAGTGATGCCAAGACAGTGATGATACTCTTTAAGTGTCTTGTTCTCTCTAGACTGGAGTACTGCTGTGCATGGCAGGCGAAACTAGAGACCTGGAGAACGGCGATACGTTTCGTCGCGAGTGGCTCCTGGTGAAACGTTTCCTTTAATATAGTATGTCCTGAACAGTGACTCAGTAAAGGAACATTAAGTTTGTTACTGACAGCAGCAGCAGCTACTGCTGAGCCTGACAACCTCAGAGACCACTGCTCAGCCTGACAAACTCAGCGACCACTGCTGAGCCTGACAACCTCAGAGACCACTGCTCAGCCTGACAACCTCAGCGACCACTGGTGAGCCTGACAACCTCAGAGACCACTGCTGAGCCTGACAACCTCAGTGACCACTGCTGAGCCTGACAACCTCAGAGACCACTGCTCAGCCTGACAACCTCAGTGACCACTGCTGAGCCTGACAACTCAGGACCACTGCTGAGCCTGACAACCTCAGCGACCACTGCTAGCCTGACAACCTCAGCGACCACTGCTGAGCCTGACAACCTCAGCGACCACGCTGAGCCTGACAACCTCAGCGACTACGCTGAGCCTGACAACCTCAGCGACCAATGCTGAGCCTGACAACCTCAGCGACCACTGCTGAGCCTGACAACCTCAGCGACCACTGCTGAGCCTGACAACCTCAGCGACCACGCTGAGCCTGACAACCTCAGCGACCACTGCTGAGGGCCTGACAACCTCAGCGACCACTGCTGAGCCTGACAACCTCAGCGACCACTGCTGAGCCTGACAACCTCAGCGACCACTGCTGAGCCTGACAACCTCAGCGACCACTGCTGAGCCTGACAACCTCAGCGACCACTGCTGAGCCTGACAACCTCAGCGACCACTGCTGAGCCTGACAACCTCAGTGACCACTGCTCAGCCTGACAACCTCAGCGACCACTGCTCAGCCTGACAACCTCAGCGACCACTGCTAAGCCTGACAACCTCAGCGACCACTGCTGAGCCTGACAACCTCAGCGACCACTGCTGAGCCTGACAACCTCAGCGACCACTGCTGAGCCTGACAATCTCAGCGACCACTGCTCAGCTTGACAACCTCAGCGACCACTGCTGAGCCTGACAACCTCAGTGACCACTGCTGAGCCTGACAACCTCAGCGACCACTGCTCAGCCTGACAACCTCAGCGACCACTGCTCAGCCTGACAACCTCAGCGACCACTGCTGAGTCTGACAACCTCAGCGACCACTGCTGAGCCTGACAACCTCAGCGACCACTGCCCAGCCTGACAACCTCAGCGACCACTGCTAAGCCTGACAACCTCAGGACCACTGCTGAGCCTGACAACCTCAGCGACCACTGCTGAGCCTGACAACCTCAGCGACCACTGCTGAGCCTGACAACCTCAGCGACCACTGCTGAGCCTGACAACCTCAGCGACCACTGCTGAGCCTGACAACCTCAGCGACCACTGCTGAGCCTGACAACCTCAGCGACCACTGCTGAGCCTGACAACCTCAGCGACCACTGCTGAGCCTGACAACCTCAGCGACCACTGCTGAGCCTGACAACCTCAGCGACCACTGCTCAGCCTGACAACCTCAGCGACCACTGCTCAGCCTGACAACCTCAGCGACCACTGCTCAGCCTGACAACCTCAGCGACCACTGCTCAGCCTGACAACCTCAGCGACCACTGCTCAGCCTGACAACCTCACCGTAATTTTTAAAGGGGTGGACCGGTAAGTCAGTCCACACACATACAACAGTTAGACATCTTTATCCGAAACGTTTTGCCTGCACAGTAGGCTTCCTGCACAGTAGGCTTCCTGCACAGTAGGCTTCCTGCACAGTAGGCTTCCTGCACAGTAGGCTTCTGCACAGTAGGCTTCCTGCACAGTAGGCTTCTTCAGTCGAATACAGAGGTGAGTAAATGTGGAAGCAGCAGAAAGGTCAGGATGTGAGCAGTCCATTAACCTTGAAGGTGTAGTTTTGAGGTAGTCAGTCCCACATCCTGGAGAAGAGTTCAGCTCCAAAGTCTTGAGCAATTTATTGTATATTATTATTGTAATGAGATAATATATATGGATGCTGTGGACACAGATTAGTCATAGGGATGTTAGGAAGTGCTTTTTAGCCTTAGGGTGTTTGAAAAATGGAATGACTCGGGTGAGGAGGCGGTGAAGGCAAACTCAATACACAGCTTCAAGAAAAGATATAAGTATCAAAAAGTCAGAAATTAATAATACCCGTTCCCTGTAGTTTCATTTTATCCATTAACTTGCAGATAGTTCAATGCCCCGCGGACCGGTCCCAGACCAGTCCTCTGGTGATGGTCTGATCAATCAGGCTACACGTAGTACATTGTTATGATAGTGCACCATCTGTCTCACTACGTTATCATAGTGTACCATCTATCTCACTACATTGTTATGATAGTGTACCATCTGTCTCACTACGTTATGGCAGTGTACCATCTGTCTCACTACATTATTATGATAATGTACCATCTGTCTCACTACGTCGTTATGGTAGTGTACCATCTGTCTCACTACGTTGTTATGATAGTATACCATCTGTCTCACTACGTTATGGTAGTGTACCATCTGTCTCACTACGTTGTTATGGTGTGACCATCTCTCACTACGTTGTTATGGTAGTGTACCATCTGTCTCACTACGTTGTTATGGTAGTGTACCATCTGTCTCACTGCAGTACAGTCCTGTTGATTAGAAAATGACTTGTGGAATGTAACAAGTTTGGTGTTGAAGACAGCCAGGAGTGTGTTGGTACCTTGCCTTATGTATGAAGGGAGGGTGTTGAAGAGTCTTGGTTCTTTTACACTTATTGAGTTCTCTCCCATTTCACACACCGAACTTCTGCTATTTACAAATAACCCGCACATAAGAAAGAGGAGCTTACGACGACGTTTCGGTCCAACTTGGATCATTTAGTCAGTGTGACTTTGTAAATGGTCCAAGTCGGACCGAAACGTCGTGGTAAGCTTCCCTCTCCTATGTGCGGGTTATTTATGTATTGTGCCTTTTTGTTATTTATTTCTGCTATTCATTGGGAGTGTTTTGAACTGACTACCGAGTCCTTTGCTTAAGTGTAAGTGTAAAGGGATCAAGACTTCTCAACACACCTCATTTATAATCGGAATTATCGATCAGAGTAGTCTGAAGCGAAGCCAGGAGCTTAGATTCGACCCCCGAAATTGCACTTCGGTGAGTACACTCACCCTACAAAACACACAAACCTAAACACACACACTGGGAATCAGTCAGATCCGAACACACGCTCGTAAGTCTACCCTCTCCCTTACACCCAGACCAAAATGTGCACACAAACAAGCCAGCATGGACACCCAGGATCCCATATACAAACAAACATGGTCGGGCACACCAGCCGTCTCGCTCTCCTCCATACACGAACACTCCCGTGGTACTGATGAATACAATATATATATACATAGCTTTAAGAATGTGTATGATAGAGCTCACGTAGCCTAGCCATGAGAGGGGATACCCAGTAGCGGCCAGGAGCTAAGACTCTACCCCAGCAACCACAGATAGTTGAGCGCGGCGCGACCCCTACCTCTCTCTCTCTCTCACACACACACACAGACACAGACAGACAGACACAGACACACACACACACAGCAAAACACACTAACGTAAGCACTAGCACCACTGTTTTATCAGACAAACACATACACTCAGACCAACATTTCATTACTCTCAGGAAGGTTAAAAAAGTGGATCAGATGGTGGAGGCAGACTCGCTACACAGCTTCCAGAGAAGCTACGACATACACCCAAGGCAAGAAATCAGTAGCACTGATCAAAGTAAACAGACTTGGCCGGGAGACGAGAATCAACCACAACAAGCGCAGCTGTCAACACCTGACACAACAGGTCAAAACTCTCAGAGAAACACTGATATATAACTACCAAGTACTTTAATACTTCCTCTTGTCTTCCTACCCTTCAAGGGAAGATGATCTAGTACCTGTGAAGGGCCTATATAACTACCCTTCCAGGGGAGATGACCTAATACCTGTAAAGGGCCTATATAACTACCCTTCCAGGGGAGATGACCTAATACCTGTAAAGGGCCTATATAACTACCCTTCCAGGGGAGATGACCTAATACCTGTAAAGGGCCTATATAACTACCCTTCCAGGGGAGATGACCTAATGCCTGTGAAGGGCCTATATAACTATCCTTCAAGGGGAGGTGATTTAATACCTGTGAAGGGCCCTTGAACCAAGTAACTGTAGCTATCTTTCCCTTCCTTAGGTCAAACCTCACTACATCTCATTTCCTAGATGCTTTATGTCTCGTATAGATTAGCTCTTCCCTATTTATATAAATTAAAAATTCCTTTTTAGCAGAATGATAAACTGGGAAGGCCTCTCCTCGCCCCATATTACTTTCCTAGGACGAGAGAGCTAAACCTTCAGAAACATAAGACGTAAACTCTGTCTTTTTTTTTCCTGGGAAAAAAAAATTATGTAAATGAGTGTGACGTGAATTTCCGCGGAGTGGCAACAAAGAGAGAGAGAGAGAGAGAGAGAGAGAGAGAGAGAGAGAGAGAGAGAGAGAGAGTCAACAGAAGATCAGGCATGCTGCCCTGGGAAATACACAGCCACTTCAACTCTTTTTTTTCCTCAGCTGGTGAGAGTTCTGTGAAAAAAAATGACCGGGGGATGGTGGGAGGGCTTGAGGAGCCACACCATACACCGTCGGGGACCAACACGACTCAATTATTCACGAAACAATGGATCTCCGAGGTCACTGCAATGCTGTAGTAGAGGAGAAAGTGAAGTGGTCTTCGTTGTACATCGCCACCTCTTCCTCCTCCACCTTTCCGTCGTTTTCCACCACCACTTTTTCCTTGTCCTAGTCCTCCTCCATCTCTTGTCCACCTCCCTCTTCTTCTCCAAGAAGCTACCAGACTTGCTACCATAACTGAAGACAGCTTGCTAACGCAAGTTGTCAATGCTAGTCACTCGTGCCAACGGCCTACTGGATCTCATTCTGACCACAGTGCGTCACCTCGTCCAATCATGCAATGACCAAAACATCATTCAAAACAAAACAAACTTTGCGATCCAAAACAACATTATGATAAATTTCCTTGACGGATTGGTGGGTTTTGAGTTTGCCTACACCCGGATCCCTGCCTGGGTCCTGGCTCGTCTGGTGCTTGTTTGGTCAACCAGGCTGTTGTTGATGGCGGCCTGCTAGCCCACATATCCATCATAGAGCCTGGTTAATTTGGCACTTGGTCTAGGTACGTGTCCAGTTTCTTCTTGAAGACTTTTACACTTATCCCAGAAGTGTTTCTGTTATCTTCCCGGCAAGATGTTGAAAATTCTGGGACCACGGATGCTGACACAATGTTCTCTTATTGTGCCCACGACGCACAGCCTTTAACTTGATTTATTCTACATATTCTCATAAATCTCTCATTCCAATATGTTTTGCCAGTGTGTAGATTTGGGATTACACCTCCAAGTATTTTCCCTAAAGACTGTATATCATCTCTCTCTAAATTTATGACTCTGAGACAGTCCCAGTAATTTAAATTCTTTATTGACTCTATGCAAGCCATAAATGATATATTTGTTCCAGCTCTGATGTCTCTCCTGCCCTGAACGGAGCCGTCAACAATGAACAACACTCCAAGCGAGGCAGAGCACAAGTGATTTGAACACTGTCACTATATACACTATTTCCCTTGTTTTAAAAGTTCTCATTATCCACCCCCGTCACTTTCCCAGACTGTCGTGACATTTGCCCTATAACGTCTTCTTTGAACCAGCAAACGTCCGTAAGATGCTCTGAGACATCAGTAACGTAAACTGGATCGAATTACTAAATACTAACAATGAAGAGGAAACAAACAACGGTACGGAAACGGAATGATTCTTATTTTAACCAGCTGGCCCAGTGGTTGACGCACTGGCCTGGAGTTTTACCACTCACTCGCCATGGGTTCTAACCCCGCCCGTACCGTGGTTTGTTTACAATAGTATTATTACGATTTCGTGACGAAATATGGAGACTTAAAATAAGAATTATAAATATGGGAACGTGAAAAAGATCAATTATAGAGAGAGTCGGTGACAAAAATTTGCCGACATCATATGCCAGAAAAAACAAGTAATGCATAGCAGAAACTGAAACTGATTGGTAACATGGTTGAGAATATTGTACAAAATCATGTACACAAACACTCATATTACGCGCGCGCACACACGAAGCTATTGTACATAGACATGTAAGTGGAGGTAATGTACACAGTCATGTAAACAGACGAACATAGGCACGTGTTGATACGTTGTGCACAATCTACACAAACACAAACGCACACAAGTGTGTTCCCAGAACACACACACGCACGCAGGAGCTACGACTCGACCGATGCAACCACAAATAGGCGAGTACAAACAGGCGAGTACACACACACACACACACACACACAAGAAGGATTGATGTAAAGTTGTCCGCCTCATTAACTCCGCAAATTACCGGGGAAGACGTTAATGTCCTCTTTAATTACCTACGAGAAATTAACATTAATGATCTAGAGACTGGAGCAATTTGCTTCTTTTTCTGGGTTGCAATCAATTTAAAAAAAAATCTTGAATATTTTTAATTAATGTCTTTATATAAATACTGACGACATTACTGACACTTATTATTTTTTTTGAGATAATTTCTCATTTTCCGATTCTCATTATAATCATTCTCACCTCCAATTATAATCATTATCCTCAGCACGGTAGATAATTATCATCCTAGTCACACTAATCACCTCCCAAATCATGAGCACCACTATCATACTAATCATCCTGGAATACACGTTCTCCAATCAGAACGTGTATTATCGCACCAACAAACCTTCGTTTATTTCCTTTAAATTAGGTTAAGTTATTGTGATAAACATTTTTGAAAACCGACAAGTTGAAGATTAAGACACTTATGCATTATATGCGAATCTTTATTAAGAAAACGTTTCGCCACACAGTGGCTTCATCAGTCCAATACAAAGCAGAAGGGGGTAAGGGGAGGAGGAGTTTGAGGTAATCAGTCCCTCAGCCTGGAGTCGATGTGTTTAGTCCATCACTCTTGTAGAAAATACAGCACATGGGAGGAGAAGTAGCTTAGGTTAACTTAGGCTAGCTTAGGTTAGCCTATATTTGGTTAGTTAAGTTAGGTTATACTTTTTTAGATTATTTTTAGTACAATGTTATATATTATATATAATAATATATATATATATAATATATATATATATATATATATATATATATATATATATATATATATATAATTTTATATATGTGTGTGTGTGTGTGTGTGTGTGTGTGTTCACAAATAAATGCCATGTTATTATATAAT
Organism: Cherax destructor; assembly: GCA_009830355.1. Taxonomy (NCBI): domain Eukaryota; kingdom Metazoa; phylum Arthropoda; class Malacostraca; order Decapoda; family Parastacidae; genus Cherax; species Cherax destructor. The sequence continues at coordinate 157,513 of WNWK01000233.1, read as the reverse complement.
ATATATATATATATATATATATATATATATATATATATATATATATATATATATATATATATAACATCGTGACATAATGCAACAAGCAATGAAAAAAATAATTAGTGAAGTGGGCGGAGGAATTAAGGAAGTAGAGAAGTGCTGAAGTCTCAGAATTAGTGGCTGGAATTAAATAAATGTTGAGATTTTGTTTGGTGAAGCAACCTCAAACTCTGCTAATTCCTCCCCAACCCTCCCCTCCATCCCCAATCTCTCCCCACCCTATCTCCTCCCTCCTTCACCCTTGCCATCTTCCTTCCCCACCACTCTTCTCCCTCTTTCATCCTTGCCTTCTTCCCTCCCCACCCACATCCTATCTTTCTTCCCTCCCCGCCCACGCTCCCACATCCTATCCTTCTTCCCTCCCCGCCCACGCTCCCACATCCTATCTTTCTTCCCTCCCCGCCAAACTCCCACTGGGTGCCCACACCGTCCCTCCCCCGGGGTGTGAGACTCCTGGCTGGGGCTCAGATATTCCCACCAGCTCCTCTTTACGTCTTTCTCTCGACGGAAATGAAAATATTTTAAGTTTATCTGACTGTCTCATGTGCAATATTTTAATTTATTACTTATTGTTGTATTTATTGTATAACTCATATAAGTATATATATATGTATATATATATATATATATATATATATATATATATATATATATATATATATATATATATATATAAAGAGAGAGAGAGAGAGAGAGAGAAAGAGAAAGACGCAAGAGTAAACTAAGTTTACATAGAGTGGTAGACTGCTGGAATGTGATCAAGAGGAAGTCGTGTGTGATACAACAAATGCAAAAGTTAAATAATTAAAGCAAACTATGTACAGCAGACAGTATAACTCAGGTAGCTTTCTGCTCATGTAATATGCAATATATTTTTCTCCCTCCGTCCCTCCCTCTCTCTCTCTCTCTCTCTCTCTCTCTCTCTCTCTCTCTCTCTCTCTCTCACGCTCATGCGCGAGCACACACACACACACACACACACACACAAAGGGTAAGGGGGGGATAGGGGGTCGGGAGGATTACGGCAGCTGACAGTGGGAGCAATTAGGAGTTGTCAGAGCTAAGCCGTGATTGGGTGGCAGCAAGTGCCACAACACCATCACTCTCCAGGGTAGACACGGAAGAGGAGGATCAGCAAATCAAACTGGAGAGAAATGATGTAGAGGAAAAAAAGAGCACTAATATACAAAAAATAGGTTGAAATACCTGTGTGTTTACCTGTAGTTGATTCCTAGGTCATCGCCACCGTTGCTTGGTCCTAGACAAGCCCTAAGTTGAATATTTGATCAATACGTCTGTTGGTGCTAGCCGCACGCAGTCCAGTGTAGGCACCATAGCCTGGCTGATCATATGAATTGAGAAATTTACCCAGTCTCCTTTTAAAGACAGCTTGTGATCTGTTGATAATTCCCTTCATAAAGGGAAGGTGCTGAAAAGTCTTGGTCTCTGTACATTCGTTTAGGTCTCTCTCGGTGTACTTATGAACTCCTGATTTTCGTTGGTGTTATTTTTACACTGTCGAGCCTCTTGGTCTCGTAGGGAGTATTTTTAAAATAGATTTGGGATCGATCCCAAATGACCTAAAGAGAATAACCATTTGCTCGTCATCTCTCATTTTGAAAGTTCTACTTATCCAGCCTGTCACTGATACTGTGATAGTAACTCTTGTGATCTTAGAAAGTAAGTTCTTATATATCACTTCAAAGTCTCTCAAATTCCATTTACGCGCACTTGAAAGGACTGGGTTTTGTTAAGACGCTACGTTCCACAATTTAATTCTTTAAGTTTTTCCGTAGTGGAGTAACGAAAATCTATCCGCAATGAGCATCACAATGAGTTCTGTGACCCACTGCAAGTATATCATATCCATAATTTTTAAAGGGGTGGACGGGTAAGCCAGCGGAAGGCCTCGGTCAGATGACCAAAAGCTCCAGCTGGGGGTCATATGACAGACCCGCGTCAGGAAACACTTGTCCTGTTTTCTGACAAACCTAATCTAACCTAACTTAAACACTGCAAGACTCGGTTAATGTAAGCCTGGAGATCTTTGTTTCTTATTGAAGATCTCCGCGACCACAGACAATTCAACATCTTACCAGAAGATATCAGAAACACTGATGGGACAAGTCTTGAAGAAGAAACTGGACAAATAACTTCACCAGGTGCCAGATCAACCAGGCTGTGTTGGATATGTGAGTCAGCGGGCCACCACCAGCAGAAACAGCCTGGTTGACCAGGCAAGCACCAGACGAGCCTGGCCCATGGCCGGGCTCCGGGAGTAGGAGAACTCTCGGAACTCATCAAAGGTATAGCAAATGTACAGAACTATGATTTATGTCTATATGTTGGAGAACTGAGACGTAAAACATAGATGAAGGAAAGCAAAGCTAAAACAGAAAAACAGGTGAAAGAAACAAAGCTAACACAAGAAAAGCAGGAGAGAGTCAAAGAAGATGAGAACTGAGATAAACAAAGCTTAACGAAGCTTAAAAATGAGACCAAAGTTAAAGAACGGAGAGAGCGAAGCTAACACAAGGCGAATAAAAGTTTGATAAAAGAGGCACAGTATTAAAGTCGAGAAAAAAAAACGAAGAAAGAGGAGATGAAAGACACAGTAAGCAGCTTTGGGAAGAGGAAAATACAATTGAGAGAGATCTTGAAGTTGTAAGACTGTAAAATTGACTTCAGACATAGAAAACGGAGCAAGGTGTGGGATGGAGAGGATAGGCGATAAGAGGAGAAGCGAAGCGATAAGAGGAATGGCGAGGCGGAAGAGGAAGTGATAAAGGAAGGAGACGGCATATAAAAAATACACTCTTATAATCATCCAAATGAAAGCATAAAAGAAACGGTGCTCGCCAACGCATGGGTCTACACTGTTTATCTGTTGTCTATCTGCTGTTGATTCCGAAGGAAGGGAGATCGCCCCCCGCCCTCCCTGCGGCCGGGTTCGCAGACCAGGCCTCCTGGGTGACGCCTTGATCCATTAGGCTGTCGGTGGAAGTAGCAGGCCAATGCGTGCACCACAGCCCGGCTGATCAGGGACTTGATAAACTTCTCGTATGCATAACAGCACACTGCTGATGTAACTAATTATTTTTAAGGCTAACACAAGCAAATAAATATAGCTGGAAAAAGTCGATATTCCTCTTGTAAAGATAAAACTTTTTAGGCGTGGAATACTGAAGATTAAAACTAGAAAGTCGGGGAGTCATGTGTAAAGTTAGTAATAATGCACAGAATAAAACAAATGGGCCTTAAGACAGAGAGAGAGAGGAAGAAGCAGGGGCGAGGCCTGCCCATGGTGGTGGACAACGTCATTAGTATCGCGTGATGGGTTGGGTTGTTGAGCCATCCAGCACGATGGATGGATGGTCCAGCAGACTGATTAAAGCCCCGACTGGAATGATCAGATTCACGGACGGGGGCAAGAGTGTGTGTGTGTGTGTGTGTGTGTGAATGTACTCACCTAGTTGTGGTTGCAGGGGTCGATTCACAGCTCCTGGTCCCGCTTCCTAACTGGCCGCTACTCGGTCACTCTCCCCGTTCCGTGAGTTTTATCATACCTCTTCTTAAAGCTATGTATGGATCCTGCCTCCACTACATCACTTCTCAGACTATTCCACTTCCTGACAACTCTGTGACCGAAGAAATACTTCCTAACATCTGTGATTCATCTGAGTCTTCAACTTCCAACTGTGACCTCTTGTTGCTGTGTGTGTGTACTCACCTATAATTGGTTGTAGTCAGCTCTGTGATCAGTCGCTGTGTGTGTGTGTGTGTGTGTGTGTGTGTGCGCGCGCGCGCGCGTGTGTGCGTGTATCATCCCCTGAACCGATGTCAACTGGCCGCTACCGAGTTTCTTCTCTCCTGTTTTTCCACATCGTTGTCCAAGTCCTTCCACTTCCTGTCCACTCTGAGGCTGAAACAATACTTCCTAACATCCTTGTGACTCACCTGTCTTTTCAAGGTCTTTGCCCTCGTATTTGTTATCCGCGCTGTCCCAGTCCACCTTGCTGATTCCTGCACCTTTAACATTATCAGATTTAGTTCCTCTATTTTTACCTTACCTCCAGAACTAACTTCGTTGAAAACCTCTGCATTTTTTCCAGTTTCTTGACATGTTTAACCTGGTGTGGGCTTCACGCTGGTTCTGCATACTCAGATATGAGTCTTACGGTATGCCACATCCTGAAGAGGTTATTCGGCCGAGGTGCGCCTCAGGCGTTATGCGCGGTACTATGCTTGTCCCAAGGTCCTTCTTGAGTGAGGTTGACAGTCCTTTGATCCCCGAGCTTGTTTTCAATTTTTGGTCTTCTTCCTGGGGGGTTGAATCCCAACAAGCAACTTATATGATCAATCCTGCACCATGTTCATATCAGTTTACAATTTTTGTCTCCTATATTTATTCTCTTCATTACTTTAACAGCATCTGTGAACATGGATACATCAGACTATTGCTTCCAGCACTTCGTTCATGTAGGACAGAAACAGTGTTGGTTTCCTTGTGGAAACCCGCTTGTCATTCTTGTTCACTCCGATGCCTCTTGCCTGATAATAATTCTTTCTTTCCTTCTTGTTCGATATCCACTGATCCATTTTAGTGCCTCGTACCAGTTTCTTGTGCAGTATTGTGTCGAAGGTCTTCATATAGTCCAATAACATGAGGTCCACCTGTCCTTCTGCCACACTTCTGTTACTTGTAACAGGAACCAAGTGTATTACGAGACAGTATTTACCATCTCACAAAACCATACCTGTACTTGTTTATGAGAGATCATTTCCAGATGCTCCACCACTCTTCTCTTGATTATCTTCTCCATTTCTTAACACACTATACAAGTCAGTGACACTGGCTTGTAAGTTAATGCTTCCTATCTGCCTGACCTTAAACACTGGGACTACAGTTGTTAGTCTTTCACACCTCTGGCAGTTGCCAAGTATCAATTTGACTTGTAAATCTCAGACAGTGGTTTGCGCAGTGCTTCTCAGAAGACAAGGAGAGAGATTGTCTGGTCCCATTGTCTTCGAGGTGTCCAACTCACCCGGCAGTTTCTTTACCTCTTCTATTATGTGCACTGTGTCCATACTCTTCTCTCTGGTGTTGTCTTTATTTCCTCTGAGAATACTCCTTGACGCGAGTATTCAGCTCCTTAGATTTCATGGTTATTCTTATAAGAACTTCCTCTTCCTTCACCCTTATGATCCTTTACTGTTGTTTTTCTTCTTCTGATGTAACTATACTATATGGTACCTATGGTTCGAATTTGACTTACGATTCTATGTCATTCTCAAATTTTCGTTCTGCCTCTCTTCACACCATGCATATTAATTTGTCACTACTATGCTAGCTTCCTTGTTTTCTGTTGCTCTTTTTGCCTTTATGTATTTTTATCTCATGCTACTGTACTTTTAGCTTTAGCCTCTCTGAACCTCTGGGTGAACCATGGCCTGGCTCTCTCTCTCTCTCTCTCTCTCTCTCTTCTCTTTCTTCTTACTATTGCTACTGTTTCTACTAAGTCTAAATTTCTCTTCTGCCTTCTGACACTTTTCAGCTATATACTCTATCATTTCACTCATCTTTTTTTCAGGAACCCTTCCCGCTGCACTGCATACAAGAATTCCCTCATTCCTGTATGGTCTCTATTCCTGCATGGCTCTCATTCTGAAACCTGGTTTATTCCTTCCTTTACTTCCCTGGAAAATTCAGGAGGGATTGATCCCAAATCTGTACACCCAAATCAATCTCCGGGAGAGGAAGTGACTCCGCGGAAGGTACAAAATGAACCCTTGAAAAGCATTGGTACCATAAGTACGCACTCTCCATGCATAAGGGAAACTGACCCCCCCACACACGCGCACATCCCCACACACACACAGTAGGAATATTGTTAACTTAGGTTAAGTTTACTTCACATAGACGACACAAACTGGTTTTTAAACTGGAAGTGGTCGTTATATAAAGTGTCCCTTGGAAAAACTTCAGAAGAGGTAATCTTTGTATGCAGACGGTTGCTATAGAAAATGCCTTTTTAAGCAGAGGCAGTCGCAGTGCCTAAGTGGCCCTATACAGAGACTGCAATTCAGTGCAGAACATTGCAAATCCATTTAGCGTGCTTATTCTGTAGTCTTGTAGAGCAGCACATCTCCAGCATGAAGCATGGGTTTGTATGCTGCTATTACGGTGTAGTGTATTAAAAAATTTATAGAAAAAAATAATGCTCCATAGTTCCGGGATTGTATTGAAACCGGACGCGTATTATTCCTGGTCAGGCAGTGGCCAGGCGACAGGAAGTGAGGTGTGTTTAGTTCAGTAGGTGACGCACAGCAGAGGGAACAAGATGTAGTGCTTTAAGTAGGTGGGGTTTGGAGTTTTTTTTGTGCATACTATAGGAAATATTTGTTTTTAAGTGCTCTGTTTACCTGTAAGGTCCTAGTATGCAGAGGCCAGTTTAAGTTTTGGGAGAGTACTGTATGGTGTTTTTGTCTGCTGGTAGGCAGACCGGCAGGAGGAGGGGGGGGGGTTGTGTTATGCAGCCTCCCTGTTTATATGTTTATATTTTGTGTCACACACTAGTAGCAGTGTCTAGTAAGCTAAAGGTGAACTGGAGTAAAGGTGATGTTGTAGTAGAGTAGATTATAGGTTGTATATACGTTACTATTAATATGTATTATATATTTGTATAGGTGAGTTTTTGTGTCCTTTCTTATAATAAAATATTGACTATTGACTATTGGCCCTAAAGTGGCTGTTTTTTCAATGTAAATTAAATGCCCCTAGACAGCAGGTTGAGCAGCCTTTAGGAGCCAGGACATTTTAAGTTACGCGAGCCAAGTCGTAACAGCTGCAAACAACCGCGAGCCAAGTCGTAACAGCTGCAAACAACAGCGAACCAAGTCGTAACAGCTGCAAACAAGAGCGAGCCAAGTCGTAACAGCTGCAAACAAGAGCGAGCCAAGTGGTAACAGCTGCAAACAACAGCGAGCAACTACACTATTCTACACGAGACTTGTATATGATTCTTCAGTTCCTAGGCTGAAGGAGCGATTACCTCATCTTTTGTATATAGTTCTACATTCTTCACATTATGTCCTTGTATTGATAAAGCCACTGGATGGCAAAACGTCTGCAAATAAAGATACTCAGATGTTGCAAATATGTTTAATTCTTCACAAGAGACGGGAACACACGCAACATGCAACTACATTATTCCAACTGAGAGTTGCATTATAAAAACGCTCAAAGTGTCACTACATTGTGGAAACACCCGCACTGAGCGGTTATATTGTTCCTTAATACACAGGTAATTTAAGAGACCATCGTAAAAGAACGCTCTCGTCATTAAGACACCATCAAGAAAGAACGTTAATTTTATCAAGAGCCCGTCGAAAAAAAACCTTGACGTTATCAATGCCTCGTCAAAACAGAGCGCTCATGTCATCAATATCAAGACAGAACGCCCACATCAAGGCCCACACTTGTGTTGTGTCAGGGAACACAAAGATGTGAGGTCCAGAGCACACGCCCTGTAATCACTAATACCGAAGCATAACTCGATCTCAACGAGTGCTCGGTCATAAACACTGACACCAAACACGTGAACGTGGAGAGGAATGCACGCAATATGCGCGCAATATACAGTGATGCACGCATTATGCGCGCAATATACAGTGATGCACGCATTATGCGCGCAATATACAGTGATGCACGCATTATGCGGAGAGTTCAATATACAGTGATGCACGCATTATGCGGAGAGTTGCAGACAAACAAAGAAGTGACTGCTTGTGACTAGATACAGACAAAGCAGTGAGAGTCACACAAATGGAGTGTGGTAGACGGCGAACATAAAGTACTATTCACACACAATGGGAAACGGAAAATTCGTAGGACACACGCAGAGAGGACCACACCCAGAGCGCAAAAAGTAAAAGCAAGAGAACGCGGAGTACCCTTCAGGGTAAACATGTAGTGTGATACACGCAAAAATAGACTAAGGAATGAAAGCAAATTCAGGGTAACGCACCGGAGGGGAAAACCAAAAAACAGCGAGGGGAACAACACGTTGCCTTGAAGAACGTGAGAGCACAAACATAACACAAATAAAATTATTCCTGTAATTAGCATGATGTCTTCTAATTAAAGCAGAGAGCGAGGCGAACACACCACTGAGCATGTGTATATACGCCAGCTAGGAAAGATATATCTAATTACCAGGCTGCCATGTAAACACGCACAACACAACGCTATGTGGCTCAGACTCCCTCACGGACAGACGGGAAAACAAATGCAAGCAGGTAGACAGACTAGAGACAGAGACATCCTTACAATAATGGTATACTACACCGACAAGATGATGAATAAGACACAGGATCAAACACCTGAGTATGTTCATCTTGAAGATGTTTCGCCCACCCGTGGCTTTTTCAATCCAAGAGAGATATTATAAACCGGAGACAGTGGAAGAAGTAGAGAGATAATTTAGAGGAATTCAGAGGGAGAAGTGAAGACACATAATGACAAGGAGCATCACAGTATCGTAAACACGTGTCAATGATAACAAGCTCCTCAGTGATACTGGGTGTCAATGATAAGCTCCTCAGTGATACTGGGTGTCAATAATAAGTTTCTCGGTGATACTAGGTGTGTACAAGGACACACTGAATTGAGAAGCACCGGAACAACGTAAAGAGGAAGCCTCTAAAGACACAAGTGACTCAGAGACACCTATGAGAGGGAAGCCTCTCATACTTTCTGGAAGAGAGAAGGGTTACCGTACACAAGGAGTAAGCTGGTCGGCACAACTCTGGCGGACAGAGAGAGGGCGAGTAGCACATCCCTCGTTCATTAAGCAAATAGTAACTCATCCTTCTAATGATCAAAACAATATACCACAGTGGGAAGAGGAATCAGCAAGGTCTAAGTAATAAACTACTTGTACTAGTACTGTTACTACAATTACTACTAATATTATCTAGCTGTTCGCAGCACTAAGACATATTTGGTGTTGGACTGAAAACAGTGTATGTGTAGCCAACTCCAACAGTTTGATTAGCCAGAGCCTCACCCAGGAGGCCCTGTCTGAGACAACAGGTTCACTGTGTGTTGATATTTCCAGGGAGAGGAAAAAGAAAACGGAGTCGAGGAAGGTACATTAACACATGGAAAATCCTAGAGGGATCAGTCCCATATCTGAACAGAGAAATTCTTCCCTATGAAAACAGGAGGCTTGGCAAACTGTACAATATATCTCATATGAAAAGTAGGGGTGCACTGAGTACACTAAGAGATAATTCTTTAAGTGTGAAGGGACCGAGACTGTTCAACCCCCATACAAGAAGGATTACCAACAGACCCCTGGTTGTCTTCAAGGGGAACTGGATAAGTTCCCGTAGTTCCTGGTCAACTGGGTGATGGTGTATATACTCGACTGCGTGCCGCTAGCACCAACAGCCTGGTTGATCAGGCCATCCAACGCGGGGGCGTGACCCTGAGATCAACTCTAGGTAGACCCATCGTCTCACTAGATTGTAGGATATACCTTTAATAGAACCTTGAGGGGGGAGGGGTCCAGAGTTTTCTTACTCTCACATCCCGACCCTGGGCCAGGCTTGCCTGATCAACCAGGCTGTTGCTACTGGCGGCCCACTGACCAGCATATCATCACAGCCTAGTTGGATATGTGACCGTTGCCATGTGGTTATACAGCGCCCAGGGAATTAAAGATAGTAAAATTTGATCCAAGAGGAGGGAGGCTTCATTTCCCTGGATGAAGAGCCCCTCAAAACCATCACGACCCTTCCCTGGAAGAGTTCATATCAGCAGGAAACAGATGGGTGGCTCGCGTGAGGGAGTCCAACATGACAACAACTGTGGTCTGGAACGGTCATGATATCTGACCATCAGCATCAAGGGGAAAGACATGAGGGGACACCCCTATAATTAATGGCTCCATGACGTTAACTTTCATTTCCCCTCTGTCATAGAGCTCCTGGGACTCCACCACTGTGGCCGGGATTGTCTTCTGATCTTCTCTAATTTTTCTCACCCTCAGTTGTGACCTGACAATGGTGTTGGATGGACCGAAATGTCGCCATAAGATTCCTCTTCTAAGTGGCGCTGTATAACCCCTGTGGTTTAGCGCTTCTATTTGATTATAATACTAATCTTCTAAGTGGTGAACTTTTCCATCTGCGGTTTTTGAATTTTTTCTTCTCTAAATATGCCTAATCTTTTAGCTACATGGGGACGTACTTAAATATTTCAAATAACTTGTGCAAAGATGTACATAACCCATTTATTTAAAGAGGTGAACGGGTAAGCCTGGGAAAGGCCTTGATCAGATGATCAAACCTCAAGTGGTGGGTCATCATATGACTAAGACCCGTGTCAGGAAACGATTGTCCTGTTTTCTGACGAACCTTACCAAACCCGACCTAACGCAAAGAGCAGTTAAGCTTCAAGAACATAAGAATTGAGGAACACCACAGTAGACCTATTAGCCCAAGCTAGGTAGGTCTAGCTTGTATTCAGCCACACCCACTCATGCACCTCACTGACGTTACTGTTGGTGTTACTGCTACTACAGAAACACACACACACACACACACACACACACACACACAAGATGCTAATTTTTTCCAGCATTAACATGACACATTAAATAAACTTTAGCTGTAGGAGTAACAACAAGCACAAACATGAGAGAAGCTACTGCTGCAAAAATAACAGTAGTTATTGCTATTATTGCTGTTACATGACAGAAGCTGCTGCTGTAATAGGAACAGCTGTTATTACTGTTACAGCTGTAGCAGAAACAGCAATAACAGTTACAAGTTGAAAATACAAAACGTTTTCTCCTAAACAAAGAACGTTAGTCTTAAAGAGACACAAAATAGTAAGAAAAAACATCTTCAGAACATTGTTACATAATGCTGTTATGTTACAGTGTAATGTGGCAACGCTGTTACGTTACACTGTAACCTAACTCAAGCAGGACACCAAAGCAATTGGAGTTCTTACCATTAACATGCTGGAGGGTTACAGTGGTCGTGCAGCACGAACCGGTTCCAGCAACAGCTACGCCACAAACAGCAACAGCTGTGCCACCACCAGCGCCATCACAAATAGCATCAGCAGCACCGCACCAGAAACGGCAGTAGCATTAGTAGAATCAGTACTACAAACACTAGCAGCAGCAGTAGCATCATAACATAAGCAACAACATTAATAGCACCAGCACCACAAACAACAGCACAAGCAGCAGCAATATTTGTAACACCAGCATAGTAAATAGCAGCAGAAGCAGCAACAAAAGCACAGTTTTAGCCATACAACTAAACCAACATCTCTCTCGAAGGAGTTTAGGACAGACTGCATAAACCATCAAAAGAGTGAACGTAAATATCACCGAAATGTCAGAGGACGTTAGTGTCCTCTCAGAAGCTCTATCATTGATGCTGTATAATGTCTGCTATCATGATTCTCACGTGGATGTTAACAACATACACAAGGGTCCCTTCTCTTTTTTCTTGTCACTCAGAGGAATTGTCACGGCTACCGCGTGGACACTGGAAAATACAGAGAGCCAAATATTTAATTAAGAGCAGAGGGAAGCAAAGCTACTGACCGGGATGGTATAAGATACGGAACAGAATACCAGGAAAAAGACGTGATGTATAGAGTCCCTGAGGGGGTAACACCTAGGGAGTGGGCAGGAATCAAGTATGATCCGGGAGGACTGATGGTAGATGAGCAAGACGTGTGCAACAGTTGGGGCATATTGGTGAAACGTTTCGCCTGCCCTGCAGGTTTCTTTAATCGAATGCAGAGGTGACAAATATTGTAGACAGAGGTGGAGAGGTCAAGGTGGCGTGATCAGTTCGTCAGCCTTGAACTAGTTTCGAGGTGGTCAGTCCCTCCGTATTCTCGATGATGATCCAAGAAAGAGGACGGCAACTCCAATTCCCTAGACCAAAAAAAATGGAAAGTCAGTAAAAAAAGATTAAACGAGACCCGACTCAAATTGGCCTCTCAGTCCCCATCAGTATTAAAACTACTGTAATGTAGTGAAATGGAGATAAGTCACAGATAATCAGACAAGAGTACGAGGGCATCAGACACAGACTCCGTATCTTCTCGACGGTGCATGGGAGACCGCATAAGCAGAGCGACACTCTAACGAGGCAAAAATATTTAGATTAAACCGGTAGTTTATTGTGCACATCATATCCATCCTCTGGACGGCGGTGGTTAGTATATCCATCCACTGGACGGCGGTGGTTAGTATATCCATCCACTGGACGGCGGTGGTTAGTATATCCATCCACTGGACGGCGGTGGTTAGTATATCCATCCACTGGACGGCGGTGGTTAGTATATCCATCCACTGGACGGCGGTGGTTAGTATATCCATCCACTGGACGGCGGTGGTTAGTATATCCATCCACTGGACGGCGGTGGTTAGTATATCCATCTTATGGATCGTAGCGGCCAGTATGCTGCGCACTTCATATTCATCTTGTGGACGGTAGTGAAAGAGCAACGGATAAACAAAAGGCTTAAGAAACAAGGCCTAAAACTGTTCGAAACGTGAGTACCTTCAGAGAAGTAACTATGTCATCTGGGTTCTCGGAGACGTTGACTCAACAAAGGCCATTGGACCAAGGAGGATCAGACTTATGATATTGAAAACAGGTCGAAGCCTTCAGCAGGTCGCTTGATATGTGTAACACAGGTTACCGAAGAAAACACACACACACCGCAGGGTAAAATTTTAGCAGGACGTTTCGCCTCTGTACAGCTTGATCATGTTATACACGGTAATGACTGCTAGATACGAACTACCTTCTGGGAGGCTAGCAACTCTAGGAGTGACGCTAGGAAATAAGACCTAAGTAGACTCAGCTGAGAGAATAATAACCTGTATCCTATTACTAAAAAGCTGAGAAAGAACAAGTGTACCACAGTATTAAACAACTGAGGAACGTCAAGTATGTGTACCACAACAGTCACTTCGTTACTAATTACTGTCTGGGGATAATAGCAGCAAACGTAACGACAAAATTAGAACCACAGAACTAGAGCTATCTAGGTAATGTGTTTGTGTGTTGAGTGTATCACTTGCTACTTAGGTGACGTGTGTGTGTAGTGTATGTGTTACTTAGTTCCTAGGACCAGAAAGTTTATTGGTCCCTAGGACCAAGAAAATACCTTGGTTCCTAGGACCAGAAAGTGTCTTGGTCCCTAGGACCAAGAAAATACTTTGGTTCCTAGGACCAGAAAGTACCTTGGTTCCTAGGACTAGAAAGTACCTTGGTCCCAAGGACCAGAAAGTTCCTAGGTTTATAGGGTCAGAAAGTACCTTGGTCCCTAGGACCAGAAATGAAGAGGTTTCCCTGGTTAGGTCCCCTGGTGGTGGATGAGTAGTGGGGACTGTCCTCTGGGTGATGGAAGATTTGGAGGGAACGCCTGGCGTACCGGGAACTGCGTTCCAGTAGTGGAGGCGGCGAAGACTCACTAGGCTAGTTGAATGGTGATGGAGAAGTAGTGGAGATTGTCAAGGTGGTGGAAAGGTGACGAGTGGTGATAGGGAGAGGGAAGAGAAGTAGGGGCTAAAGAGGATGCGAGAACAGGAGACGAAGAGAGGAATAACAGAGAGGAACAGAGGAGGAACAAAGAGAGGAGGAACAGAGGAGGAACAGAGACGAGAAACAGAGAGGAAATGAACAGAGAGAGAGAAACACAAAGCTAACCCACACAGCCCTCAAGCAATACAGTTTCCTACATGAGGCAGACAAGTCTTGCTATCCTGTGCTGACGCTCCAGCGTATAGGGAAGATATCTAACATTCAACTATAAGTCAGGTAGCTAAAGAACATAAATACTGCACTTCACTGAGACTGGAGTGACTTACACATGAATCACTCCATCTCAGGGGAAAGACTTTACACGGGGTTGTGGAATGAAGGCAAATGTCATGATGGGATGATTAAAAAAAATGTCTCTTGGGAATCCCACTTACGCAGGAAAATGTACTGGTGTTGAGCAAACTTTCACTGAAACAACGTTTCGCCATTCGTGAAGCCATATCGATCCACCACACGAACCGAAACGTTGTCACAATAATAGCTGCTTTGCTCCTTTGTCATTAAGTGGGCGTATGAAAGCGTAGCGCCTCTGGTACACTGGTGTGGACAGTACGTCATCAGGATCCAGGGACAGTAGCAGTCCGCTCTGTCCTGTACATGTTGTATTATCATTGGCTTTCCGTCTCTTGCTTGGCGAATTCTTGTCATCGAATCTCTTCTTTTTTTTGCAGTTTATATATATATATATATATATATATAATATATATATATATATATATATATATATATATATATATAATATATATATATATATATGCAAAAAGATCACAGATAAACAGGTGATATCAAAAATGCATTGACAACACTTGAAAATGAGGAATTCAAGCCTTTCGTGACACTCACATAGTGACTACCACACTATATAGTTCCTTGATAATGTAGTAGTCACGAAAGTCTGGAATTCCTCTATTTTTTATAGATGTTGATCTTAGCTATATATATATATATATATATATATATATATATATATATATATATATATATATATATATATATATATATATATATATATATGATGAAACTACTTCCAATTATTATATTTATCTTCGTTTATTTCTTTAAATCGCCATTATAAAAGTTACATATCGGCAAGAATCCTCAAGACTTCGAAAAAACACATACCTAAGCAGGCAGCACCTGAAAATGATTCGTGGAATTCGGTATTTGTAAAGAAATGCAAAATCCCATTAGCACGTGCACTCAGTGTTTCTTTAGAGGAGCAGCTTAGAGTCAGGTGAAATTGTAGGTGTCTTAAAATGTTCAAACATCGCCACACTCCACAAAGGAAGCAGAAGAGAAACGGCAAAAGAATAACAGAGGTGTAACGCTAACAATACACATACATCAAGAGCCTCTGAAATAATGTTGATACGCAAAGTTATTAGTTTTACAGAAAAACATGATCTTCACAAACCAAGTCATAGAATTAGAACAGGAATATCATATATGTCGTTATTACTGGATCATTTTGATAAAATCACCCATTACTTGGGAAAAAAACATAAGATGGCAGATGTGGTTTACAATGATTCTGCAGAGGAATTTAACAAATGTACGCATGGAGTGAGAATCCAAAAAAATGAAGTTATTACGTATAACAAGTAGGAAAAAGTTTAAATTCAAATTTCTAACAAAAACAAAAAGTGGTAGTAAACAAAATAAAGTATTATCTCAACAAAGAACAGTCCTTAGCACCTTCACTCTTTCTTATCCTTGTAACAGACATAAACAAAAACAGTCACCGCTTCTCATCGTCCCTGGGAGACCATAACAGTTATGAAAGTCGCCTCACCACAACACACACAAAAATTACAATCAGATAACAATAAAGGCTTACAACAGGGAACTGAAAATAACATGATTTTCAATGGTCACAAATCTCAGATCTGAGAATAATGGACAAATCAAAACGCACACACAAAAAAAAAACGTAGGCATACTTATAGAACAACAGAAACAGATAAAAGACTAAATAACAATAATGTCTGTTGGTATATCATTAAGAGAACAAAAACCAAGAGGAAGTTGACAGGGAGGACAATGAAAACTTAGAAAAACAAGTGAAATAACGCCAGTAATGTTACTGTTTGATTAAGACACTTGGGCAATACTTGTGTGTCTTTTCTATGGAGATGATAAGCCAACCGGTGGCTTTATCAACCCAGTACACAGTGTAATACTGGAAAAAAAAGACCACGGAACGCGTGGGGTTTGATCCCATGGTGAGTGAGTTCTAATACTGGAGACGGTGGAAGACATGATGTAGTAGTGATCAATCCTCTGTCTGAAAGGTGTTCAGTCCAGCGGTCTTGATGACTGAAGTAGATGACTGAAGTTAAAGTACCGAAGTCTCCAACTTCTGGCACTTATGTCTGAGTCATCAAGACTGTTACAATGAACACCTTTCAAGAGTGAGGGACTGATTACCTTGAACTACTACTTCACGTCTACCACCTTCTCCAGTATTACTTAGTCTACTGAACTGATAAAGCTACTGGTTAGCAAAACATCTCCACATTAAATAAACCCAAACGTTACACATGTGTTATTCACTTGTCGGTTCTGTATTACATTAATATATAATGGTACTATTTAAATCAATTGTGATCTCACGTTTAGAATATTGCTCAGCGCTCACAGCTCAGTTCAGGGCAGGAGATATATTAGAACTGGAAAATGTATCTAGATTGTTTACTGCCCTCATAGTAAACAAAGCATTTATACTACTGGAAACCCCTAAAAGTACTTGGAATATACTCTCCGGAGCGAGTCAGGGATACCTCATAACGTACACCTGGAGGATACTGGAGGGCCAGGTACAAAATCTACACACAACCAAGACAACTTACTGGAGTGGAACATGTGGTAGGTAAAAAATACTGTAAATTTGGTGAAAAGCTAAGGTGACATGGGTACAACTGAAGTATATTATCAACATGTGTGACCCGCGACTCTTCAACCTGCTATAATAAGATTACAGAAAAAAATGACGGAACAAGTACGGAAGTTTTCAAGAAGAAATAATCACTACCTTCGCCAGTTGACAGACTAACGAGGCTGTGACTTGCTATTAGGGAAGCGGCCCACTAAATGCAACAGCCTGACTGAACAGGCACTCTAAGGAAGCTTTGACAAAGGTCAGGCTGGTAGGAAAGGAATGCTCACAAGCTGGTGATAGGTACATGATACAAATCAATAATTTATATTATAGATATACAAAAGTGACATCAGTGCTCAGAAAAAAATTCTTTCTCAGCGTAGCCAAAGACTGATTTCGTTGAGCATATTTCATGTGGCCCAGGAAGACTTGTGTTCTTCACGTGTGGCCCACTGGAAGACTTGTCTTACACCACCCTGGAAGACTAGTGTTCTTCACGTGTGGCCCACTGGAAGACTTGTCTTACACCACCCTGGAAGACTAGTGTTCTTCACGTGTGGCCCACTGGAAGACTTGTCTTACACCACCCTGGAAGACTAGTGTTCTTCACGTGTGGCCCACTGGAAGACTTGCCTTACATCAGCCTGAAAGACTGTAATGCTCTCGTTATACACTGTCAAAGTGGTGGCCTCTGATTTTCTTTTCCCTTTACGATTAGTAATGTTTGCATCACCATTAGAGCAACATGACCCTTGGGATTAAAATATCCTTGATCTTTTGGTCGAGTTTTCTAGTTGAAAATTCAGCCGACCATTTTCTCAGGTCTCTTGACACACATTTTGCGTTATCACACCAAGCTGACACTTAAACAATATACACACTCACCAATATGATATGTGTAGTATGAGAGAGTTTTAAGAATATTGTGGATAATATATCGCAGAAAAGCGTTATTTAGATATTATCTTTAGCGACTTATGTCATTTAAGAAGCGCTTATCATGAACCGCTACTTACTGAAGAACCCCGGAACGGGTGTGATTTGAAACTATGGCAAGTGAGTCCTGAAACTCAAACGTCAGTGCGTTGATGCCTACTGATAAATTTCTACAATGAGCCTCTGGTGTGGGTCTCTACCCAGTGGAGGATTCCTTTCCACTTGAAGGAACCTGTTGTGGGATACTTACTACGGGAGGATTTCACTCACTGGGAGTGCTTCTGCAGAGCTCCTACCCACGGGTTGGCAAGCCTCGTGTATCCTAATCCACTGGGGAAATGTTTCACATTGAGTCTCCTCCAGGGAGATTTCCTACTCATTGAAAGCGTGTCTAGTGGGTCCCCACCCACCAGGATGGACCGAGCCACCAGGGGGCCACAGTGTGCAATGGTGGCCATCGTGTGAAGCAGGGAGGGCCCCCTGCAGCGTCACCAATGGGAGCGTCAGCTGCGCGTGTAACCCCTCTCTGATTATGACTCACTTTTGATGGCAGCGGCAGCAGTAGTTAGTGCCTACCTTCCCCCGCTGGCCCTCCCTCAATAACCCAACCCGCCAGGCAGCCACCCGCCAGGCAGCCCTCACACTTCCTCACACACTGTAATGGCCCGTGAAATCCAGGGAAAGATCCTCACGGAGAATACAGTATGGGGATGACTGGTGGGACAGCAGCGAACGTTTTAACATCACTAACAATGAGACTGAGCAAGGTAAATATTACATTTGTAGGAGGAGAGAGAGAGAGAGAGAGAGAGAGAGAGAGAGAGAGAGAGAGAGAGAGAGAAGAGAGAGAGAAACGTAATGAATAAGAAAGACGATAAAAGTCTTTCATGGCGACGAAGTCCCCAAATGTACACACACAAAAAAAGTAACACGCAGAAAAGACAGATAACACATCTAATAAAAGCGTAGAAACACGAGTGCAGATCAACACAAAGACACCAACAGCAACGGAAAACAGTGACGCACAAGAGATATCTCCAGAACACAACAGGAACCCTTTACGGTAAATAAAACAGAAACTACCACATAAGCAGATATGTAGTGAACTAGTATACAGGAACCAGGCCAGGAGACACTGCAACTATGGAACAAGGAGTAAATACCAACACACCAGAAAGTGTTCCAATGCCTTAGGAAATCCTCTGCACAAGTATGGGCTTTCTGCATGCATACTTAAGTCTCATCCATCTCTATAAAGACATTGTACCATGCTGAAATAAAATTCTTTCAACCTGTACTCTGTATTTGACTGAAGAAGCCTACCGTGTCTACCTGGAGGGTATTCCGGGGATCAACGCCCCCGCGGCCCGGTCCACGACCAGGCCTCGCGATGGATCAAGGCCTGATCAACGAGGCTGTTACTGCTGGCCGCACGCAGTAAAGTTTCAACAATAAAGAAGATACCCAACTGTTGCACATGTCTTACTCATCAATGATATACCTAAATTGACCAAAAAAATCCACTTAAAAACAACTTAATAACACTACAATGAAAGAAAAAGATGGAACAATGAAAGACAAAGATGGAACAATGGAAGACAAAGATGGAACAATGGAAGACAAAGATGGAACAATGGAAAACCACAAGGGGTGACAAAGATACATGACAGTGGACCACCACAAAACAGTTTCCCACCCACCACAGTCAAGTCTGGTTGAGAGACTGAGAAATAATACACATGACGAAGAATTGGTTGATTATATCTTGGGAACGTTTCGCCCAGAATGGCTTCTTTAAGTCCTGAAAAAGCCCAATCGTGCCCAAACATATCGTGGGTAAAACACTGCATCTTAACTATGTTTTCTATTATTTCTCGGTATTTTATACCATATCTTACCCTTCATAGGACTGAAAGGCGCTGGGATGAGGAGGGGCTGGGGAGGAAAAGGCTAGGGGAGGAAGGTGCTGGGGGAGTAAGAGGCTTGGGAGGAAAGGGCTGGGGAGGAAAGGTTTCGGAAGAAGCTTGGGAGAAAGGGACTTGGGGAGGAAGGGACTTAGAAGGAAGGGGCTGGGGAGGAAGGGACTTAGAAGGAAGGGGCTGGGGAGGAAGGGGCTACGAAGGGACTTAGAAGGAAGGGGCTAAGGAGGAAGGGACTTAGAAGGAAGGGGCTGGGGAGGAATTAACTGGGGTCGGAAAAGGCTGGGGAGACGGGCCTGCGAGAGGGAAGGCCTAGAAAAAGTTAAAGCAGAAGTATCTCCACCTGACACATGCATGAAAGGAAGTTGTCAAAATGGATTTTTAACCCCAGAGGGTTAACCACCCAGGATAACCCAAGAAAGTCAGTGCGTCATCATGGGAGTGTATCTTATTTTCATTGTGGTCCTCAATCTTGTTCCCCAGGATGCGACCCACATCAGTTGACTAGCACCCAGAAACCTACTTGCTTGCTAGGTGAACGGGACAACAGGTGTAAGGAAAGACCCCAATGTTTCCACCCATGCTGGGGAGCGAACCACAGACACTCAGCGTGTGAAACAAGAGCGTTCCCTACAAGGCTGCGGGGTGAAGGGGTGGGAGGGGATGGATGGGGTGAGGAAGACTTAGGGAGCGTGGTGGGTGGTGGTAGCGGAGGTGGGGAGGGGATAGATGGGGTGAGGAAGACTTAAGGAGCGTGGTGGGTGGTGGTAGCGGAGGTGGGGAGGGGATGGATGGGGTGAGGAAGACTTAGAGAGCGTGGTGGGTGGTGGTAGCGGAGGTGGGGAGGGGATGGATGGGGTGAGGAAGACTTAGAGAGCGTGGTGGGTGGTGGTAGCGGAGGTGGGGAGGGGATGGATGGGGTGAGGAAGACTTAGAGAGCGTGGTGGGTGGTGGTAGCGGAGGTGGGGAGGGGATGGATGGGGTGAGGAAGACTTAGAGAGCGTGGGGGGGATGGTGATCTAACAGCAATTTGTGCACGTGACACATCCAGGTAAATAGCAAACTGTTCATGTACAGTGTACACCAGAGAAACCTAAATGTGCAGTGTGAGAGTTGAGGATGTGTGGGGCAGGAAGCAGGGTATGGCAGGGAGCAGCGTGTGGAAGGGAGCAGGGTATGGCAGGGAGCAGCGTGTGGAAGGAGCAGGTGTGAAGGACGCTGTGAAGGAGCAACGTGTGGAAGGAGCAGCGTGTGGAAGGAGCAGCGTGATGGAAAGGAAGCAGCGTGTGGAAGAGCACGGTGGAAGGAGCAGCGTGTGGAAGGAGCAGCGTGTGGAAGGAGCAGCGTGTGGAAGGAGCAGCGTGTGAAGGAGCAGCGTGTGAAGGAGCAGCGTGTGAAGGAGCAGCGTGTGGAAGGAGCAGCGTGTGGAAGGAGCAGCGTGTGGAAGGGAAGCAGCGTGTGGAAGGAGCAGCGTGTGGAAGGAGCAGCGTGTGGAAGGAGCAGCGTGTGGAAGGAGCAGCTGTGGAAGGAGCAGCTGTGGAAGGAGCAGCGTGTGGAAGGAGCAGCGTGTGGAAGAGCAGTGAAGCAGCGTGTGGAAGGAGCAGCGTGTGGAAGGGAAGCAGCGTGTGGAAGGGAGCAGCGTGTGGAAGGAGCAGCGTGTGGAAGGAGCAGCGTGTGGAAGGGAGCAGCGTGTGGAAGGGAGCAGCGTGTGGAAGGAGCAGCGTGTGGAAGGGAGCAGCGTGTGGAAGGGAGCAGCGTGAATGGACAGTGGAGGCAGCGTGTGGAAGGGAGCAGCGTGTGGAAGGAGCAGCGTGTGGAAGGAGCAGCGTGGAGACAGCGTGGAAGGAAGCAGCGTGTGAAGGAGCAGCGTGTGGAAGGAGCAGCGGTGGAAGAGGAGCAGCGTGTGGCAGGGAGCAGCGTGTGGAAGGAAGCAGCGTGTGGAAGGAAGCAGCGTGTGGAAGGAAGCAGCGTGTGGAAGGGAGCAGCGTGTGGAAGGAAGCAGCGTGTGGAAGGGAGCAGCGTGTGGAAGGAGCAGCGTGTGGAAGGAGCAGCGTGTGGAAGGAAGCAGGTGTGAAGGAGCAGCGTGTGGAAGGAAGCAGCGTGTGGAAGGAGCAGCGTGTGGAAGGAGCAGCGTGGCAGGGAGCAGCGTGTGGAAGGGAGCAGCGTGTGGAAGGGAGCAGCGTGTGGAAGGAGCAGCGTGTGGAAGGGAGCAGCGTGGAAGGAGCAGCGTGTGGAAGGAAGCAGCGTGTGGAAGGAAGCAGCGTGTGGAAGGGAGCAGTGTGGAAGGGAGCAGCGTGTGGAAGGAAGCAGCGTGTGGAAGGGAGCAGCGTGTGGAAGGGAGCAGCGTGTGGAAGGGAGCAGCGTGTGGAAGGAAGCAGTGTGTGGAAGGGAGCAGCGTGTGGAAGGAAGCAGCGTGTGGAAGGGAGCAGCGTGTGGAAGGGAGCAGCGTGTGGAAGGGAGCAGCGTGTGGCAGGGAGCAGCGTGTGGAAGGAAGCAGCGTGGCAGGAGCAGCGTTGGAAGGAGCAGCGTGGAAGGGCAGCGTCTGGCAGGGAGCAGGTGGAAGGAGCAGCGTGGCAGGAGCAGCGTGTGGAAGGAAGCAGCGTGTGGAAGGAAGCAGCGTGTGGAAGGGAGCAGCGTCTGGCAGGGAGCAGCGTCTGGCAGGGAGCAGCGTCTGGCAGGGAGCAGCGTGTGGAAGGAAGCAGCGTGTGGAAGGGAGCAGCGTCTGGCAGGGAGCAGCGTCTGGCAGGGAGCAGCGTGTGTAAAGGAGCAGCGTGTGGCAGGAAGGAGAGTGGGGTGTGAGGGTGGGGTAGGGGTTAGAATGTGGGTGTAGAAGAAAATGGTAGATGAGTGAAATGAGAGAAAATCCTAAAAGAAAAATAATGTACAATACAATTAAAAAAACGAAAATTGGAAAAGAAGTTTTATTGGTGTGACTCACGAGGCGAAGAATATACTGCTGCACTCACGTGTGTGTGTGTGTGTACTCACCTAATTGTGGTTGCAGGGTCGAGACTCAGCTCCTGGCCCCGCCTCTTCTCTGACTGCTACTGGGTCTCTGCTCTCCCTGCTCCATGAGCTTTATCATACCTCGTCTTAAAACTGTGTATGGTTCCTGCCTCCACTATATCTTTCTCTAGACTATTCCACTTACCTGACTACTCTGTGGCTGAAGAAATGCTTCCTAACATCCCTTTGACTCATCTGAGTCTTCAGCTTCCAGTTGTGTCCCCTTGTTTCTGTGTTCCCTCTCTGGAACATCCTGTCACTGTCTACCTTGTCGATTCCCAGTATTTTGTATGTCGTTATCATGTCTCCTCTGTGTGTGTGTGTGTGTGTGTGTGGATGTGTGTGTGTGTGTGTGTGTGTGTGTGGATGTGTGTGTGTGTGGATGTGTGTGTGTGTGTGGGTGTGTGGGTATGTGTGTGTGGGGGTTGGGTCACACATACACATAAGGCTATGAGTGAATCTGGCAAGCGTTGTTGAGAGGCGGAGCCAGGAGCTAACACTCGAGTCCTGCAGCCACATATGAGTAAAACACACACACACACACACACCCTACTCAGGGCCAGGAGCTAAGACTTGACCCTGCATCAACAAATATGTGAGTACACACAGACACAAGACTCAGGGCCACGAGCTAAGACTCAACTCCTGCGG
The DNA here is from genome assembly GCA_009830355.1 of Cherax destructor. Lineage (NCBI taxonomy): Eukaryota > Metazoa > Arthropoda > Malacostraca > Decapoda > Parastacidae > Cherax > Cherax destructor. The sequence goes on along the minus strand of WNWK01000233.1, from coordinate 134,431 downwards.
CCACATGACTATAGTGGCTACGCTGAGAGGATAATTATAACTCCACGTCTTGTCTGTATTGTTATTCTTGCTTGTATTACTGTTCTTTTTGTATTCCTGTTGTTCTTGCTTGTATTGTTGTTCTTTTTTGTATTGTAGTTGTTCTTGGTTGTATTGCTATTATTCTTGGTTGTATTGTAGTTGTTCTTGGTTGTATTGCTATTATTCTTGGTTATTGTAGTTGTTCTTGGTTGTATTGCTATTATTCTTGGTTGTATTGTAGTTGTTCTTGGTTGTATTGCTATTATTCTTGGTTGTATTGTAGTTTTTCTTGGTTGTATTGCTATTATTCTTGGTTGTATTGTAGTTGTTCTTGGTTGTATTGTAGTTGTTCTTGGTTGTATTGCTATTATTCTTGGTTGTATTGTAGTTGTTCTTGGTTGTATTGCTATTATTCTTGGTTGTATTGCTAATATTCTTGGTTGTATTGCTATTATTCTTGGTTGTATTGTAGTTGTTCTTGGTTGTATTGCTATTATTCTTGGTTGTATTGCTATTATTCTTGGTTGTATTGCTAGTATTCTTGGTTGTATTGTAGTTGTTCTTGGTTGTATTGCTATTATTCTTGGTTGTATTGTAGTTGTTCTTTGTTGTATTGCTACTGTTATTGTTTGCATAAGTATTGTTATTTGTATTACTGTTGTTCTTGCATGTATTGTTGTTACTCACGAAATCGTAATGACATGGTTGCAAACAAACCACACCACGGGCGGAAATAGAACCCGCGGTCAGAGTGTCATCAAACTCCAGACCGACGCGCTAGCCACTGGGCCAGCTGGCTTTGAGGGGACTTGAGTTAGAGCTCGTCACGGCCACGCTGGCGGGAGATTCGTCTGTAAAAACTTGCATTTGTGGTCACAGTGGTGCCTATGCTAACCTTCCTATGGTGTATAAATATATACCTAGTTGGATGAAACTTCTTGTAGCCAGCTGGCCCAGTGGCTAGCGCGTCGGTCTGGAGTTTTATGACTCTGATCGCGGGTTGCTATCCCCGCTCGTGGTATGGTATGCATTGTTGTTGCTCGTATTATTGTTCTTGATTGTATTGCTTTTCTTCTTGATTGTTTTATTATTCTTGCTTGTATTGCTATTGTTCTTGCTTGTATTACTGTTCTTGCTTGTATTGATGTTGTTCTTACTTGTATTGCTGTTGTTCTTGCTTGTATTCCTGTTGTTCTTGCTTGTATTCCTGTTGATCTTGCTTGTATTCCTGTTGATCTTGCTTATATTCCTGTTCTTGCTTGAATTAATGTTGTTCTTGCTTGTATTGCTGTTGATCTTGCTTGTATTGTTGTTGATCTTGCCTGGGATCAAGGAGAATGGATGAAGAACAAGGATTTTGACACAATCTTACGGTTAATTAAAAAATCCACCTTCCCTCATGAATCTTTAAATGCAATGAAAAAACGTACAGGCTGTGGTTTCGCGAACGGCTTAGGAGCATATTATTAAATCCTGGGTGATTTACGACTTTCCGTGTTCCAGGGGTGTTCAGTTCCAGACGGTGTGACTTGTGACAGCTTGACGGTAACTTGAAGACGATTCTTGGGATCAGTCCCGGCCTCAGACCAGACCAGACCTTCATTAGCAGCGTGACTAACGACGCTGCAGGTGCCAACTACACACTGACCCATGTAAGTCAGGCGCAACGTACGGCTTAAGGCATTGTGTTGAGAAAACGTTTCGTTCGTCATGGGCTTTATGAAGTGATAATGTCGCTAGTGGGCGAAAAGTCTCCTCAATAAACTGCCACAAGCAGCACACTGTCATATTAACATATTCCTGGGTGTGTTCCACCGCTGATACACCGTGAGCACCACAACCCACCTGATGAAGAACTTGCTTAAGGAGTACGGGTTCAAACACCACCCGTTCCGTGGTTTGTTTACAATCGTATTATTGCGATTCCGTGAGTTTTGCTCTATTATGGTAGAGTGGCAGTATGCAGAGCGAGTCTTTATTCAGACGACGCTTCGCTTAGTTTTCATCTTTATCACGTCATGTATTGGAGAGAAGAGGTTTCAAAACCCACAAGCTGTTTGAAAAAGACACTGGCGGAATGGAAGTTTCTACTGAGACAACGTTTCGCTTCTTCAAGTCTTATGGTATACTTAAAGTGTTTCACCTTCAGGTTGGACCCCCGGTATGGGTGTTTTCCATATGGCGACCCATCTTAAGCTCCATGTTGGGATAATATTACATGGTAAGCACAGGTATAGTCGGGAGAGCAGGTGACGAGATGTGATATGCAAACCTGAGTAGGTGAGCTCAGGAGGGCAGGTGTGTGCTGAGAAGCATATCTTACCTTTAATATTCCTTTGATGAGTTTCGAGAGGCTTTCTACTCCCGGAGCCCGGCCATAGGCCAGGCTCGTCTGGTGCTAGCCTGATCAACCAGGCTGCTGCTGGTGGTGGTGGCCTGCTGACTCACATATCCATCACAGACTGGCTGCTCTGGCACCTGGTGAAGATACTTGTCCAGTTTCCTCTTGAAGATTTCTACACTTGTTCCAGCAGTGTTTCTGATATCTTCTGGCAAGATGTCGAATAGTCTGTGGCCACGGATGTTGATTCAGTGTTCCCTTATTGGCATAAGCCAAACGTTTCAAAAGAGGTTTGTGACAGTGTGCAGTATGAACTAGTGCCAATTAAAGAGATAATACTTGTTAAGTTAAATCTCCTCTGTCCTTAAGAGGTGCTTATCTCCACTCACCAGGGGCTTAATCACACAGACATGACAAAAAATTTATAGAGGAACCAGAGAGGTAGTGGTAAGTAATATCAGCATTAATAGTAGTGACAAGCATGGGCGGGTCTTGTCAGTAGATGTGATAAATAGTTTTGAAAACTGGCAAGTTGAAGATTAAGACACTTATGCAACATATGAACTTTATTGGAAACTGCACAGTGGCTTCATCAGTCCAAAAGGGTGTAGGAAGGAGGTTTGAGTAATCAATTCACCTAATCGATGTCATCACTTGAGAAAGTAACATATGGCCGGGAAATGGCTTATACTGTATTGGACTGATGAAGCCATTGTGTGGCATAAGTGTCTTAATCTTCAACTAGTCAGCAGAGTTGTAACATGCGATGGCAGTATTCGACTGAAGACGGTTTTACATGCAGGCGGAACGTTTCGACAGTGTTACACACATGTCTTAGTCATCAACTTGTCGCTATAATATAGTGACTCTCTGTACCATGCATGACTATTGCCAGTCCAACCGAAGTTTCTGAAGACATTAATGGCTTAATTTGGCATAACTTTCCATGTTTGATGGGAGTGTGTTGAAAAGGCTTCCACCGGCCATAGCCTTTCGATATTCCTGAAATGTGTGACAAAAACGGCTCTCTCATTTTACCCAAAATTGCCGCACCAACGCTTCCATCTCGCCGCAGTTAATCACGCCGGATTATCGCTGGGAAATCAGGTTGCCTATCAGATAAAACCCCGCAAATGAGGCCCCTAACGACCCAATAACCGGGCGGAATATCAGAGTATGAGGCCATTAGAATTTCCCGACACCAAACAAACTTGTTGTTCCCTCTGACCCATTCATTTGGCAAGACACTGTTGCATGTTAAGCCAGATTCTGACAGCCTGGGTAATGACCTCAAAACACGACTGATCAAGGAGTGAGAATATTGACTAGATCACTAAGGTGTCGGTGACGGCCTCATGGTCTGCCAGCTTGTGTTAAGGCTGCTGCTTATGCTACCTGTAGTCGTTTCTGAGGAGCATCGCCCCCGCGGCCCAGTCCCAGACCAGCCCACCCGAGTAATAGCTTCACGAGGCATAATGCACGAGCCTCAACACACACAATTCAAAGTCGTACCCTCTGAGGTACAAAAAAATGGAAAAAACATCTGTAAGAGTGACACAGCTTTAACTCCAGGGACTCTGAAAAAAGCCCAGGAGCTATAAATCAACAACAAGCACAGGAGCTGTATATCAACGTCTTCAATAGGCACAGGAGCTACATAGCAACACCAACAGGTACAGGAGCTGTATATCATCCTAGTCAAACACCACCACAAGTATAGTGAGACCTTCATTATGATGCGCCCATGACTATCATGTTTGGTAAAGTTCCATTATGGACGAAACGTCGTAATAAAGACTTCACTGCGACAACCATGGTGTCTTTCTCACCAAAACACGACACACACTGAGAGAAGGTTGACACAGAACCAACACTCCAGGTACTCTCTTGCCTCAACTAAAACACCTCATTTTTCTATATTATAATTATCTTTCTCTCCCTCCCTTTCTTATGTGTATATTACAATACTATATATACTGCTTGTGGAGGCTAGTACACTAAACGGGGAGTAGAATGAAATTAGCTCTGAGGCACCCACACCATCGTGTGTCTCTTGACTCACGAAATCGTAATGACACGATTGCAAACAAACCATAACACTGGTGGGGTTAGAATCCGCGATCAGAGTCCTCAAAACTCCAGACCGTCGCGTTAGCCACTGGGCCAGTTTTGAGACTGATAGCGGGTTCAAACCCCACCCATGGTATGGTTTCATCGTATGTCCTCGGATCACGGTACAACACCTAGCTCTGCTGGGTGCGTGATTCTTGTAGGATTGTATGGTTTAATGGGTTAGAGCATCGTGAATTTTCGCTCACCATGAGGCTGGCTAAAACAACACGGGTTCGATTTCCGGCTAGTCGCAGTGTTTTACTGATATATATATATATATATATATATATATATATATATATATATATATATATATATATATATATATATATATTCAGGTGATAACACGGGGACAGGAAATGGGTCTCATCCTGAATCCGTCCAAATGTGAAATCATCTCAATCAATCAACAAGTGATAGATGTAGTGAGATCAAAACTACCAGGAGCATCAGTCATTACCCTCACAAATAGCGTCTTGCTTGGAGCACCTCTGGGAAGCGATGCCATTGACACAATTCTCAGGAAGAAACTGGGAGAGTTGAGGAGAATGGAACAACCATATAAGCAATCTTGACACCCATGATGCCTTGTACCTTCTCACCAAGTGCTTGAGTCTGCCCAGGTTGACATATTTCCTAAGATGTGCTCCTTCATATGATAATCCTATACTGCACGAATATGACAGTATCCTGAGGCAGATTTTTACGAAAGTACCTTACTCTAGAAGATGGGCAGTGGGACCAAACTACACTTCCAGTCAGACTAGGAGGCATTGGTGTCCGCAAGTCATTACAGATTGCGCTACCTGCTTTTCTGTCCTCATGCGTTGCATCCAGAGGGCTTGTAGCAGCGATTCTCCCTGAACATCTTAGGGACAAGATTGGAGTCCATGACCAAAAGTTCGTTGATGGAGCCAGGATTTGGGATGATCTAACAGGCTCTGAAACTAGACCTGCTCCCCCCAACAACTACAAACAGTCACGCTGGGATGTCTCAATAGTGGAGAAAATAGCCTCAACAATGCCTCAAAGTGTGTTGGGGAAGGATAGAGCCCGCCTCCTGGCATTGAGTGCTCATCATGCAGGGGATTTTCTATTGGCTGTTCCCAACTCCAGCCTTGGCACATGGCTCGACCCACAGACCATCCGCATTGGTGTTGCCCTTCAACTTGCCGCTCCTTTTCTCGCCGAACACAGGTGTATTTGTGGCAGTGAAACAGCAGACCAATTCGGGTACCATGGTCTGGTGTGCCGCAAATCCGAGGGAAAGATTGCAAGTCATGAAGAGGTTAATATCATTATCAAGAGGAGCCTCACAACAGCCGGATGCCCAGCAATAAGAGAGCCACTCCAACTATGCAGATCTGATGGCAGCCAAAAACTTCCAGATGGTATCACCCTTCAAGCCTGGACAGACGGAAAGCAGGTGGTGTGGGACTACACATGTGCATCTACTTTGGCTGATACCTATCTCCAATATACCAGGGAGGAAGGAGAAGCAGCTGCCACCTTCATGGAGTCCCAAAAGTCTAGAAAACTTGCCCATCATTATATGTTTGTTCCCCTAGGCTCGGAGACCCTTGACTCATGGGAAAGAGTGCATCTAAGTTCCTTAAGGAGCTAGGCAAAAGACTCCTCAGGGTAACTAGGGATCCCAGGGCAGCTAGTTTTCTGTTCCAGAGACTCAGCGCTGCTGTTCAGAGGGGTAATGCCTGCTTTATCTTGGCCACGCGCCCCAGCTCTGAGGAACTGAATGAGATTTTCGCATTATAATCAGTGACAAACACGTAATAATATGTACTAGACATGTATCTCTCACCTCGTGTACTGTATATGCCATCTTTATATCAACAATGTATCTCTTAAATCTTTTGTACCATATTATATATATATATATATATATATATATATATATATATATATATATATATATATATATATATATATATTATATATATATATATATATATATATATATATAAATAAGTCGTGCCAATTAAGGTAAAATCTGAGCAATTTGCAAGAATCATCTTAATCCTTTCTAAAAATTTTTCTTATACGTTTAAAGATTATTTTTTCATTTATGTTAATGCAAGAATTTATACTTTGTACTAGGAGAAGCTTTGCCTACAACTTTGTACAAAAGTCAATTTATTTACTAAAATAAATATATTTTAGATACGTTAACATAAATTTAATAACTAAACAAACACAATGAAATACATTTTCTATTCCATGTTCAGAATGATTTTGGCAGAAGATATGCATACGAATTTTCACTTGTCTTATATGGCAGGTGAGCATTAGCTATTTAAGCAATAAATCACAAAGTTTACCTAATCGGCACAATATATATATATATATATATATATATATATATATATATATATATATATATGTATGTATGCATAGTACCGAATAAGTAAAACTTGCTATTTTGGCTTAAATAGCAACGCACTTCTTGCCGAATAAGGCAAGTGAAAATCTGTGTATGCAATAATTTTGCAAAAATCATTCTGAATCCAACGAAAAAAATATATTAAATTGTGTTTATTAAATTATTGTAAACTTGTATAAAATATATTTAGTTGGATTAGGCTAAATTAAATTACGCTTGTTATAATAAGGTTAGGTAAGTTTCCTAAGGTTCTTCTGGTACAAAATCACAATTTATATTAACATAAATGAAAAATATATATCTTTAAATGTATAAGAGAAAATTTCAGAAAGGACTTAATTTTAAACGAGTTCTTGCTAATTGACCAGTTTTACCTATTCGGCACGACATTATATATATTTTGGGGCAAGAAGGAACCAGAAGAATTGGTGTGTCAGTGTCTCAGTTGGCCAGGGCGGCGACCGTCAGCCTCACGAAGCAAATAAATCACTTAGGAAGGAAGTTCCTCGGGGATTATTTACCCCTGCAAATTAGATTTTAGATCAAAATGCCTCGCAATTCTCTCCTTTGAAGGCGCCGAGGACTCCCTGTGTGTCGTTTTTGTTTCACATTGTGTGGACGGGGAACACCTAAGAGAGTGTCATTTGTCACACTCGAGGGAGCGGTGGAGGAGCAGGATGCTGCCAACAGTGATAGGAAATGCGGCCAGCGCTCATCCTCTCCAATTGTCCGCCACCACAATGGTGCTGGAAATGAGGTTCAGGCTTCAGTCAAGCTCACCCTCTCCAAACCTGCACACGAAGCAACCACAATTGGTGTAAGAAAATGGAGGATGGCAGACACTGCTCTGTCAAAGGTTCAGCAACCTGCCACACGCTCTCTTCTAAAGAAGCAGACATGCAAAGTCTGTAGGAAGAAAGAATGGCAGACACTGCTAACAAGTCTGGTAGGAAGACTATAATGGAGGATGGCAGACACTGCTGGTATAAAGACATTTGCTGTAGAGAAAATCTTTGTTACAGACGTGTTGTTCTGGATAGAACTTTATTAAGTCTTAAGAATGCTCTGCTTTAGAAAGAAAGAACATAAAATAAAGATTTGCATAACACCAAATGTCTTCTTCCACAGAGACAATAGTTGCAACTACATATTCCTAGAACCAATAATAATAATAATATCTGTAAAATAACAGTAACAAAAATAATAATTAGAAATTATGATAATAAATGTAAAATAGTTATAATAATAATACTATATTAAATCACTGAGCACATATATCACCTTCTTAGAAAACTGCCAGCAATATTTCACTAACTTTATGCTCATTATGCTTATGGAGAGCGCCAAATCCGCAGGGTCATACAGTGCTTAATGAATGGGAGAGTAATCACGTCTGATCAGAGGAACGAGGAAGTACAGCCCCAAGTCCTCGAACCAAGAGCCCTTGGCCAACACAGATTCACCTACGTGGACAATTCCGATACAGAGAAACGGCTCTTAGGCTTCGAGTGTACAGTGAAGCGACGTTACTAATGTCCTTCCAAGGAAAGCACCTTCATGTGAAGGGCTCTTGATCCAAGGCTCAAGGTGAAGGGTGGTACCTTCATGCTAGTGAAGGGTGGTGCCTTCATGCTGGTGTAGGGTGGTACCTCATACTGGTGAAGGGCTCTTGATCCAAGGTCCTTCAAGGAAAGGGTTGACCTCCATGTTAGTGAAGAGTTCTCGGTTTAATGAATTTGAGCTGCCCTCCCAGTTTTATAAACCAAACTTCTTTACTTCCCATTCCCCAGATGCTGTACGAGCCTTCCAGGTTTACCTCTTTCCAGTAACTATAGTTCCAATTAATATAATTAATGTACTTCCAGCGAGTGCCTCAATGGAACACTATTGGAAGTGCCTTGCCCTGAGAGTGTTTCACTTCAGTAATGTAGTATTTGAAGAGGTGTCCCTGAAAGTGTCTCTCAGTGAAACATTAATGAAATGCTTTCCCCAAGAGTGCCTCCCAATGATACAATACTGGAAATGCTTTTCCCAAGAGTGCCTCCCAATGATACAACACTGGAAATGCTTTCCCCAAGAGTGCCTCCCAATGATACAACACTGGAAATGCTTTCCCCAAGAGTGCCTCCCAATGATACAATACTGGAAATGCTTTCCCCAAGAGTGCCTCCCAATGATACAATACTGGAAATGCTTTCCCCAGGAGTGCCTCCCAATGATACAATACTGGAAATGCTTTCCCCAAGAGTGCCTCCCAATGATACAACACTGGAAATGCTTTCCCCAAGAGTGCCTCCCAATGATACAATACTGGAAATGCTTTCCCCAAGAGTGCCTCCCAATGATACAACACTGGAAATGCTTTCCCCAAGAATGCCTCCCAATGATACCGTACGGAAAGTGCTTTTCCATGAGGTTTTCTTCTTTGCTAAGCAATAACTCCCATAGCTTCGTTTTACTTATACTTGCTACCGGAACTGACGTTAGTTATTCCCCTCTTTCTCTCTCTCGTTTATTACATTCACCGTACATTCAACAAATATTCAGAGTCAAGCTTCAATTATCTTCATTCAGTTTCATTCTCCGCTCTCGTGTATCCGTCTGTCGTCTATCTGAATTTCCATTCATCATTTTTAATCTCTCCTTTGTGTATTAACCCCTCGGTACAGTTTTACAGTCTCCCTCCAGTGTCCCAGTCCAATCTTCCCTCTTCAATAACTTCTCTGTGTATTTTGTATACAAGGCCAACCATAGACACTCCTCGCACTCCTTTGTTTTCTAACATCCATCCCGTCTTTTATCTGCGTACATTTGCATAATGATATTCCTGATTCTGCATATGAGATTTAGAGAATGATCTGGTCCCCCTCCAGTCGCATCCGATTCTTCATCTTGCACAAGTTTTCACTTTGTCACCCGTTTTCCTCCTACCGTTTTGGTAATTATTCACGTTTGAAATTATCTTTTCCCATGAATAATCATAGAGAAATCATTTGTTTCCCTTTATGTCTCTGGAAACAGCCAAGAGTGATTGAACTGCCTTTTATTGTGCCTTGTTATTGTTTGTTTGTGGTGTGTGTGTGTGTGTGTGTGTGCGCACGCGCGTTTTATTTTAGCCTCATCTGTGGTTTCCCATCATGGTAGGGTGATCCAAGAAATCATAAGGATTTACTATCATTCATTCAATAGCTTTATTATCAGAGATGGGAAGACATCACAAATTAAATGACCCTCTGCACTGCAGCCTCCCCATCCCTCCTTTAGAATGCAGGCACTTTGCACCTCCAGGACTCAAGTCCAGCTATCCTATTTTCCTGCATCCCTTCACAAATATTACCTTCCTGACACTCCAGGAGTATGTCAAACCATAAAAGTCACTTGTCTCCGATCTAACACGCTCACACAAGCTTGCTGGATGCTCCAGCTTCTCGCACTCAAAACGATTTTTACCCTCTCCCTCCATCCTTTATTGGACGACTTCAACCCTTTCATCGCATATTTTATATATACGTATATATATATATATATATATATATATATATATATATATATATATATATATATATATATATATATATATATATATATATATATATATATATATATATATAATATATAATACATATATACTTATTACATACTTACTCAGGCATATACAGTAAATACATAACGTCTCGATCCCAGAATGCCTGAATGAGAGCCACCCACCTCCCAGGTATTAGGAGCGTCCGCAACAACTCTACTAAAGTGTAGCCTTCGCCGGCTTGAATGTGTCGCCAGAGCAGCGGAGACCAAGCGAAGAGATGAGACGCGAGCCGGGGATCTGGCCAAGGGACCAGGGTTGACCAGTGGGTAATATTGCAACGGGTGGGTTTGCTCTACCTCTTAGCTGGCTTGCGGTCAGTCGCTGTTAACACCCGTTGAAAGGAGAGAGGTCAGAGATCAAGGCAGGGTGCCCGGCACCCCACTTTGTACACACACACGCGCGCGCATACAGTGCCACACTATCACTTCTATTAAATGGTGCCATCTTCCACTCTCTGCTACATATATTCCCTCACTTATATTTGAACAGTGCCATCTGAACAGTGCCACATACACACACACACTATTTATCCCTATTATCATTATTATAATTAAACTATGAACCTGTAGGGAATGCCCTATTCCTAGTATTTACCAATACAATTTTCTACTCTACACATCCTCAAACATTTTAAAAACTTAAATAATTCGAAGCGTCAAGTCTTCAAGAAATCCCAGGGAGCATGCCCAAGGTTTTGTACGAAATACATAACTAGAGGAAAGACGCACTTCCGACACGAGTGACGATGAGCGAAAGTAGCGGAAAAAGACGTTATTAGTACACCGTTTCTCTCGAAGGAGACTTTCAAAACGTTTCTTTTAAGAGACTTGTATTAGCACCTTGTTCCTCTCGAAGGTCTTGTCCAGGTCATGCAGAGCGAAACGCTGTCCCAGAAGAAACATGTTATGCAACGCGTCTTTTCTTAGTTACTGTGGGCAGTATAATATTCGATCCAACTAGTTCTGCTGGCTACTTGCCCACACATGCAACACTTCCTTGAAAAGAACACAAATATGTGAACACAACTACTGGAGGAGAAGTATGGTTCTCAAACCCATTCAATATGCGATTCCCTCCTGATGTGATGCTGGTTGGTTAACAGAATTTAAAATACCTTGTCTAAGATAGGGATTAAATATACTCTCAGCGTATATACACAGAGATATACACCTCTCGGTGTATATATTCTGCAATGATGGGTTAGAATCAGCTTTCCTTTAAGGAATTTGGATTGTTGACATTGGATTTTCGGTTGCCTAGAACATGAGGCGATTAACAGGTGGTGATGGATATGCAGGCTTCTTGGCAGCAACAGTCTGGTTGATCAAGTAGTCCAGATTGAAGAATGACTTCAAGCACGGCGCACGGCTTCGAGACAAACTCAAAACTGGTCACAGGTATGTCATGTGTAAATATTTAAGTCAAATCGAACGTTATAGTAGAAAAAAGTTATATACCAACTTTTTGACAAGTCTAGAATTGAACTGACTAAACCATTAAGGTTATTTATCCCGACGTTTACAGAAACGTCGGGACAAATAGAAAACTAAGAGTATCAGCATCTCTGTAGTGTGGCAGTGGAGAGATCAATCTCTCGTGACATTCTTGGCAGTGGTTTTTCATGGCCGTGATGCCATTTACTCTAGCTCGGCATCACCAGTTACTTCCTCACTGATGATGCGTCGCTTCCCGCATCATTCATGACTAACTTTCCCTTATTATTCATGAGTCACTTCCCTTTCATTATTACGAAGTCACTTCCCTCGTTATTAATAGATTCCGCTCTTATATTTTCATCACACGTTTCTGTATCAGGAAAACGTTGTTTCAACCATAGAACTGAGATTCTGCTGCAACATTCTCATCGCAGAGGCTTTGTTGGAGCGTCTCTTGGCAGTGTTTGTAGCACTGTGACGCAACACTCACACGCAACACTCACCTGTGAATACGACAGCTTCACAATTAAAGGGTACGTCATCTCTCGCAAACAATGTCAACGTTACCACACTTTCTATTGTCATGTTACTCCAGCTTCGATTCCTGCTCAATTGAGGCTAATAGAAGCTTTTAAATTAAATATATATATATATATATATATATATATATATATTTTATATATATATATATATATATATATATTATGTGTATTAGGTAAAACTTGCGATTTTGGCTTAAATAGCAACCTCACCTTGCCATATAAGACAATTGAAAATTTGTGTATGCAATAATTTCGCCAAAATCCTTCTGAACATAACGAAAAAATTATATTTCATTGTGTTTGTTTATTATTAAATTAATGTTAACGTATCTAAAATATATTTAGTTGGGTTAGGCTAAATTAAATTGCGCTTGTTGTAATAAGGTTAGGTAGGTTTTCAAAGTTTCTCTTGATACAAAATTATAAATTCTTACATTAACATAAATTAAAAAAAATATATCTTTAAACGTATAAGAGAAAATTTTAAAAAGGACTTAATTTTAGATGAGTTCTTGCTAATTGACCAGTTTTACCTAATCGGACGACATATATATGTATGTGTGTGTGTGTGTAATATTTCTTCAAGTAGCAATTTCGGCCAGTGACAAAATCTACGGATTCTACCTTTAAGATTTTAAAACAACTCTTAACTCTTTTTCTATTTATTAATAAATTCTCCAAGCACTGAGTTAAGTATATTAACCGCAACTCTCGGGAAAGACCTACATACTTCCACTGATGGGTCCCGCCCACCTGTGATGGTACCTTCAACTGCTACACATATAAAGGCGTCCATCTTCCTGTTTGTGCTCCAGATTTATGAACTCTTAAGATACCTAATGCCTTCAAGGAAGAGGGATTGATTACCTTATTTCTCACCGTCTTCTGTATATAATTCTGCAACGCGGAGGGACATCATCCACTGCATTCCGTACTGAATCCACAAAAGCCATTGATTTGCGAGATGTCTTCAGAATGCAAACACGCAGGTACTGCACATATGTCTCAATCATCAAAGCCAAAACAGATCAGGTAGAAGAGCCAACATATGTATATCAGTGGTATAATTTACCACTAAGCACGTTAATAAGACACAATATGCAGTTTATGGCATTTTGGAGAGACGTTTCGCCCACCAACGACTTCAAAGTCCAAGAAAACACAGAAGAGATAGAGCCAACAAAGCACCAAGAGCAAGTGAGACAGTGTGTGACGTCAGGGCTTTATAACCAGCTCCAGTAATAGAAAGTAATAAATATAGATTTCTTCTTCTAGGAAGTGTTAGCGTGCACGCTAGGCGAGTGAGAACAAAAACAGAAAAAGGTCAGGTGAATAATCTTTCAAAATGGGACCTCGACTTCTGTAATTACTACTGTAATTCAATTTATCCTCGAGGTGAAAGGTATTGACATGACATTTTGAAGTAGTGAATACTGAGAGTGCACACACACACAGAATACAGGAGGTGGTAGTTGAAGAAAATATTCAAAAGCTCCAGGGAGAATCTCGAGTTGTTCCTGAAGTAAGTTTATTATTTTCTCTGATTATGAGGGTCCCCAGTCCAGTTCCAGAGCTTGGTACCTCCCTATATTTATATATGTCATGCCGAATAGGTAAAAACTTGCGATTTACGCTTAACTAGCAACTCTCTTCTTGCCGAATAAGGCTAGCGAAAATTTGTGTATGCAATAATTTCGCAAAAATCTTTCTGAACCTAACTAAAAAAATAATTTCATTGTGTTTGTTTATTATTAAATTACTGTAAACTTATCTAAAATACATTTAGTTGGATTAGGCTAAATTAAATTGCGCTTGTTGTAATAAGCTCAGGTAAGTTTTCTATGTTTAAATTTTTAATTCTTTATTTTTTTCCATAGCGGAATAATGGAAGTTTGTCTGCATTGAACTTCATATTGTGTTGTGTCCCGCTGGAAGACTTTGTTTATATCAACTTGAAGATTTACTGTTTCATATATGAGAATGAGAAAGAGAATTGGGGGTTATTACTTTACCTTGAGGAATACAGCTTTTTAGTGAGGCAGTCTCTGATTTGACTCTTTTACTCTGAGTTCGATTGGTTAGAAAATTGCAATCTCATCGGCTCAGTTTTCCAGCAATTGCTTTTGCAGCATTTTATGTGCTATATCATGATCACACTTGCTGAAGGATTTTACAAAGGCACTGTACTGGTCTTGCGATGCATCCAAGACTATGTAGTAATGGTTCAATCAGTTGCGAGGTAGCAGTGACTGCTATATACCAATATTTTTCTGTGATTCTGCAGCTCTTGTGATTCTATACAATTAGCAATTCTTGCTTTTTGAAAGTTTTTCAAATACTTTGACGTGAGACATCAGTGATATCTGCCTTAAGCTTTTTTTTTTTAAGTTGCTTTGCTGTCACCTTTGAGAAGTGGGGTATATCCATCGGTTTTTAGGATGTTTCAGGAATGTGATAGTTCTTCTTTGCAAATTTTGATGAATGTAGAGTGCCACGAGTTTGTACCTGGGGAGAGTGCTTGGACATACTATCAGTGACTTTTCTTGTGTAAAGTTATGGTTACGTCAAAAAAATTGGCTCAATAAACAGTCATACTGTCACTTCAGTATTTCGCTCGTTTCTTTATTGTCGTCAGTGCAAGTTTCATGTTCTTTAAGCAAGGGCCCAACACAGCATGTACTTTTAGCCCCGGATTTCGCTTTTGAAAAAAAAAAGTATTCTGGGTTTGTTTTTATTCTTTTAATGCATTTTTGCTCGCTGTCTCTGCTGGGCTCTTGTATGATGCATTCACTTTTATCTCTATGTTTTCCGTCTCCGTAACCAGTATTTCTTTTCACCCTTCAGAAAGTTTGAGAACTTTAGGAAGATCAGTGATTATTCGCCATCGCCTGTAGAGGGAGCGTCTCTTAGTAAGTTTCATCATCTCTATTTTCTTATGGTACGAGTCTGGAGCAACCTCAAGCGTCACTCAGCTCATCCTCTCCACGTTGAATTAAAATCACCATTTTAAAATCACGTATTTTGGTCTGAAATTCAATCAGGTTGTGGTCGGAGTGTGTTGAATTCTCTCCCGTTATGTTTCGAACCAGATCCTCATTATTATTGACTGAAAGGTCAAGCGTACTTTCTAGTCTGCTCGGTTCTGCCATTTACTGAATTAAGGCGAATTTATCAGACTATTATTCCTCTCATGGGGAAGCCCTAGCTCACACCCCACCGGCCCTGGGAAATGGGAGGCAATCAGGGCCGATCTAACGAGAGAACACCATCAATTCCAAGACTCAAAGGCCCTTAAACGGCATCAAGGCGCCACCTTGCCCCCACATCCCACCAGTGAAGGGTGAACGATGCAATAAGTATTAGAATTAAAGCCTGTGAACTGCCACAGGCATCTGTAAAAACACTGGCGTCAACAAGAGTCCGTATTGAGAGTGCGGGTATCAGTAGAGTCCACCTCTAAAAATAACATTGTTTGCTCGCTCAAAATGCTTCCACTATGGTTGTTTACAAATTTCTATTCAACGTCAGTTTTTGAAACGCTAAAAAAAAGCGAGAACGAAATAAAATCTTTGAATAAAAATCTGAGCGTAATAATACAGTGTCACAACACAACAAAAAGTGCTTACAAAACGAATGAAAGCGCGCGTGCGCGTGAGAGGAGAGAGAGAGAGAGAGAGAGAGAGAGAGAGAGAGAGAGAGAGAGAGAGAGAGAGAGAGAGAGAGACAAAGAGAGACAGAGAGAGAGACAGAGAGAATGTATGTGTGTGTACTCATCTACTCCCATTCACGTAGGTATTCTTCCCTGCTTATCTGTAGGAGTCGAGTCATAGCTCCTGGCCCGGCCTCCTAAACTCTTTTCATAAACCCCCTTCACTGATAACGGGTCTCCGGGACACCCCGATCATACCTACTCCTGACACTGTGTACACTCCTTCCCCCCCCATTCATCCACCTTCTACATCGAGTGCGCATGTGGGCGTACATGCGTGCGCTCGCGCGCCCAACGGGAACCAGACACCCGGTGCGCGATGGATCTTCGTGTGAGCGGCAAAACATCGTCTGAGCCGGAATTAACACAACTGAAAAATATCCTCAGGTGGTGGCTTATTTATATAATTCTGGTTGGACGAGTGAGGAGCAGGGGGGAAGAGGGAGGGAGGGAGGGAGGGAGGGAGGGAGGGAGAGAGAGATGTGGGGGGAGGGAACGAAGCCACCGCAATATATTTCCAATTTTATAGAGCTATAAGCAGATAATTGAAATTATTATTTTTATTACAATTAATGTTATTTGCTGTTTTTGTTGGTTGTTGCTGCTGTCGCTATTATTATTACTTTACGTAATAATTATTATTACTTTACGTAATAATTATTATTACTTTACGTAATTATTATTACTTTACGAAATAATTATTATTACTTTACGTAATAATTATTATTATTATTACTTTACGTAATAATTATTATTATTATTACTTTACGTAATTATTATTATTACTTTACGTAATAATTATTATTACTATACGTAATCACAGCCATTGGAAATGAAAACAGGACACTGAAAAAGCAAATTACATATATTTGACGGCATATGTATCAGGCAACATGTATAGCAAAGAGTATAAATACCTAGCTGTATGAATAACCTGCTGTATGAACAGCTTTCTGTATGAACATGACGGTATGGTTACTTTGCTGAATGAATACTTTGCTCCAAGGATACCTGACTACTAATACATCACTGTATGAATTTCCTGTTGTATGAATACCCTGTGGTATACATACTCGTGTACCCATTTCTTAGAGTAAGGTACTCGTACTACGTATATTTCACCCTAAGAATACACGGTGGTGTCGACACTGTACCTACCTGGATTACCTATAACACCGGTTCGGCTCGCATCTGATTAACTTTAGATCCGTGTTTAGCATCAGTCATGACAAAATAACATTCAACTAGAATGTTGACCTTTTACGTGGAGTTAAAGAGCGCAATTAAAATATTATCTACGCACTAAATGATAAACATCCACCCAGTGATAATCCAAGGGTTCGTTTGCACTGCCTGGGTGTCAGCCCTAACCTTGCAAGTCGTCACACGACACACGAGTATATTACCTGGTGGATACCGGTTCCTCGTGGGAACGAAAGATACAGGTTGCAAAAACGTCAATAAACTGATACTTAATTTCCGCATGATACATAGGTTTTTAACAAAACTGGATTACCATTAGCAGTACGCGTGCAAAGCCCCTGGTTATGCAGCGCATTTCGGGCAAGTTTTCAATTGGGACGACGTTTTGCTCGGTGTAATCATAAAATAATATGGATCAAGTTCTAAACAGAGCAAAACTTTGTCTCTGTAACGCGTTTTTTCTTCGTTATTGTCGCCAGTACGGCGCTTAAATCAAGATTTTCTCTGTGAGTCAGCCACTGCCCTTTGCCAAAGGTCTTGAACCTGGACTCTCCAAGCATACCCAAGGTGGGTATTGCATACCCACCTTGATACGTCCACTTGGATGGGGTTTCATAAGGTACATAGAGAAAACACAGTATGGCAGAATGGAAACCTTCAAGATCAAGCTTTCCAATGCGCTTTATTACTCCCCATCAACAAGCACAAGCCTAGTCTCCAAGCACAAGCCTAGTCTCAAACGTCTCCATTGTACCATACCGCTTTGGTGGTATGAAGTGATTAGTGTTAACCGATTTGTTTTTTATTTTAACCGATATACTATTTGGTTTTTCACTGGCTATATTTTCTAGCGTGTGTATAAACCCACATGGTAACCTGTGACACATGACTGCACGAAGTCTCTTCCGCTTGGTCTAAATGTTGAGTTCTGAAGCTTTATTTGACGGTGTCTTTGTGATGGCTGAAAAAGTATATATATATATATATATATATATATATATATATATATATATATATATATATATATATATATATATATATATATATATATATATATAACAGTACATACATATATACATGCTAACACACACACATGAATTTAAAGCTAGTCGAAACATCTGAATATAAAATTCGTTTTTAACAAGTTTTGATCATTAAAATAATATCAATACATATGTATGTTGTAATTCACAGAACACGGTTGACTTACTATTCACAATATTTGTGATAACACGCGATCTAAAACGCTTCTGAAAAGGAAAACAATTTTTTTAACAAGTGCATTTATATTCAGCCCCCCAAAAATAACATTTTAAATTTCAAAATTTACATTAAATTAACATTATTCACATTTGTATAGGCAAACACCAGCAATGTACATAATTAACTCGTAATGATAAGCAATGCTTCACGCATGCGCGCGCGCGCGCGCACACACACACACACACACAACTGTTTTACCGTTTGCTGATTGTGTGAGGCTAATGAGAAGACTAGCAACTGAAAATTAAGGTTTGAAGACGATTTTTGCCTCAGATGTTGTCCAGTATGTTCCTGTTGATCTGACCCAGACTGCCAGGGTAGAACCATCGATACCCGTCACAGGTATGCCACAGAGGTATGGAATGGAGGAAGATGAACATACACATAGTATAGTCACCGTATAAGACAGAGAGAGAGAGAACAGGGAATAAACATGACACCAAGCATATCACCAGCATGTAAGCAGAATAACTTGGGTGACGTATTAATGTTTGTAGAATTACAGACAATATGCTGGGTAAAAGGACACAAGTGCAACTAATGTGACAGTTTATTGTGGCAACGTTTCGCTCTCAATAAAATGTCACATTAGTTGAACTTGTGTCCTTTTAACCAACATGAGTTACGTACGACCCCTACACCACAGATGGAATAAATTAAAAAGTGCGCTCCTGTACAGGTAAAGAACGCCCATGTACAAAAAAACGGAACAGTACAAGAGATAGTAAACACTTCACAATGAACAACGGTGAGCACATGAACAGAAAAACGCGCTCCTATACATTTGACAACGGAGAGCGCCCCGACACAACAGTAATATTATAGGTGAGCATACTAACATTCCCCAGTTCTGCACTTGTGACGCTCCACAAACATACCACCCAGATACAATCTGAATTCAGTCATCAACTTTGAGATTATTGCTTGGAAACTGTCATCATGTGGTAGCAGCACACACACTGGCGACCATATGCAGTTGTTGATGACTTATTCGTCAGACCCTGACACTGGTCTTAACATAAGCCGTGCTGCCAGATCAGCCGGGGAGGGAGGGGGTGGTGGAAGACAAGACCACGCATTATTAATCCGGGGTGGAGGAGGGGTTAGTAACCCAGGATAACCAAAGAAAGCCATGTCATTTCTGGCTTATTTTCACTGGAGTCCTTTAATCCTTTCCCCCAGGATGCGACCAACAACGGTACCTACTTACTGTTAGGTGAACAGGGCCAGCAGTCGTAAAGCAACATGCCCAAACTTTATACCCTTCTGGGCATGGGAGAAACACACCTCATGCAGAGCAAATGCTTCTCTCTGAGTACAGTTTTACCAAGTCCTCGGTACAGCTCTACCTAGAGCTAAACGTTGGTGCTGTGCGCCAAGTTTCTTGAGACCGCTGGCTTACCCTTACTTGACCCAGTGGACTCAGTCAAGTTTGTAGGAACTATCATTTACTGATTGCTTGTAGCCTCCACTATATACCCAGTGTACACAACATAGTCTTTCGCAAGAAATTCTGCTACTGACTGTCTGCTAAGTGTATAACTAATGCAATATAAACTTAAAGGTTTAAATATGTTAACACAAAGATGCATGCAACTGCGACCACCGGAAACAAAATGCAGAGGCAAACAGGCCACCTCATGAAATTTTGGAGAAGCAAAAATAATCATAAGTGAAAACGACCTACACTATCGACAGTGTCTAGAGGCCGCCATGATGGCAGTAACCAGTGTCATCCCACAGATCTGCTTTTATAATATTTGCAAAGTCTTAGCAAACAGTTTCCTACCCAACGTGGACATTGTCATTAGTTTACTCCAGAGAGTACTGGATAGCAGCAAGCTGCATCAGGGAGCACTGCAGGAGGCTTACTGCAGCAGGGAACACTGCAGGAGGCTTACTGCAGCAGGGAACACTGCAGGAGGCTTACTGCAGCAAGGAATACTGAAGGCCTACCAGCCCACTCACACACATGTCCAATATTTTTTTCAAAAATTGCCCAAAATGTCACTTCGAATATTACTCCGCTCTCTGCTTATGCTCACCTGACCTCTTCCCTATATACACCGATTAATCTAAGTCACAGTATTAGGATTGAAGAAGCCACTCCTGGCGAAACGTTTTCCCTACAAATGTCTTGAGCTATGCACGTCTAAGTACATAAGTTCAATTGTTTTCAAATATAAAAAAAAAATGTTTTGTATTGTCAAATTTTATCATTGAAAATCCATATCTGGAGAGATACAGGTCGTCATATCTCAGAAATGAGTATTTTGGTATATAATCAATACCTATATATTATATTTCCATAGCATTTACAACCAACAATAGTCAAATGTCTCTTTAATTCCCCCCTCACACACGCTGTTAAATGCCTTCTCCCCATCAACATATATGTTCCACGACATTTAAACCTAAATAAAAATCACACACGTAATGCCCAGGCACCCTGGCATTAGGCTTTGGAAAATTAGGAAAGGCAGGGGCATAAATTTCGGAGCAGCGTTCAATTTGGGGTCGGCGCGGGTGTTGGTGCTGCCTACAATAACCACACTTTATGGCGCCAACCGCGCCGCTAAATCCTCTCCCACCTGCTCCACTAACTTCTCACACAAACAATGTACAACTCAATGTACTACTACCCTGTGGGCGGAGGCGACCACCTGTCATGCTACATACCTATCACGCTCACCACTGACGTCCCGAAAAGCGGTCTAATAGCTAAATTTAGTTAATATTATTACGTCAGCAGCTCTACCCCAACACAGCTATGCTGTGTTGGGGTAGAAGGTAGCTGGTTCTGCACCATATCACACAGGAAAGGTTTCATACATGAGGTAATGAAATGTGTCAGCCTGAGCTGGGAGACGTCAGTAGTGCGATGAGAATGTCAAGCATTCCGCCATGGGTTCATTAGCTGTGAGAACCTCAAAGGTTTCATTATAGCAAAGGTTTTTAAATGTGTTCTCTTGGCATGTATACTCATAGGTCCCTTATCCTCCTCTTCTGCTCTATAGAATAATTTTTTATACCTTCTGTTTCTGAAAAGAGCCTACGAAGACA
Source organism: Cherax destructor (assembly GCA_009830355.1). Lineage (NCBI taxonomy): Eukaryota > Metazoa > Arthropoda > Malacostraca > Decapoda > Parastacidae > Cherax > Cherax destructor. Next base: position 112,757 of record WNWK01000233.1, on the reverse strand, counting down.
CAAAAATGTGGACAATGACACAAGTACGTGAACAAGGATTAAAATACGTGGACAATGACGCAAGTACGTTAATAAGGACACAAATATGTGGACAAGGATGCAAGTACGTGGCCAAGGATGGACACAAATATGCAGAACAAACCTTCATTTGCACAGTGTTTTTCTCTTGTAGTTTTTTTTTCCAAGTCACGATTTGCCTGAGGCTTTTGCAAGTCTGTGTATATTACGTTGGCATTTTTCTGTCAGTCTCCAGTCTTTCCCAAAACCAGTGTAGTGGTGTAGCGGTAGTCCGGGATCCTGTCCCTTTTTCATGGTTCCCTTTCTTTTTTCGTAGCGATCTTCTCTTTTTCTTTTCCCTTAGCTGCCTTCTCTTTTCCCCTAGCTCCCTCCCCTTTTACCTAGCCCCTTTTCTTTTCTCCTAGTGGCCTTCTCTTTCTCCCTAGTTCTCTTCCCTTTTCTCTTGCTCCCTTCCCTTTTCCCTTAGCTCCTTTCCTTCTTCCCTAACGGCCATCTATTTTTCCCTATCTCCCTTCTTTTTTCCCCTAGCTCCCTTCTCTTTTCAGTCAGGAAGAATCACGAGAACAGATAAATCCGTGGGGTTATTAGACACCCTTCCCTCTGTATATCAAAGTGGCTGTTATTAGTGTTCGAGGGTAATAACTTAAGTGTTGTCATGATCACCATCGTTGTGTTATGATGGACAAACGTGGCAGTAGACGAGGGTGTTATTTTGACCGTGTTATTGTAGCAGTCGAAGAGGGTGTTACATTAACCGTGTTATTGTAGCAGTCGACGAGGGTGTTATTTTGACCGTGATATTGTAGCAGTAGACGAGGGTGTTACTTTGACTGTGTTATTGTAGCAGTCGGCGAGGGTGTTATCTAAAGTACGTGTTTACCTGATGTTAGCCTCTGAAGGCGAGATAGATAGATAGATAGATAGATAGATAGATAGATAGATAGATATAGATAGATAGAGAGAGAGAGAGAGAGAGAGAGAGAGAGAGAGAGAGAGAGAGAGAGAGAGAGAGAGAGAGAGAGAGAGATGAAAGCCAGGAATAAGATGCTAACTGGGAACCTTCGCAGGCCCTAGAGTTTATCCCAGAAAGGCTTAGCAGACGGTGCAGAACACTCAGTGGAAGCAGGGGTGCAGTGAGTATAATAAAGTTAAACTCAATAAGTATGAAGGAGCCAAGACTTTTCAGTGTCCTCTTTTCATACACAAGGGATATTACTAACAGATCCCTGGCTGTCTTCAAGAAGGAACTGGAAAAGTTTCTCAAGTCAGTGCCTGATCAGCCTGGATGTGGTGCTTATGTTAGACTTTGTGCACCTAGCAGCAACAGCCTGGTTGATCAGTTCATCTACCGGGAGATCTGGTCTGGGACCGGGCCGAGAAAGCGCTGACCCTCAGAACACACTTCCGGTAGACACTACCAGGACGCATGACTGAGCCACACACACTTCACTACCACAACACATGACTGAGACACTTCACTATCAGGACACATGACTGAGACACTTCACTATCAGGACACATGACATACACCTCACTACAAGGACACATGACTGAGACACTTCACTACCAGGACACATGACTGAGACATTTCACTACCAGGACACATGACTGAGACACTTCACTACCAGGACACATGACTGAGACACACTTCAACAGGACACATGACAGACACACACACAACCAACATTCACCAAGTTGCGTGTTTACAAGCATTTATTAATCAGGAGGGAGGGAAGAGAGAAGGATGGGAAGAAGGAAGGTAGGGAGGGAGGGAGGGAGGAGAACCCTTCTTGCAGTTCTAATTTCAGTATGTTAAGACGACCCCTGCAGATAACGAGCTTAAGTACGAATTTAATACTAATTAATATGTTGCGAGTGTGGACCACATGGGTGTGACACATACCGACAAATGTGTCAACACACAACACAGATCATACACCAAACACACTTAAAGTACAGAATATTTATAAGAAACTCTATATTCAGAAAGAACTGAACAGGTTATAGCACGGTCCGTGAAAGTACTTAGTGTGTACGTCATGACATACACACACATACACACACACACACACACACACACACACACACACACACACACACACACAGTACATCTTACAGAAAACTCCCATAGAAGTTCCGACAAAAGACTGAGAGTCAGACTAGAGTTAAATGAAAGAGTAAAAATACAATATTATAACACTTTGTTAATGAACAGAAAAAAAATATACACGCAGGTCATCACAGCTATGTTAATGGGTGAGATTTTTGACCGTGTAAAACAGATAATGTAATTTATACACAGGAGGCTCATGAAGGTCAAACAGATGAAACGCAATAAATGAAGAACCAAAATAAAACACAATGAAGGGGAGTAATATAAAGAAATGAAAAAAAAATGTTAAAACTTAATATGAGATATAACAACTATTAGTTAGAAAAAAATAATGTAGGAACTGTATTGAAAAATAGGGAATAAAGAGAGAGGAAGTGGGGGAGAGAGATAGGAGAGAGAGAGAGAGAGAGAGAGAAGACAGCAGCATCTTGAAGACAGGCATCGCTGGGGTGAATACAAATAGCGCTCACTGAACGTTGACGTTATTACTACAATCTCGCGTCTCCCCAAGCATTCCATAGTAGTTTTCCAAACACTGCTCTTGAGATTAAACATCAGAAAGAGAACTCAATGTTTATTCGGTACAAATGCAAAGTCTTCAGACACGAAGTTCTGAGAGACATGGAGAGTCTCAGATAATATAAGGTCGATTGTCTTTCTTTACTCTACTGTTCTTGATGCCAATAATGATTAAAACATAGTATAGACTAACATAAATTATTATTATATATATATCATTAGGCTGTGTCACCAGTAGCTAGTAAACTAGGTAATATATTATATATATATATATATATATATATATATATATATATATATATATATATATATATATATATATATTAGTGTGTGTGTGTTAGTTACCATTTTGTCCTAGGCACATGTCGATTAGACACTAGGCCTGTTGTATGTGTGTGTGTGTAAGGAAACACTTCGAAATGTTTCCGCCCCTCCGGGAATTGAACCCGGGCCCTCCGTGCGTGAAGCGAGAACTTTAGCCACCAGGCCACCGGGGCTGTGTGTGCGCGCGTGTGTGTCGTGCTGAATAGGTAAAACTGGTCAATTAAAAAGAACTCATTTAAAATTAAGTCTTTTCTAAAATTTCTCTCATTTGTTTATATGTATATTTTTTCATTTATGTTAATTTAAAAATAAATAATTTTGTACCAAAAGAACCTCAGAAAGTTTACCTAACCTTATTGTAACAAGCGCAATTTATTTTAGCCGAATCCAACTAAATATATTTTAGATAAGTTTACAATAATTTAATAATAAACAAACACAATGAAATATATTTTTTCGTTAGGTTCAGAATGATTTTTCGAAATTATTGCATACACAAATTTTCGCTTGCGTTCTTCGGCAAGAAGAGCGTTGCTATTTAAGCCAAAATCGCAAGTTTTACCTATTCGTCACGACATATATAGACACACACATACACATACATTTGTACATATACACTTGGATCATTGTCGAGTAAGTGTTAATTATACATGACGCAAACACATAATGACAGAAGGTACGCAGGTGCAGTGACTCACCCACGTGACATCAAAACGCAAAACGTCACAGCCAATAACCGACCTGTAAAGAAAAGAAAAAGTGTCTTAATATATACACAATTGTAGTATTTTTTTGAACGACTCCATAATGGGTCAATGAGTTTACAGTTAATATAATGTGAACACAGCCGAAGCTACAAATGCATTACATGGCTAACTAAAGAAATCTCAGAAAATATTTCAGATTCAATTTCGTTTTTTGTCTGAAGCTGAAGTTTGTGTGATGGATTATTTCTGATCTTCTACAGGAAATTGTGATTTTCTTAATATATTCCAAAATAAAGAGGGGTTTAAGCAGCATAAGCTAAATGAACATGAACAGAAAGACCTGACAGGGAGATCTGGGCATGGAATCACAAACGATGCCTTAGCCCTCTCTGCCAACCATCCTGCAGTAAGTTTGGAGGTACCATGCAGAGGCGTCAACCTTCGTGCTTCCCAGCAGTGGGGGGTTGGAATCCATACATTGTCCGAGACTAATGTTTCGTTTTTCACTCGTGCAGAAGATACGTGTATAGATGCTCTGTATAAAGATAATTATTGTATTCTAAATTTAAATAGACATCTTCATAAATTGTTATTACCAGCAGCAACATATTATTTCGTATGTAATGGGAAGGTTGTTAAGCAGAGGGATGGGGTTACACTGGGGACTCCCATGGGACCTAATGGGAAGGTTGTTAAGCAGAGGGATGGGGTTACACTGGGGACTCCCATGGGACCTAATGGGAAGGTTGTTAAGCAGAGGGATGGGGTTACACTGGGGACTCCCATGGGACTTAATGGGAAGGTTGTTAAGCAGAGGATGGGGTTACACTGGGGACTCCCATGGGACCTAATGGGAAGGTTTAAGCAGAGGATGGTTACACTGGGGACTCCATGGACCTAATGGGAAGGTTGTTAAGCAGAGGATGGGGTTACATGGGACTCCCATGAGACCTAATGCGAAGGTTGTTGCAGAGGATGGGGTTACACGGGACTCCATGGACCTAATGGAAGGTTGTTAAGCAGAGGATGGGGTTACACTGGGGACTCCCATGGGACCTAATGGGAAGGTTGTTAAGCAGAGGGATGGGGTTACACTGGGGACTCCCATGGGACCTAATGGGAAGGTTGTTAAGCAGAGGGATGGGGTTACACTGGGGACTCCCATGGGACCTAATGGGAAGGTTGTTAAGCAGAGGGATGGGGTTACACTGGGGACTCCCTTGGGACCTAATGGGAAGGCTGTTAAGCAGAGGAATGGGGTTACACTGGGGACTCCCATGGGACCTAATGGGAAGGCTGTTAAGCAGAGGAATGGGGTTACACTGGGGACTCCCTTGGGACTTACATTGGTCAATACTTCCCTTGCTCAATATGAGGTCGAAGTTTTACAATTATTATACCGACGTTATGTTGACAGTACATTTCTAATAAGTCACGTGAACATGAACCATTATTCTTACCATACCTAAATTCAACTCAGGCTAATATTGAATTTACATCTTATGTAGAGACAAACGGAATATCGTCTTTTCTTCACATTTTTGCGAGCCATAGTAATAGCAGTTTTAACACTTCACTCTATCGTAAACCAACATTTATTGGCTTAGCTACAAAATTGTTTTCGTTTGTACATTTGAAATATAAATGAAATTTGATTTCCACATTAACTTCTAGAGCTTTTCACATACGAATATATTCAAATTATTTTAGTCTTAATTCCGAATCTGAATTTATAGAAAATCTTTTTGATAATGGCTTAAAAATATCATTTCTTACATAGGAAAACAGCTGGAGAAATTACATCGTCCACAACAGAAAAGTACTGTTAACAGAGCAGTTATTTACTTTCCAATAACATTAATAAACAAAGCTGCTGCGAGACTTTTATCCCATGGTGGAAGATATATATTTAAGCCTAAACACACTATACAACGTCACTAAGCTTAAAGATGATATATCTGTTGAATAACAAGTCATATGTAGTCTAGAAATATAATCGTCATAGTGTTACGTATATTGGTAAAACTAAGCGTCAACTTAAGGTCTGATCTTTGAACACTTGGTCAGATCTTGTTGAACAAATAAACAATTAGCGCCATACGTCAACATTATGAAGCCACAGACAACACTATACACATGTAATCATTCACTATATTGTACAGTTGATCCAGTATCACTGAGCTGGCAACTGTGCAGTTTCTCTACACCATTAGAGACGCAATCTTCCATCTGTAATAATGAGAGGTCAGTACAGTTATACTACTTTGTTTCTACTAGTTTTATTTTATTCTATATTTTTATCTCTTTTATTTTACTCATACTAATTTGATGTTTACCATATACTTATATCTGGTGGTACTATAATTGATTTTCTCTGATTCTGTATATACTGCATGCATTTCGTGTGTGTGTGTTGATTGATGTGTTGATTGCAACACGAAAGGCCTAGAGCTATGTTTCAACTCCCACCGTTGTTGTTTTGTATATGTATGTATGTATGTATATGTGTATATATATATATATATATATATATATATATATATATATATATATATATATATATATATATATATATATATATATATCACACAATTACCGAACACATGGGCAAATCACAACCCCCGTCCACACAAACTCATCGAAGTACTAAAAGGAAGTGAAATAAGACGAACATAGAGAACACAAAATACGGTGCCGAGCTTTGCGGTGAAGAGCTCCATTGACAAAGCTCTGCCCGGACTGTAACGTAGCCTGTAATAAACGTTTGCTCTGCACCGAGTCTCTTCCTACTTTTCAACAGTGCAACGTAGGAATTCTTCGCGGAGAGAAATGCGGACCCTGAATCCCTCCTCCTCGCCAGGCAAATTTACGTGGGAAACATAGGGAAAAACTGAGTGAAGATGTGAATGGACTTGCTCAAATATTTAAACCTCGTTTAGTCAGAGGCGGTCATATGTAAAGTTCAGGTGTGCTGCTGAAGATTTGATGGTAGAATGAACGGTTGGTAAGAATTCTCTCCGTCTTGATCATTGTTGCTGGGCGTGGCTCTACCATCTTGATCACTGTTGCTGGACGTGGCTCTTCCATCTTGATCACTGTTGCTGGGCGTGGCTCCTAATCTTGATCACTGTTGCTGGGCGTGGCTCTAATCTTGATCACTGTTGCTGGGCGTGGCTCCTCCATCTTGATCACTGTTGCTGGGCGTGGCTCCTCCATCTTGATCACTGTTGCTGGGCGTGGCTCCTTCATCTTGATCACTGTTGCTGGGCGTGGCTCCTCCATCTTGATCACTGTTGCTGGGCGTGGCTCCTCCATCTTGATCACTGTTGCTGGGCGTGGCTCCTCCATCTTGATCACTGTTGCTGGGCGTGGTCCTCGATCTTGATCACTGTTGCTGGGCGTGGCTCTCCATCTTGATCACTGTTGCTGGGCGTGGATCCTCCATCTTGATCACTGTTGCTGGGCGTGGCTCCTCCATCTTGATCACTGTTGCTGGGCGTGGTCCTCCATCTTGATCACTGTTGCTGGGCGTGGCTCCTCCATCTTGATCACTGTTGCTGGGCGTGGCTCCTCCATCTTGATCACTGTTGCTGGGCGTGGCTCCTCCATCTTGATCACTGTTGCTGGGCGTGGCTCCTCCATCTTGATCACTGTTGCTGGGCGTGGATCCTCCATCTTGATCACTGTTGCTGGGCGTGGCTCCTCCATCTTGATCACTGTTGCTGGGCGTGGCTCCTCCATCTTGATCACTGTTGCTGGGCGTGGTTCCTCCATCTTGATCACTGTTGCTGGGCGTGGCTCCTCCATCTTGATCACTGTTGCTGGGCGTGGCTCCTCCATCTTGATCACTGTTGCTGGGCGTGGCTCCTCCATCTTGATCACTGTTGCTGGGCGTGGCTCCTCCATCTTGATCACTGTTGCTGGGCGTGGCTCCTCATCTTGATCACTGTTGCTGGGCGTGGCTTCTCATCTTGATCACTGTTGCTGGGCGTGGCTCCTCCATCTTGATCACTGTTGCTGGGCGTGGCTCCTCCATCTTGATCACTGTTGCTGGGCGTGGCTCCTCGATCTTGATCACTGTTGCTGGGCGTGGTCCTCCATCTTGATCACTGTTGCTGGGCGTGGTCCTCCATCTTGATCACTGTTGCTGGGCGTGGCTCTCCATCTTGATCACTGTTGCTGGCGTGGATCCTCCATCTTGATCACTGTTGCTGGGCGTGGATCCTCCATCTTGATCACTGTTGCTGGGCGTGGATCCTCCATCTTGATCACTGTTGCTGGGCGTGGATCCTCCATCTTGATCACTGTTGCTGGGCGTGGATCCTCCATCTTGATCACTGTTGCTGGGCGTGGATCCTCCATCTTGATCACTGTTGCTGGGCGTGGTCTCCATCTTGATCACTGTTGCTGGGCGTGGATCCTCCATCTTGATCACTGTTGCTGGGCGTGGCTCCTCATCTTGATCACTGTTGCTGGGCGTGGATCCTCCATCTTGATCACTGTTGCTGGGCGTGGCTCTCCATCTTGATCACTGTTGCTGGGCGTGGCTCCTCCATCTTGATCACTGTTGCTGGGCGTGGCTCCTCCATCTTGATCACTGTTGCTGGGCGTGGTTCCTCGATCTTGATCACTGTTGCTGGGCGTGGCTCTTCCATCTTAATCACTGTTGCTGGGCGTGGCTCCTCCATCTTGATCACTGTTGCTGGGCGTGGTCCTCATCTTGATCACTGTTGCTGGGCGTGGCTCTTCCATCTTGATCACTGTTGCTGGGCGTGGCTCCTCCATCTTGATCACTGTTGCTGGGCGTGGCTCTTCCATCTTGATCACTGTTGCTGGGCGTGGCTCCTCCATCTTATCACTGTTGCTGGGCGTGGCTCTCCTCTTGATCACTGTTCTGGCTGTTAATTGTTTCAGAGTATTTGCTTTTCATACGATAGGAAAATTACTTTTGTGGTTCATACCTTAGTATGTATTGGCGTTGTTTCAGGATGGTATAGGGACTACCTTTATAGTGTGGTATGGGGGCTACCTTTATAGTGTGGTATGGGGCTACCTTTATAGTGTGGTATGGGGCTACCTTTATAGTGTGGTATGGGGGCTACCTTTATAGTGTGGTATGGGGGCTACCTTTATAGTGTGGTATAGGGGGCTACCTTTATAGTGTGGTATGGGGGCTACCTTTATAGTGTGGTATGGGGACTACCTTTATAGTGTGGTATAAAGGGCTACCTTTATTGTGTGGTATAGGGGGCTACCTTTATAGTGTGGTATAAGGGGCTACCTTTATAGTGTTGTATGGGGGCTACCTGTATAGTGTGGTATGAGGATACCTTTATAGTGTGGTATGGGCTACCTTTATAGTGTGTATGTTCTTTCAGTGATAGGACTAATTATTGTGTTGGTCATATTAGTGTGGTATGGGCTCCTTTTCAGGTGGTATAGGGACTACCTTTAGTATGAGTAGTGGTATGGGGCTACCTTTATAGTGTGGTATGGGCTACCTTTATAGTGTGGTATGGGGACTACCTTTATAGTGTGGTATGGGGGCTACCTTTATAGTGTGGTATGGGGATACCTTTATAGTGTGGTATTAGGGCTACCTTTATAGTGTGGTATGGGGCTACCTTTATAGTGTGGTATGGGACTACCTTTATAGTGTGGTATGGGGCTACCTTTATAGTGTGGTATGGGGCTACCTTTATAGTGTGGTATGGGGACTACCTTTATAGTGTGGTATGGGGGCTACCTTTATAGTGTGGTATGGGGACTACCTTTATAGTGTGGTATGGGGACTACCTTTATAGTGTGGTATGGGGCTACCTTTATAGTGTGGTATGGGGCTACCTTTATAGTGGTATGGTTATAGGGGGCTACCTTTATAGTGTGGTATGGGACTACCTTTATAGTGTGGTATGGGGCTACCTTTATAGTGTGGTATGAGGCCACTTTATAGTGTGGTATAGGGGCTACCTTTATAGTGTGGTATGGGGCTACCTTTATAGTGTGGTATGGGGCTACCTTTATAGTGTGGTATAGGGCTACCTTTAGTTGTATGGCTATAGTGTGTATAGGGGCTACCTTATAGTGTGGTATAGGGCTACCTTTATAGTGTGGTATGGGGGCTACCTTTATAGTGTGGTATAGGGACTACCTTTATAGTGTGGTATAGGGCTACCTTTATAGTGTGGTATGGGCTACCTTTATAGTGTGTATGGGGACTACCTTTATAGTGTGGTATGGGGCTACCTTTATAGTGTGGTATGGGCTACCTTATTAGTGTGGTATGAAGTACTTATTAGTGTGGTATGGAGCTACATTTAGTGTGGTATGGGGACTACTTTAGTGTGTATGAGGCTATCACTATCAGTGTGGTATGAGGGCTACCTTTATAGTGTGTATGGAGGACTACCTTTAGTGTGTATGAGCTACATAGTGTGTATAGGCTATTCATAGTGTGGTATGGGCTAATTTCAGTGTGGTATGAGCTATCTATAGTGTGGTATGAGAGGCTATCCTTAGTGTGGTATGAGACTCATTCATAGTAGTAGAAGACTACATTTACAGTGTGTATAGGGCTACTTCATTCAGTGTAGTATGAGGCTATCATTAGTGTGGTATGGGGCTACTTCAGTGTAGTATGGACTACTATTAGTGTGGTATGAAGGACTTATTCAGTGTGTATGAGACTACCTTTATAGTGTGGTATGGGCTATCTTCAGTGTGGTATGGAGGCTACTTTAGTGTGGTATGAAGACTATCTTTCAGTGTGGTATGAGGCTATCATTCAGTGTGGTATGGAGCTATCATTTCAGTGTGGTATGAGGACTACATTATGTGTGGTATGGGGCTACTTTCAGTGTGGTATGAGGCTACATTAGTGTGGGATGGCTATATAGTGGTATGGGCTCACCATGGTATGGCATTAGTGTATAGGGACTTATAGTGTGGTATAGGGCTACTTCTAGTGTGTATGAGCTATCATTTCAGTGTGGTATGAGACTACATTCAGTGTGGTATGAGCTACTTTCAGTGTGGTATGAGCAACTTATCATTCCAGTGTAGTATGAAGACTATCATTCCAGTGTAGTATGAAGACTATCATTCCAGTGTAGTATGAAGACTATCATTCCAGTGTAGTATGAAGACTATCATTCCAGTGTGGTATGAAGACTATCATTCCAGTGTGGTATGAAGACTATCATTCCAGTGTAGTATGAAGACTATCATTCCAGTGTAGTATGAGCTATCATTCCAGTTGTGTATGAAGGCTATCATTCCAGTGTGTATGAAGACTATCATTCCAGTGTAGTATGAAGACTATCATTCCAGTGTAGTATGAAGACTATCATTCCAGTGTAGTATGAAGACTATCATTCCAGTGTAGTATGAAGGCTATCATTCCAGTGTAGTATGGAGGCTATCATTCCAGTGTAGTATGAAGACTATCATTCCAGTGTAGTATGAAGACTATCATTCCAGTGTAGTATGAAGGCTATCATTCCAGTGTAGTATAGGAGCTATCATTCCAGTGTAGTATGAGCTATCATTCCAGTGTAGTATGGAAGGCTATCATTCCAGTGTAGTATGAGCTATCATTCCAGTGTAGTAGAGCTAATCAGTGTAGTATGAGCTATCATTCCAGTGTGGTATGAAGACTATCATTTCAGTGTGTATGAAGACTATCATTCCAGTGTAGTATGAAGACTATCATTCCAGTGTAGTATGAAGACATCATTCCAGTGTAGTATGGAAGCTATCATTCCAGTGTAGTATGAGCTATCATTCCAGTGTGTATGAAGACTATCATTCCAGTGTGGTATGAAGACTATCATTCCAGTGTAGTATGAAGCTATCATTCCAGTGTAGTATGGAGACTATCATTCCAGTGTAGTATGAAGACTATCATTCCAGTGTAGTATGAAGCTATCATTCCAGTGTGGTATGAAGACTATCATTCCAGTGTGGTATGAAGACTATCATTCCAGTGTAGTATGAAGACTATCATTCCAGTGTAGTATGAAGACTATCATTCCAGTGTAGTATGAAGACTATCATTCCAGTGTAGTATGAAGACTATCATTCCAGTGTAGTATGGAGGCTATCATTCCAGTGTAGTATGGAGGCTATCATTCCAGTGTAGTATGGAGGCTATCATTCCAGTGTAGTATGGAGGCTATCATTCCAGTGTAGTATGGAGGCTATCATTCCAGTGTAGTATGGAGGCTATCATTCCAGTGTAGTATGAAGGCTATCATTCCAGTGTAGTATGGAAGGCTATCATTCCAGTGTAGTATGGAGGCTATCATTCCAGTGTAGTATGGAGGCTATCATTCCAGTGTAGTATGGAGGCTATCATTCCAGTGTAGTATGGAGGCTATCATTCCAGTGTAGTATGAAGACTATCATTCCAGTGTAGTATGGAGGCTATCATTCCAGTGTAGTATGGAGGCTATCATTCCAGTGTAGTATGGAGGCTATCATTCCAGTGTAGTATGGAGGCTATCATTCCAGTGTAGTATGGAAGGACTATCATTCCAGTGTGTATGGAGGCTATCATTCCAGTGTAGTATGAAGACTATCATTCCAGTGTAGTATGAAGGATATCATTCCAGTGTAGTATGAGCTATCATTCAGTGTAGTATGGAGGCTATCATTCCAGTGTAGTATGAAGACTATCATTCCAGTGTAGTATGGAGCTATCATTCCAGTGTGTATGGAGGCTATCATTCCAGTGTGTATGAAGACTATCATTCCAGTGTAGTATGAAGGCTATCATTCCAGTGTAGTATGAGCTATCATTCCAGTGTAGTATGGAGGCTATCATTCCAGTGTAGTATGGAGCTATCATTCCAGTGTAGTATGGAGGCTATCATTCCAGTGTAGTATGGAGGCTATCATTCCAGTGTAGTATGGAGGCTATCATTCCAGTGTAGTATGGAGGCTATCATTCCAGTGTAGTATGAAGGATATCATTCCAGTGTGGTATGGAGGCTATCATTCCAGTGTAGTATGGAGGCTATCATTCCAGTGTAGTATGAAGGATATCATTCCAGTGTGGTATGGAGGCTATCATTCCAGTGTGGTATGGAGACTATCATTCCTTGTGTGGTATGAAGGATATCATTCCCACACACACACTATCATATATATATATATATATATATATATATATATATATATATATATATATATATATATATATATATATATATATATATAATAAGTGTGTGTGTGTATTTTTTAATTTTCATTGACGTGGATTCTCTAAAATCTTATCTTGGTTCCCTTGAAGTTCATGACCTGAAGGGATCCAAGAAGTTGAAACAATCTAGAACTTTAAGCAAACAGAATTTCTCCCCCTCTTTATGCAATCTTATATTCATTCATTTTTCTCTCTCTCTCTCCTCCGCCTCCTCCTCCTCCTCCTGTGTTTTCTCCCTCCCTCTCAAGAATTCTCTCCAGCACCGCTCTCGTTTTATTGGCAAATTTCCCTCAGAGATTTATCACACAGTAATTGAAGCACGGAACTGTACATCGCCTTGGCCTCAAATTTACGTCTTGAATTATTAAGCTTAAAACGATAATGGAATTTCTGGGTGTGCACATTTTCTCTAAGACCGTCGTGGTGGCCCGGAGGACACCGACGGGTTGTACACCATCTATTATTAAACCTGAAGGCAAGGGGAATCTGTATATTAATTTGCTGGAAGACACCAACGTCCGGGGATCCCAGTCGTGAACAGTCGACAATACTGAAGAGACAGAATACAGGATATACTTTAATTGGCACAACGTTTTTAGTTTTGTTTAAGCTTGATAAAGCTCTAAAAGGAGCCTAGTACAGCTTGAGAAAGCTTTCCTAGGCTTATAAAGATTGATGAAGTTGTAACGGGAGTAAAGCTATACTGTGTCCCGTCTTTTGGAAAATCGTCTTCAGAATACAATTATCATTTATTCTTATTTCCAGTGGATGGAGCATCATTTCCCAGGTAGTAGGCTGGTAGGCAGCGACCATCCGGGAGCTCTACCGTCCTCTCAAATGAAGGCGAAAAAAGAAAAGTTTTAATTTTGTTTGGACTCTACTAGGTGTTCCAGATTCTGCCTCACGGACACGCAAGATAAACCTTCGATCTGCATTAAGTGCGGTATAGACATGTTTTTACTTCCTTGTGTGTTTCTTAATAGTTCTTAGTACCGTAATATTGACTTTCCAGCAGCAACAGCAACAGTAACACCATCAACCACACAAGGAGTAACAGCAGCAGCAACAGTAACACCGTCAACCACACAAGGAGTAACAGCAGCAGCAACAGCAACAGTAACACCGTCAACCACACAAGGAGTAACAGCAGCAGCAACAGTAACACCATCAACCACACAAGGAGTAACAGCAGCAGCAACAGCAACAGTAACACCATCAACCACACAAGGAGTAACAGCAGCAGCAACAGCAACAGTAAAACCGTCAACCACACAAGGAGTAACAGCAGCAGCAACAGCAACAGTAACACCGTCAACCACACAAGGAGTAACAGCAGCAGCAACAGCAACAGTAACACCGTCAACCACACAAGGAGTAACAGCAGCAGCAACAGCAACAGTAACACCGTCAACCACATAAGGAGTAACAGCAGCCGCAACAGTAACACCATCAATCACACAAGGAGTAACAGCAGCCGCAACAGTAACACCATCAACCACACAAGGAGTAACAACAGCAGCAACAGTAACACCATCTACCACACAAGGAGTAACAGCAACAGTAACACCATCAACCACACAAGGAGTAACAGCAGCAGCAACAGTAACACCATCAACCACACAAGGAGTAACAGCAACAGCAACAGTAACACCATCAACCATACAAGGAGTAACAGCAGCAGCAACAGTAACACCATCAACCATACAAGGAGTAACAGCAGCAGCAACAGTAACACCATCAACCATACAAGGAGTAACAGCAGCAACAACAGCAACACCATCAACCACAGGAGTAACAGCAACAGCAACAGTAACACCATCAACCATACAAGGAGTAACAGCAGCAGCAACAACAGTAACACCGTCAACCACACAAGGAGTAACAGCAACAGCAGCAACAGTAACACCATCAACCACACAAAGAATAACAGCAGCAGCAACAGTAACACCGTCAACCACACAAGGAGTAACAGCAACAGCAGCAACAGTAACACCATTAACCACACAAAGAATAACAGCAGCAGCAACAGTAACATCATCAACCACACAAGGAGTAACAGCAACAGCAGCAGCAGCAACAATAACACCATCAACCACACAAGGAGTAACAGCAGCAGCAGCAACAATAACACCATCAACCACACAAAGAATAACAGCAGCAGCAACAGTAACACCATCAACCACACAAGGAGTATCAGCAACATCAACAGTAACACCATCAACCACACAAGGAGTAACAGCAGCAGCAACAGTAACACCATCAACCACACAAGGAGATACAACAGCAACAGTAACACCATCAACCACCAAGGAGTATCAGCAACATCAACAGTAACACCATCAACCACACAAGGAGTATCAGCAACAGCAACAGTAACACCATCAACCACACAAGGAGTAACAGCAACAGCAACAGTAACACCATCAACCACACAAGGAGTAACAGCAGCAGCAACAGTAACACCATCAACCACACAAGGAGTAACAGCAGCAGCAACAGTAACACCATCAACCACACAAAGAATAACAGCAGCAGCAACAGTAACACCATTAACCACACAAGGAGTAACAGCAGCAGCAACAGTAACACCATCAACCACACAAAGAATAACAGCAGCAGCAACAGTAACACCATTAACCACACAAGGAGTAACAGCAACAGCAACAGTAACACCATCAACCACACAAGGAGTAATAGCAACAGCAACACCAACCACACAAGGAGTAACAGCAGCAGCAACAGTAACACCATCAACCACACAAGGAGTAACAGCAGCAGCAACAGTAACACCATCAACCACACAAGGAGTAACAGCAGCAGCAACAGTAACACCATCAACCACACAAGGAGTAACAGCAACAGCAACAGTAACACCATCAACCACACAAGGAGTAACAGCAGCAGCAACAGTAACACCATCAACCACACAAAGAATAACAGCAGCAGCAACAGTAACACCATCAACCACACAAGGAGTAACAGCAACAGCAACAGTAACACCATCAACCACACAAGGAGTAACAGCAGCAGCAACAGTAACACCATCAACCACACAAGGAGTAACAGCACAGCAACAGTAACACCATCAACCACACAAGAGTAACAGCAGCAGCAACAGTAACACCATCAACCACACAAAGAATAACAGCAACAGCAACAGTAACACCATCAGCCACACAAGGAGTAACAGCAGCAGCAACAGTAACACCATCAACCACACAAAGAATAACAGCAGCAGCAACAGTAACACCATCAACCACACAAGGAGTAACAGCAACAGCAACACCATCAACCATACAAGGAGTAACAGCAGCAGCAACAGTAACACCATCAACCACACAAGGAGTAACAGCAGCAACAACAGTAACACCATCAACCACACAAGGAGTAACAACAGCAGCAACAGTAACACCATCAACCACACAAGGAGTAACAGCAGCAGCAACAGTAACACCATCAACCACACAAGGAGTAACAGCAGCAGCAACAGTAACACCATCAACCACACAAGGAGTATCAGCAACAACAACACCATCAACCACACAAGGAGTAACAGCAACAGCAACAGTAACACCATCAACCACACAAGAATAACACACAGCAAAGTAACACATGACAACAACAAAGTAACAAGCGAACAATAAAAATACAAGATAAAGCAAGCATACAACAATAAAGCAGCACCTACAACAATAAAAGCAGCAGCACCTACAACAATAAAAGCAGCAGCACCTACAACAATAAAAGAAGCAGCACCTACAACAATAAAAGCAGCAGCAGGAACAATATCAATGAACCCAGCAACAAAGCCAAGAGAAGTAACAGAAACAATGCCAACACCAGCAGCAGCAACAATAGCCGGAGCAGCAGCCCCCCACTAACACATCAGAGGTGGGTGGCCTCCCTCCCCTGAGTGTACGTGGCCACCAAGCACATGTTTCAGAGGCCACCAGCCCACCGCCAGTAAAAAATGAAAGCACGGCAGAACAAACAACATCAGAGCCATTACAGTGTCACGCGACTCGGGGGCGCAAGACGGAAAATCACACACTTCAACCATAGTGACCTGGCTCTTAAAACCCCCCGTGGATGGTCCCCAGGGTCCGGGGTCCTCCATCGAGTTGTGTCCGCCGCTGGGAGAATTAAACCATGTTTGCAATAAATATTAATTTCCTCATCTCATTTATCTTTAAAGCAACCCTTCATTACCACGGCTATTGTGACCACCTTTTACAATATTTCCAGCGGTATTCAAGGGAGACTTTTTCGTTACTATCAATTCTCTAACTAGATTTTGACTTTTTTTACAACTCGTGTTTTATATTTCTGGATTCCTGGATTCCTCTTCCGTCCATTCCTACATATATATAAATCTAAAGGAACCTTTATTCACGTACGTACGAGTGTGAATGTGTGTGTGTGTGTGTGTGTGTGTGTACTCACCTAATTGTGGTTGCAGGGGTCGAGACTCAGCTCCTGGCCCCGCCTCTTCGCTGTCCGCTACTGGGTCTCTGCTCTCCCTGTGTGTGTGTGTGTGTTTGTCTGTGTCTGTGTGTGTGTGTGTTTGTGTGTGGGTGTGTGTGTGTTTGTGTTTGTCTGTGTGTATGTGTGTGTGTTTGTCTGTGTGTATGTGTGTGTGTTTGTCTGTGTGTGTGTGTGTGTGTGTGTGTGTGTGTGTGTGTGTGTGTGTGTGTGTGTCCACAGCCACTAATGTCATACCTACACTAACAAAAATTCTTATTTTTTCCCCACAACTCTCGCTTGTCTTATTTCTTAGCGTCTCTTAACTATATTCCTGATCCAGCTGATGTACTGAACCACCTGGTGGTTCCGCACCAGCTGGTTTCGGGGTAAACTAGAACGGCTCTGAAATATGTGAGGGCTTCAGAGTGCAGGGAGTACTGGAGGCTTGATCCTCCGTCTGCTCACCGCAACATTTACATATCGCATACTAGCTTCACTCTTTGGGAGGAAAATCAATGGAACACGACAAAGGGGTTGATTGAAACTTCCTCTCCCCTCTTCCTTTCCCTTCCCAATATTACTCAACTGCAGGCAGTTATCTTGCTGGTTAGTCATCAATATTACATCAACTGCAGGCAAGTTATCTAGTTGTTGTCATCAATATTACATCAACTGCAGGCAAGTTATCTTGCTGTGTTAGTCATCAATATTACATCAACTGCAGGCAAGTTATCTTGCTGTGTTAGTCATCAATATTACATCAACTGCAGGCAGGTTATCTTGCTGTGTTAGTCATCAATATTACATCAACTGCAGGCAGGTTATCTAGCTGTGTTAGTCATCAATATTACATCAACTGCAGGCAAGTTATCTTACTGTGTTAGTCATCAATATTACATCAACTGCAGGCAGGTTATCTGCTGTTTAGTCATCAATATTACTTCAACTGAGGCAAGTTATCTTGCTGTGTTAGTCATTTAGTTATCATATTACATCAACTGTAGGCAAGTTATCTTGCTGTGTTAGTCATCAATATTACATCAACTGCAGGCAGTTATCTTGCTGTGTTAGTCATCAATATTACATCAACTGCAGGCAGGTTATCTTGCTGTGTTAGTCATCAATATTACATCAACTGCAGGCAGGTTATCTTGCTGTGTTAGTCATCAATATTACATCAACTGCAGGCAAGTTATCTTGCTGTGTTAGTCATCAATATTACATCAACTGCAGGCAAGTTATCTTGCTGTGAAAATGATAGTCATCCCAATATTACATCAACTGCAGGCAAGTTATCTTGCTGTGTTAGTCATCAATATTACATCAACTGTAGGCAAGTTATCTTGCTGTGTTAGTCATCAATATTACATCAACTGTAGGCAAGTTATCTTGCTGTGTTAGTCATCAATATTACATCAACTGTAGGCAGGTTATCTTGCTGTGTTAGTCATCAATATTACATCAACTGTAGGCAGGTTATCTTGCTGTGTTAGTCATCAATATTACATCAACTGTAGGCAGGTTATCTAGCTGTGTTAGTCATCAATATTACATCAACTGCAGGCAAGTTATCTTGCTGTGTTAGTCATCAATATTACATCAACTGCAGGCAAGTTATCTTGCTGTGTTAGTCATCAATATTACATCAACTGTAGGCAGTTATCTTGCTGTGTTAGTCATCAATATTACATCAACTGTGGCAGTTATCTTGCTGTGTTAGTCATCAATATTACATCAACTGAGGCAGGTTATCTTGCTGTGTTAGTCATCAATATTACATCAACTGAGGCAGGTTATCTGCTGTGTTAGTCATCAATATTACATCAACTGCAGGCAAGTTATCTTGCTTGTTAGTCATCAATATTACATCAACTGAGGCAAGTTATCTTGCTGTGTTAGTCATAATATTACATCAACTGTAGGCAGTTATCTTGCTGTGTTAGTCATCAATATTACATCAACTGTAGGCAGGTTATCTTGCTGTGTTAGTCATCAATATTACATCAACTGTAGGCAAGTTATCTTGCTGTGTTAGTCATCAATATTACATCAACTGTAGGCAGGTTATCTTGCTGTGTTAGTCATCAATATTACATCAACTGTAGGCAAGGGTTATCTTCGTGTTAGTCATCAATATTACATCAACTGTAGGCAGTTATCTGCTGTGTTAGTCATCAATATTACATCAACTGAGGCAGTTATCTTGCTGTGTTAGTCATCAATATTACATCAACTGAGGCAGTTATCTTGCTGTGTTAGTCATCAATATTACATAACTGAGGAAGTTATCTTGCTGTGTTAGTCATCAATATTACATCAACTGTAGGCAGTTATCTTGCTGTGTTAGTCATCAATATTACATAACTGTAGGCAAGTTATCTTGCGTTAGTCAATATTACATCAACGTAGGCTATCTGCTGTGTTAGTATCAATAACAACACTTAAGAGGACATTTTAAACGACGTTTCGGTACAAAATAAGAAAAGTGACTGTTGAAGTGTATTTCGGTGTTTCTCCTTGGTGAGAGAAAGGAAGGAAGGAGGAAGGGAAAGGAGAAGAGAGGGGGAGGGGGAGAAGAAAGTGGAGAGGGAATGGGAGAGGAGAGGGGGAAAGGAGAAGTGGGAGAGGGAGAAAGGGGGAGAGGGACGGGAGGAGGATGCGTAGAGGGGGAAATGGGGAGAATATGAGGGCAGAAAAGGGGAAGGGAAGAGGATGGGAGGAAAAAAACAGGGGAGGGATGAGGGAAGGGACGAGGGGGAAATGAGAGGGGAAAAGGAAAAGTGGGAGAGGGGGAGAGGGACGGGAGGAGAATGGGTAGAGGGGGAATGGGGAGAAAAAGAGGCGGGGATGAGGGAAGGGAAGAGAACAGGGGAGGAAAAAAGAGGGAGGAAAATTCCCCACAAACGTCAACAAACAGACGAACATAATGCAACGATTTATTTGAGAAAGTAAATGGCATTTTTTATGGCTGTGTCAGCCTTGTGATGGAGGGAGAGAGGAAAAGAAAGAAGGAGGGAAGGAGAGAAAAAGGGAGGGAGGGAGTTAGGGAGGGAAGGAGGGATTTAGGGAATGAGGGAGGGAGACCCAGCTCTAGACGAGGATGGATTGAGTGGAAGATTGAGGGGATTTGCAGACGGTGCAAATTACCTCGACGCGATGACTACACTGAGAACCCATTAAGTGCAAGAGGCCCAAGACTTTTCAACAACCTCCCATCACTCATAAGGGGGATTACTAATAGACTCTGGCTGTCTTTGAAGGGAAACTTGATAAGTTCATCAAAACAGTTTGTGATTAACAGTAAGTGGTGCATCCACTGGCCTGCACGCGACTGGCACTAACAGCTTGGTTGACCAGGCTACCAATTTGGAGGCCTGGTCTGGGACCGAGTCGTAGAAGCGATGGTCACCGATATAGATTCCAGATAGACAGTAGGTAGGGGAAGGGAGAAAAGGAAGAGTTAGAGAGAGGGGAGAGAATGAGGCAGGGAAGGAAGAGACTGAGGCAGGGGAAGGGAGAGGAGAAGACTGAGGCAGGGGGGAAGAGGGGGAGACTTAAGAAGGGGAAGGGAGAAAGGAAGACTGAGGCAGGGGGAGAGTGAGGGGTAGACTGAGGCAGGGGGAGAGTGAGGGGTAGACTGAGGCAGGGGGAGAATGAGGGGTAGACTGAGGCAGGGGGAGACTTGAGTAGACTGAGGCAGGGGTAGAATGAGGGGTAGATCGAAAAGTAGACTGAGGCAGGGGTAGAATGAGGGGTAGACTGAGGCAGGGGAAGACTTGAAAAGTAGACTGAGGCAGGGGTAGAATGAGGGGTAGATTGAAAAGTAGACTGAGGGGTAAACTAAGGCAGGGGTAGACTGAGGCAGGGGTAGAGTGAGGCAGGGGTAGAGTGAGGCAGGGGTAGACTGAGGCAGGGGGAGGGAAAGTAGGAAGACCGAGGCCTAGCCAGCAACTTTTTTTTACAACTCGAATTTTATATTTCTGGATTGCTCTTCCGTGCTAGCCTGTGTGTTGCTATCACCAACAGCCTGACAGATCGGACCAACAGCAAGGAGGCGTGGTCAGGGACCGGGATGGGTGATGATCCCGGAACCACCAACAGATAATCAACAAATAGGAACTAACCTGTGATGGACGAGTCACTTTTCTCATTCATCCACTCCATCCTATCCTCCAAGTTGGTTCTCATTCATCCACTCCATCCCATCCTCCAAGTTGGTTCTCATTCATCCACTCCATCCCATCCTCCAAGTTGGTTCTCATTCATCCACTCCATCCCATCCTCCCAGTTGGTTCTCATTCATCCACTCCATCCCATCCTCCCAGTTGGTTCTCATTCATCCACTCCATCCCATCCTCCAAGTTGGTTCTCATTCATCCACTCCATCCCATCCTCCAAGTTGGTTCTCATTCATCCACTCCATCTCATCCTCCAAGTTGGTTCTCATTCATCCACTCCATCCCATCCTCCCAGTTGGTTCTCATTCATCCACTCCATCCCATCCTCCAAGTTAGTTTTTATTCTGAGTTAAGTAACATTTCACTGGGTGTACCGGTAAGCCTGGGGAAGTCCTCGCACAAATGACCATAAGCTCCACTGAGCGGATCATTATATGACTAAAACTAGCTTAGAGAATATATATTTTTTTTTATCTCTCATGAACAAAATAATTTAGCTATTTGGTCTGGGCAGGCAGCTGGGGCACATTGTACAGCAATATGCCCTAGATGTGTTGCTGTACAACACTTCAAATTGTTAATCCTGACCACCTTGTATACTTAACAAGTACTCAAGTATTTAAGTGCACAATATAAAAACGTCCGAGCCTTAAGTGGACCTCATATAACTAAATTAGGCAGATAATAGAAGGTAATTTTTCAAAGAAATCTGGTTATACCAGAAGAAAATTCCAGAGCAACACATTTCACACCATGTTTCTTGCTGGTGTATCAGCTGAGATATGACAGACTAGTGGAGACGAGGATGACTTTATGAAGCTCTTACCTTATGTATCAGCTACAGACGTTACTCAGGAGGTAAGATGAGGGGAAAACCTCTTACCTCCTGCATCAGCTACAGACGTTACTCAAGAGGTAAGATGAGGGGAAAACCTCTTACCTCCTGCATCAGCTACAGACGTTACTCAAGAGGTAAGATGAGGGGAAAACCTCTTACCTCCTGCATCAGCTACAGACGTTACTCAAGAGGTAAGATGAGGGGAAAACCTCTTACCTCCTGCATCAGCTACAGACGTTACTCAGGAGGTAAGATGAGGGGAAAACCTCTTACCTCCTGCATCAGCTACAGACGTTACTCAAGAGGTAAGATGAAGGAAAACCTCTTACCTCCTGCATCAGCTACAGACGTTACTCAGGAGGTAAGATGAGGGGAAAACTTCTTCTTACCTCCTGCATCAGCTACAGACGTTACTCAGGAGGTAAGATGAGGGGAAAACCTCTTCTTACCTCCTGCATCAGCTACAGACGTTACTCAAGAGGTAAGATGAGGGAAAAACCTCATGGAGGTCCTTATGAGGCATAAAATCCTGAATTAATATGTAACCCACTGTCTTCTACATCACAGCCACGAAAGTGGACATGCTCATCCCACCTAAGAACGTTTAAGGTTAAATAAATAAAACCCGTCAAGTTTGCTGGATGTCCCCTTAATTTGCGTCACACCTCACCTACCTTAGGCACATTAGTGCCAGAAGAGATGGCAGTGATACAAGTAAACAACTTAAATTGAAGTACATATCTTCTATATCAAATTATTTTCCTCTTGCAATGTAAGGTAAGAACTTTTTCGAAGCTATTACTACAAACTGCAGTATAGTTCACTAATAATCTTCATGTTGCCTCTTCTCCTTAATTATACTGGGACCACGAACGTTGATACAGTGTTTCCTTATTGGTCCTACTGCATCCCTAATTTTCACTGGGTTTATTTTACAATTCCTCCTTTTCCACGTATATATTTTTATGTATCTCTCCTACGCTTAAGTGAGTACATATTTAGGATTTTGAGGCGTTCCCAGTAATTTCAATGCTTTACTGGCTCTATGCCGGCTCTAAATGATCTCTGTATTTGTTGCAGCTCTGATGTCTTCCTTGTCCTGAACGATGCTGTCGTTACTAAACAATAATAAACGAGGGAGCACAAGCGATTTGTGAAGTGTCTCCATTGGCACTATTTCCCTTCTTTTGAAAGTTATTATTCCCACCGTCATTTTTTTGGCTGTCGTGGCATTTGCCTTATTGTGTTCCTTGAAAGATGATCTGACATAATTACTCCTAGGTCTTTCGCGTGTTCCTTTCGCTCTATTTAATGATGCTCGTCCGAGTCCTTCATTCTTTCCAAATTTAACTAGCTGGAACCGTTACCCTGAACGTCATATTGTTCTCCATTGCCCACTGGAAAACCCTGCTTATATCTTCCTGCCGTGTCCTCTACAGAGGTAATTTTCATGCTCATTTTAGCGTCATCGTGGAGTCGATGAGTTCAGTCCATCAATCTTGATAAGATCATACTGTACAGCACATCCCATCTAGTGCGAGAGTCTCGTGTCTGACTGGCGATCAGCGGACGGGGCTCGAGTCGTTACCACCCCACGAGCTGAATAACCCACACGGGTTTAATGATACGCATAAATATAAAATCCAACTTTTGTCTCTCCGTAACACTTTTCTCGGTTTACTTACTCAACTTATTTCCCCGATAATTCTTACGCTCTCTTAACCCTTTCACTTTATATAAACAAAATAAGTTTATTGAAATTATTTATTATTGGACAAAGCAGTGAGAGTAGACGTGTCTATAGGAATGTGTATAGCTATGTGTATAGGATTTCGTGGGGGAGAGAGAGAGAGAGAGAGAGAGAGAGAGAGAGAGAGAGAGAGAGAGAGAGCGCATGAACGTGCAAGTAACACTCTCAGGAGCTGCAGCGACGGTAACCGGCACAAGAAGGATGACACCAGAGGGCGACGGGTGAAACATTACAAGAAGACGTGTATAAAGACAAGTACGCTTCAGGACATTTATAAGAGAAAACTTTTCGCCCCGAACAGGTTGTTCACGCCTGATATATAGAAGCCACTCGTAGAAGCGAAACGTTTAAATTAATAAATGTCCTAAAAATGCCCTAAACTGTGCACAGGTGTCTTTTATACATCTATTTATTTTAGCGATAAGGGAGGGAGGGAGAGAGAGAGAGAGAGAGAGAGAGAGAGAGAGAGAGAGAGAGAGAGAGAGAGAGAGAGAGAGAGAGAGAGAGAGAGAGAGTGGAGAGAAGCAAAATAAATTGTGGAAGAAGAAATGAAAAGCTCGGATAAAGGGGAGAGTGAAAGAGAGGGGAAAGGGACAGTTTCTCTCTCTGGAGAATAAAAGAACTAGAAGAAGGGGAATAAACATCCGTTCTCAAGAACGAGTCATAACAACACCTTAACAGGATCCTCCATTGAAGAAATGTTACCACGTTTCAAAACAAACTTATATTAGGACAAAAAAAAAAAGTTATTTCAAGGAAGTCTTGTTGTGAAATGTCTCTTTACCTCGACTATTGTCGACGGTACGTTATATGGATCGACGTTCTACCAGGGAAGGAATGTTTTCAGTCATTCGTCGAAGGAAATGTTTAGGTGGAGGGTTCAGTCATGTCTGGGATGCCAGGGGTCTTCCAGATGTAATGTTCTTTTCATGTTCTTTCAGCATTACCAAGTTAGTCAGTTCACCCACCACAGCATTACCAAGTTAGTCGGTTCACCCACCACAGCATTACCAAGTTAGTCAGTTCACCCACCACAGCATTACAAAGTTAGTCAGTTCACCCACCACAGCATTACCAAGTTAGTCAGTTCACCCATCACAGCATTACCAAGTTAGTCAGTTCACCCACAACAGCATTACAAAGTTAGTCGGTTCACCCACCACAGCATTACTCAGCTTAGTCAATTCACCCACCACAGGATTATTCAGCTAGTCAGTTCACCCACCACAACATTACTCAGCTTTGTCAGTTCACCCACTACATTATTCAGTTAGTCAGTTCACCCACCACAACATTATTCAAGCTAGTCAGTTCACCCACCACACATTACCAGTTCAGTTCACCCACCACAGCATTACCAGTTATCAGTTCACCCACCACACATTATCAGTTATCAGTTACCCACCACAGCATTACGTTAATCAGTTCACCCACCACAGCATTACCAAGTTAGTCAGTTCACCCACCACAGCATTACCAAGTTAGTCAGTTCACCCACCACAGCATTACCAAGTTAATCAGTTCACCCACCACAGCATTACCAAGTTAGTCAGTTCACCCACCACAGCATTACCAAGTTAGTCAGTTCACCCACCACAACATTACCAAGCTTGTCAGTTCACCCACCACAACATTACCAAGCTTGTCAGTTCACCCACCACAACATTACCAAGCTTGTCAGTTCACCCACCACAACATTACTCAGCTTGTCAGTTCACCCACCACAACATTACCAAGCTTGTCAGTTCACCCACCACAACATTACCAAGCTTGTCAGTTCACCCACCACAACATTACCAAGCTTGTCAGTTCACCCACACACATTACAGCTTGTGTCACCTTCAAGCTTGTCAGTTCACCCACCACAACATTAGTTCGTCCCAAAGCTTGTCAGTTCACCCACCACAACATTACTCAGCTTGTCAGTTCACCCACCACAACATTACCAAGCTTGTCAGTTCACCCACCACAACATTACCAGCTTGTCAGTTCACCCACAACAACATTACCAAGCTTGTCAGTTCACCCACAACAACATTACCAAGCTTGTCAGTTCACCCACAACAACATTACCAAGCTTGTCAGTTCACCCACCACAACATTACCAAGCTTGTCAGTTCACCACACCAACATTCACCACACAAGCTTGTCAGTTCACCCACCACAACATTACCAAGCTTGTCAGTTCACCCACAACAACATTACCAGCTTGTCAGTTCACCCACACAACATTACCAAGCTTGTCAGTTCACCCACACAACATTACCAAGCTTGTCAGTTCACCCACACAACATTACCAAGCTTGTCAGTTCACCCACTAAAAACACATTCTTTGACTGAATTTACTTATTTTTGGATTAATCAATATAAAGAATTATATATATGTTCACTCACAAACATCCATGTCGTTAAAAATTATTAAAAATTACATTTGTAAAGCCATATCTTTAATACACATGGATTTTCACAAGGTTAGGCTAAGAGTTCCTGCCTTTATTTACAAATTAAAGCAGTTACCCACCTTAGCTCATTTCAAAGTCTTCACTGGCACTTTGTGTATTAAATCACGGAACGTTCTGTGATTTGTTTGCAAACGTGTTATTGCGATTTCGTGAGACATGATGGCCGCTTTGAAGGGACTTGAGCTAGTGTTTGATACAGCCACGCTGGTAATGGATTCGTCTGTAAAACCTGCATTTGTGGTCACAATGGTGGCCCATGCTAACCTCCCAATGGTGTATGGAAATACACCTATTTGGATGAATCTTACTAGAGCCAGCTGGCCCAGTGGTTAGCGCACTGGCCTGTGAGTTTTAGGACTCACCTGTAATGGGTTTGATCCCCACCCGTTCTGGGATTTATTAAAGCTCTCGTTATGAAGCATACAAACAGGGAAGCAGTTTTAGCCAGCTGTGGGTTAGAGATTTCATTTGATAATTCAATACTGTTTGTAAGTTGTGGAGACATGTTTCAGACTTGAGTCATTATACGAATGAATAAACGCAGAGGAATTTCTGTTCACAGGAAGGGCACAGTGTGTCGCTGCTGTTTGCAGCCCGTTTTTTTAGTACAGACGTTGTTGTTACTATCATAACATTGGCCTTGTACATAACAGTAAGACCACGCACATCAGGCGTTGAAGGCTCTGCTGAAATGACAGATTCATTTAGGTTTGGTCCAGGCCAAAGATAAGTCGCCTTGTACGGGTCTCTATTCTGATCAGAAGTCGTAGATGAGACAGGGAACAGGCAATCCAAGAAAGGTGAGAGTGCACTTGTGCCTCTTACAGAGTTCTGCAAGCTGTCTTGTCGTAAAGATATGAGATACACCCAGTGCAGTTACCTTCTTGGAAGTCTTGATGGCAAGAATGTCAAGATGACACTCATAGCCTAAATAAAAACTTACACAGCCTATTTATATTCTAAAGTATAAACGAAACATTAAAAAAATATGATTCAAAAGGAATGGGTGTGGAATGCTGGTACTGGAATAGTTTCCGTCTCGCTGATAGCGGACGGAGGTTAAGCCTCCGCCACTCCTTGTGCTGAATAACACACACGGGTTTAGCATGTTAAGAAGTATTAGTGAGGAGGGCGAGCGAGCCGTCAAGTGGCAGTGTTGAGTCGTAGCTTGAAGATAGCAAACCACACCCACACCAGGTGGTAGTGTTGGGTCGTAGCTTGAAGGTGGCGACCCACACCAAGTGGCAGTGTTGGGTCGTAGCTTGAAGATACCAAACCACACCTACACCAGGTGGTAGTGTTGGGTCGTTACGACCAGCAGCAGGTTGGTCGTTAAGGCGACCCACATGCGTGTCAGTGAAGTGGACCACCAGTAGTGTTGGGTCGTAGCTTGAAGGATGACCACAAGGGCAGTGGCAGCAGACCGACCCACCAGGTGGCAGTGTTGGGTCGTAGCTTGAAGGTACCGACCCACACCATCAGTGTTGTGGCTTAAGGACGCCAGTGTTGGGTCGTAGCTTGAAGGCGGCGACCCACACCAAGTGGCAGTGTTGGTCGTGCTGAGGTACGACCCACACCAGTGCAGTTTGGGTCGTAGTAAGGTAGCGACCCCCATCTATGTGGGCGTAGCTTGGGTCAAGTGGCAGTGTTGGGTCGTAGCTTGAAGGTACCGACCCACACCAGGTGCTAGTGTTGGGTCGTAGCTTGAAGGTAGCGACCCACCAAGTGGCAGTGTTGGGTCGTAGCTTGAAGGTAGCGACCCACATCAAGTGGCAGTATTGGGTCGTAGCTTGAAGGTAGCGACCCACACCAAGTGGCAGTATTGGGTCGTAGCTTGAAGGTAGCGACCCACATCAAGTGGCAGTATTGGGTCGTAGCTTGAAGCTAGCGACTCCCCCCCCCACACACACACACGCACGCACCAGGCTTCACTGGAATAAAGTTTACTTAACTCACAAATGCAAGACAGGCTCATTAGGGTAATCATATAAACTTTTTGCATCATATTACTGTCGGTGTAGAATACCGACTAGTTGACGAATAAGACATTTGCAACACCTGGGTATCTTTACTGACGAAACGTTTAGGGCAAAGAAGATACCCAAGTGTTGGAAATTTGTCTCATTCACATAATTTTTCCGTCATTAGGAAACCTGCCGTACACTGGCTCTCCCTCAAGTGTCTGACGGACTCCTTTTTACCTCGAGTACTGTATTTTCCGGCATATAAGGCGCACCTTTTCCCCCTGAGAAAATCTTAAAAAACATCGTTTTTATACGTCTTATATACTCGTGCGCCTTATATGCCGGAAAATAAGGTATGTTATAAAACTGAACTACTGCAGTAGGCAAAATCTGCCATTTTAAAGGTAAGACAAAAAAAAAGATCTGGGACAACATTTCACCCTGTTGAGGGTCTTATCAAGGTCTGGCACAGAGAAAATTTTCTAATAAAAGCTATTACTGCCATGTGTGTCTTTTCAATACTGTCGACAAATACTCCATTGACATCCTGTTTAAATTTTATCTAAAACAATTATGCGGGTGATTTGAATGACTTCGAGAAACGAGGGGCGTTTAGAGGAAGGGAATGGAAAATAAATTGCAGATGGAAAGAGTACAAGGGAGGAAGGAAGGGAGATATGGGGAGAGGGAGAGGTAAGCAATGAAACTTACGCTATTAAAATGCATCTCTGGACAGCAGTGGCTGTGGATCACTGTAAGAGGCATAACTTTGCTCTCACCTAGAGTATGCCCCACACTCTTGGATCGCTTGCACAACCCCTACTATCCCCAACTTCTGACCTGGATGAACTTATCATTTGTGTAGTGCCTCCAACACAGAGATATATCAGAGGCTTTATCGTTAAGATGAAAATATCGTGGACATCGGCCCAAAGAGTGTCATTATACCACAAGACGGGCAACTATCAGCAGCTTCAGTCTGCTGATAGCTGCATGTCTTTTTGCGAGGACATAACCAGCAGTCATTCACACCAACAATACAGAGAGAAATTAATGCAACTGCTGGTTATGAACTTCTAACCCACAATGACTATTATCTTCACCCTTATTCTACTTTAAGTTGCTAATTTTTAAATAACTATAACGTATATCTATGAATTATTTATTACTAAAAACCAGTTTTATAATTGAGTTGAGGCAGATATGACAACAGCTTTTAGACTAAAATATTTCCTAAAACGCTTAACTTTAATCCTGTAAAACCTTGAAGAATAAAAAGTATAATATAAAGAGATTGAGATGAGACGGGGAAGGAAAGTCTGGTGATGAAGGTTAGTGGGAGTGAAGGAAAGAGGGAAAAAACAAGAGGGGGGGAAAAACACAGTTGTAGCTTCTCCATACTCTTTCCCTTCCCTCCATGCCTTCTTCCTCCTTCCTCCCTCACACCGCCCTTCTCCCTCCTTCCTTCCTCACATCGCCCTTCTCCCTAACTCATCACTTCTCCCATACCCTCCTTTCTCCCTTCACCACATCGTTCTCGATATTCGATCACCCCCTCCCTTTTTCCCCACCCCCATCACACAATACGTCGTGGTAAGCTCCCCTCTCCTATGTGTGCGTTATTTGTGTATTGTTCCAGTCACGGTATTGTGCCTTTTTGTTCTTTACCCCCCATCAATTTTCCCCCTCACCCGTCCTTTCTTCTTCACCCCTTCTCTACCCCCTTCCCTCTTCCTTATTCTTTTCCCCTGGGAGTAGGCACAGTGACGAGTAAAGGCCCTCAAGGATCAGTGCCATAATCCCTGATATTCCTAAATGAAATGGTATAGGAAAGGGAATTCTATACATCACAGTATGCTGATGGTATGAAACCACTGAAGAGGACAACAACAACAATATCATAGGACAGAGAGACACCAAGAAGACTTCAACAGACTGAAAACAAAGTCAAGTTGGTGGTTACTTGAATTTATTTCTGAGAAGCGCAAAAAAGTAACGAGAATAGCAGAGGGAAAAATGACTGGACACATAATACAAGCTGGGAGAAAGCTGGACACATAATACAAGCTGGGAGAAGACTGGACACATAATGCAAGCTGGGAGAAGACTGGACATATAATACAAGCTGGGAGAAGACTGGACACAATACAATCTGGGAAAAGACTGGACACATAATGCAAGCTGGGAGAGTAGATGCTGCAGACACGGTGCAAGAAGAAAGATCTGGGAGTAAGGCATATCACAAGAAGTTCATAAAAACTGTGTAACTTCAGCTGTCTATGCAAATCTAGCTAACCTTAAAAAAAAAAGGTGTTTTTAGGAGCCTGGACAAAGGGTCATTGAAAACATACGGCAGTTACGTTAAGACTATCTTAAGAGTATGTGGCTCCAGCATGGAACCTGCATCTGATCAAGCATATGGGGAGTATTTTTTTTTGTCTGTGTGACAAAACTACTCCCTTAAAACCTACCCAAAAAGCCATGTTACCTAAGTGAAAACGAGTCACTTCCACACCACACAGACTTTCTTGCTCGTTCCGCAATTTCCCTCCCCACCACTGCCCCTTTTTCTCTCTCTCTCTCACCCTTCTCAACCCCTCGTTTCTCTCTCTCCCCAAAGACGTCTTAACAACCCATTTCAGCCCTTGTAATGCCTCCCCCAACACACTTCTTATAAGCTCTCCATTATACCTGATAACCTTTTCTCCCTCTCAGACACAAACAGGAGGGCGGGTGAAGGAGAGAGGGGGAATATAATTGGTGGAATAATTTGGTAAATAAAAAGGGACAAATAGAAAACAAAAGTAGTCATATGAAGAAAAAATATTAATGTTAAAATTTGAAAACGTTGACTAGTTTCAAAATATTTCGTAGACCAGTTTCAAAATATTTCGGTCTGTGTAGAGTTTTATAAAAGTTAGAGCAGGTTAAATTAAGTTAGGTTAAGTTTCCAGTAAAAAAAATAATAAATAAATATAATAATTTAGGATACAATGTGCCTAATTTCATAGATTTTAATGAACTTTTCACAAATAACCAGGAAAATATTATTTTTTTTAGGTAGGGTTAGGTAGGGTTGAACTGGGTTAGGTTAGGTTAGATTGGGTTGGGTTACGTTACCTTATATTTCGTTTGGTTAGGTTACATTTGGTTATGCTACATTAGGTTAAGTTTGACTAGCTCATTATTAATAAAAATAATCAAATCACAATAATAACAAGTTATAAATAATAATAAAGTCAATTGAACATCATAGTATACCTGAAGGGTGTTTCAGGGGTCAACGCCCCCGCGACCCGGTCTACGAGTGTCGTCCTTGAATCATGACAAAGCATAAAAAGGAACAATACAGTTACTGAAACAATTCACAAATAACCAGCACATAGAAAGAAACTTACGACATTTCGATCCGACTTGAACCATTAACTTAATGGTCCAAGTCGGACCGAAACGTCGTCATAAAGTTGTTTCTCCAATGTGTGGGTTATCTGTGAATGACACTCAAAGAGTTAGTTATGATATTTGCATATAACTTCCTGTATTTATTAAAATTACTCCTTTTAAAGGGTAAGTAACCAACTTAGGACTCTAAGAACTAGTTAATGATGAGGTACACATGTTAAGTGGAGAAAAAGTGTGAATAAAATATGTATAACAGTAGAATATTACTGAGGAGAAATTATGCTCACACGATTCACCGTTATTCGTTGAATAACCCACACGGGTTTAACATGTTAAGAAGTATTAGTGAGGACGACGAGCGAGCCGTCAAGTGGCAGTGTCGAGTCGTAGCTTGAAGCTAACAGCCCACATCCACACCAGGTGGCAGTGTTGGGTGGTAGCTTGAAGCTAGCGTCCCACATCCACACCAGGTGGCAGTGTTGGGTCGTAGCTTGAAGCTAGCGTCCCACATTCACACCAGGTGGCAGTGTTGGGTCGTAGCTTGAAACTAGCGTCTCACATCCACACCAGGTGGCAGTGTTGGGTCGTAGCTTAAAACTAGCGTCCCACATCCACACCAGGTGGCAGTGTTGGGTGGTAGCTTGAAGCTAGCGTCCCACATCCACACCAGGTGGCAGTGTTGGGTGGTAGCTTGAAACTAGCGTCCCACATCCACACCAGGTGGCAGTGTTGGGTCGTAGCTTGAAGCTAGCGTCCCACATCCACACCAGGTGGCAGTGTTGGGTCGTAGCTTGAACTAGCGTCCCACATCACACCAGGTGGCAGTGTTGGGTGGTAGCTTGAAGCTAGCGACCCACATCCACACCAGGTGGCAGTGTTGGGTGGTAGCTTGAAGCTAGCGTCCCACATCCACACCAGGTGGCAGTGTTGGGTCGTAGCTTGAAACTAGCGTCCCACATCCACACCAGGTGGCAGTGTTGGGTCGTAGCTTGAAACTAGCGTCCCACATCCACACCAGGTGGCAGTGTTGGGTCGTAGCTTGAAGCTAGCGTCCCACATCACACCAGGTGGCAGTGTTGGGTCGTAGCTTGAAACTAGCGTCCACATCCACACCAGGTGGCAGTGTTGGGTCGTAGCTTGAAACTAGCGTCCACATCCACACCAGGTGGCAGTGTTGGGTCGTAGCTTGAAACTAGCGTCCCACATCCACACCAGGTGGCAGTGTTGGGTCGTAGCTTGAAACTAGCGTCTCACATCCACACCAGGTGGCAGTGTTGGGTCGTAGCTTGAAACTAGCGTCCACATCCACACCAGGTGGCAGTGTTGGGTGGTAGCTTGAAGCTAGCGTCCCACATCCACACCAGTGGCAGTGTTGGGTGGTAGCTTGAACTAGCGTCCACATCAACACCAGGTGGCAGTGTTGGGTCGTAGCTTGAAACTAGCGTCCCACATCCACACCAGGTGGCAGTGTTGGGTCGTAGCTTGAAACTAGCGTCCCACATCCACACCAGGTGGCAGTGTTGGGTGGTAGCTTGAAGCTAGCGACCCACATCCACACCAGGTGGCAGTGTTGGGTGGTAGCTTGAAGCTAGCGTCCCACATCCACACCAGGTGCCAGTGTTGGGTCGTAGCTTGAAGCTAGCGTCCACATCCACACCAGGTGGCAGTGTTGGGTCGTAGCTTGAAGCTAGCGTCCACATCCACACCAGGTGGCAGTGTTGGGTCGTAGCTTGAAGCTAGCGTCTCACATCCACACCAGGTGGCAGTTTGTCGTAGCTTGCGACTCACATACACCAGGTGGCAGTGTTGGTCGTAGCTTGAAGCTAGCGTCCCACATCCACACCAGGTGGCAGTGTTGGGTCGTAGCTTGAAGCTAGCGTCTCACATCCACACCAGGTGGCAGTGTTGGGTCGTAGCTTGAAGCTAGCGTCCCACATCCACACCAGGTGGCAGTGTTGGGTCGTAGCTTGAAACTAGCGACTCACATAAACACCAGGTGGCAGTGTTGGGTCGTAGCTTGAAGCTAGCGTCTCACATCCACACCAGGTGGCAGTGTTGGGTCGTAGCTTAAAACTAGCGTCTCACATCCACACCAGGTGGCAGTGTTGGGTCGTAGCTTGAAGCTAGCGTCTCACATCCACACCAGGTGGCAGTGTTGGGTCGTAGCTTGAAGCTAGCGTCTCACATCCACACCAGGTGGCAGTGTTGGGTCGTAGCTTGAAGCTAGCGTCCCACATCCACACCAGGTGGCAGTGTTGGGTCGTAGCTTGAAGCTAGCGTCTCACATCCACACCAGGTGGCAGTGTTGGGTCGTAGCTTGAAGCTAGCGTCCCACATCCACACCAGGTGGCAGTGTTGGGTCGTAGCTTGAAGCTAGCGACTCACATAAACACCAGGTGGCAGTGTTGGGTCGTAGCTTGAAGCTAGCGTCCCACATCCACACCAGGTGGCAGTGTTGGGTCGTAGCTTGAAGCTAGCGTCCACATCCACCCAGTGGCAGTGTTGGTCGTAGCTGAAGAGCGACCCACAGCGTCAGGCAGGAAGGAATTTGTAAACATTAGGGAGATGATTGTTAATCTGCTGGTTAGTTGTTGATTTTTTAGGTGGTGAAAATTTGTTAGTGGGGAAACAGGATGTTTGCTGACGCGGTCTTAGTCACAAGACCGAGACCTTCAGCAGGTTTACCTGACCACCCGTTAAGTTGTTCTCCTAAGAAAAGTTAATTAAAATCCATAATATGAGGCGATTTTAATGTTTTTTTTTAACCAAAAATATCTTAATTTCAGTGGAAAAAACATTAAATTTTCTAAAAATTATTTGGAAAAAAAAGTGAAGAGTTGCTAATAGAACTAGACGAGCATGTGGATCTCACTGAAACACTACTGTAGTGTTGCAACACCTTGCTGTGTAGTGTTGTAATAACTTGTCGTGCAGTGTTGCAATACTGTGTTGTGCTATGTTGCAACATCTTGTGTAGTGTTGCAACATCTTGTTACAGAAGTACAGAAATAAATCGTCTGAGTTAAGACTATTACGGTGCCGGCCTTTCTCCACACGCTCTCTTCCTATCCCTCCTTTCTTATTTATACGGCATATCTCCGTTTGTTCTTTATCCCACCAATCCGACCTCCCTTCTCCTACCCTCCCTCCTGCTGTCCTGTCCTCCCTCCTGCTGTCCTACCCTCCCTCCTGCTGTCCTGCCCTCCCTCCTGCTGTCCTACCCTCCCTCCTGCTGTCCTGCCCTCCCTCCTGCTGTCTTGCCCTCCCTCCTGCTGTCTTGCCCTCCCTCCTGCTGTCTTGCCCTCCCTCCTGCTCTCCTACCCGCCTTCCTGCTCTCTTGCCTTCCCTCCTGCTCTCCTACCCTCCTTCATGCTGTCTTGCCCTCCCTCCTGCTGTCCTGCCCTCCTTCCTGCTGACTTGCCCTCCCTCCTGCTGTCCTGCCCTCCTTCCTGCTGACTTGCCCTCCCTCCTGCTGTCCTGCCCTCCCTCCTGCTGTCTTGCCCTCCCTCCTGCTGTCTTGCCCTCCCTCCTTATGTCTTGCCCTCCCTCCTGCTGTCTTGCCCTCCCTCCTGCTGTCCTGCCCTCCCTCCTGCTGTCCTGCCCTCCCTCCTGTTGACTTGCCCTCCCTCCTGCTGTCTTGCCCTCCCTCCTGCTGTCTTGCCCTCCCTCCTGCTGTCCTGCCCTCCCTCCTGCTGTCCTGCCCTCCCTCCTGCTGTCTTGCCCTCCCTCCTGCTATCTCTCTTCCTCCCTCCTGCTGTCCTGCCCTCCCTCCTGCTGTCCTGCCCTCCCTCCTGCTGTCTTGCCCTCCCTCCTGCTATCTCTCTTCCTCCCTCACAATCTCGCACTTCCACTTGGACAAACTTGCCAACTTGAAGCAGGGAGCTTCTCCCTCACCCGCTGTCTCACTGGTATCTCTCACAGTATCTCTCACCACCTCGCCTCCCTATCTCTAAACCGCTTTTTTTCACTCACAATCTCACTCTCTCTTTCTTTGTCTCCTTCCGCTCCTCACTTCCTCCGTTTACTTCTCCCTTACCTCCCTCCCACTCTGTCATCTTCCCTTCCACCCTCTTATCCTCCCTCCCTCTCACCTTCTATTCTCCCTTCCTCCCACCCACCTATTCTCCCACATATTTTCCCTTCCTCCCATATTCTATCCTTCCTTCCTCCCACCTTCTATTCTCCCTTCCACATTCTATCTCCCACCTTCTATTCTCCCTTCCTTACCTTCTCATGGGTCAATCCTGTTACACAACTGCTTTAAGTTTCACGTATCCCAATAAAGCGAAACTTAGTAATTAATCTACTGGTGAGCGAAACATTGTGATATTGCTCAGTGTGCGAAACGTATTGTAATATAGCACCTCGTGTGCGAAACGTATTGAAATAAACACTAGCGGGTGTTTCCTCACTAGGAGCTGAAGAATATTATATACACTGAGATGTGTATATCTCAGTGTATACACACAGAGGTTGTATCTCAGTGTATACACACAGAGAGTTGTATCTCAGTGTATACACACAGAGAGTTGTATCTCAGTGTATACACACTGAGAGTTGTATCTCAATGTATACACACTGAGAGTTGTATCTCAGTGTATACACACTGAGAGAGTTGTATCTCAGTGTATACACACAGAGTTGTATCAGTGTATGCACACTGAGAGAGTTGTATCTCAGTGTATACACACCGAGAGATGTGTATCTCAGTGTATATACAGTGTATACATCGAGAGGTGTTATATCTCTCAGCGTATATTCACTGACAGTTTACTTTCATCGCTGTTTGAGGTATTAGAATATTCTTAACTGGTGAGCTAAAGACCCCTAATGACCCACGTGTATTCGATACGTGCGTTAGTGCCAGTTCGTGGCGTCAGAGTGCCACCCCTGACAAATTTTGGCACTTGTCATGGTCATCCACCATCCGTTTTCTTTAAGCAGTGTTGAGTGGCAAGTAAACGGTGCGTGAGTATATCCGCGTCAATACAGGGATATATGCATCAAGAAGGGTATATTCAAACTCAAGGTCTAGCCGTTATGAGACTGCTGGCCCATTGCCTGTCTGTATCACAGTCATAGTAATTCTAAAACCAAAATACTAGGGAGGCTTGGGCAGGCCACCAACTGCAACACAAACACAAATTTTCCTTTCTTATGGAGAAATTTTCAGTATCTTAGCAACCAGTGACAATGTCTCAAGCTCTTGCCCCCATTTTAAGGTACTAGTTAATATACTCTAGTGCCAAACTAGTGCTGTCCTGACCTGGTGCCAACTCAAGGGATAATAGGTGATGACATCTATATTTTCATCCTTCACATACATGTCTACATGTCTCCCGGCTCACGTTTTGAATCTGCTGAAGAGGACATCGCATACACGTCGAAATATTATGGAAATGTAGACAATCTATTTTGAGTTATACTGTCAATATATGGGGTGGTGGCTCTCTCTGTTAATAATAAATATATTTCATATAATAGTCTGTAAATCTCAAAACAAACAGGGCTAAGTTCCACCCAGGGTGCGCTGAGGTGTCACCATTAGAGGAATTAGAGACGGTTCATAATAAGGCACAGATTGGTGACCTTGTCTACGCCAAAATAACTAAACTAAAGCCTTGGCCGGGTGTGTCCGGTGGCTGAGGCATCATGCAGGTTGAGACAACATTCCTTCACCTTTATCACTGGATCTAAATGGCTACAGTGGAGAAAAGACTGACGTTGCCAGACGCTTAGCTCGGTTTAGAGGTGTATTAAACGTGACTATGAAAGCTGGACATAGGGCGAAACGTCGTCCTAGTGAGATAATGTTTTGCGTTTTGGGTGAAGAGCATAATGTGCTAGGTGGTCGTCACTCAGTATTTCGATTCATCTTTCAGAATATTTACTATAATGCATAAAACCTCCTCTGTGTAGCTCCTAGCAAGGCTTGCCTGGCGCCCAGTGGCACGTGTAGCGTCTAGCACGGCTTGCCTGGCGCCCAGTGGCACGTGTAGCGCCTAGCACTGCTTGCCTGGCGCCCAGTGGCACGTGTAGCGCCTAGCACTGCTTGCCTGGCGCCCAGTGGCACGTTAAAGCCAGCACGCGCCTGGCGCCCAGTGGCCCTGTGCGCTAGCACGGCTTTCCTGGCGCCAGTGGCAGTGTAACGCTGCACTGCTTGCCTGGCCCCAGTGGCACTGTGCGCCTAGCACGGCTTGCCTGGCGCCCAGTGGCACGTGTAGCGCCTAGCACTGCTTGCCTGGCGCCCAGTGGCACGTGTAGCGCCTAGCACTGCTTGCCTGGCGCCCAGTGACACATCAGTTCAACTTCAAATGACCCCCACCTCCCAATTCTTTCAATACAACAGTGCCGTAACTTCAGTTTGCATTAACGGGAATTTAGGGCAACAGAGAAATGTGCCCCAACACCCGAGTTAGCACAGATAACAATAACATAATTTAAACAGATCCCGTCAGCCAACAGGAAGCGGAGGGCCCCAGAGGTTAGAACTTAATACCATCGACAGATCCCGTCAGCCAACAGAGAAAGACGAGCCTCCTATTCCCCTAGAGCTAGAGCTCAACACCAGCAACAGGCGATAATTCCGCAGATATGACAAAAAAAGAGGAACGATAACGCAACAGAAGAAAACGGAGGAAAAAAAAGAGAGAGAAAACGGTAAAATATAAACTCGTTTGGTGGTGGAGGCTCCGGCGATATACCAAAATAACGATGAAAAATGACAATTATGATAACGGAGAGATGAGGGAGATGCGGGTCGCGCCAGCTACTTCCCCTCACTAAATAACGGGGAAAAAATGATGGGGGGAGGGGAGGGGAGGGAAAAGCGAGAGAGAAAAATGGAGAATCATTGGCGTGAAATGGGTGAGGCAGACGTGGAGAACACTGTGGATATTGGCAAGATCTTAAGGAAGATGAAGTGTGGGGGTGTGGCGGTGACTCCCTCCCACACAACTCTCTATCTCTTTATCTCTTTGAGGTTACTTACCAGAACTTGACTCTCTCTCTCTATAATTTCCCAGTGTTGCACAGGTGTCTATCTAGGGACAGTACTCTGAGAAGCTGCTTAGAGTGAGTGAGTGAGTGAGTGAGTGAGTGAGTGAGTGAGTGAGTGAGTCTCCCTGCTATTACCACCACCTGGATTCCCTCCCTCACGGACTGGTCTCAGGTGAATTGAAATTTGTGAATTATATCAACGGTCTCAACAAGACTATGACAGGATCTTCTCCCTAAAACATCCCAATCCAAGTTTTACCCAATTCTCTGCCGCACTTGTGGCATTTTCCTTACAGACACAACACTCGCTTAGCTGACCTTAAACACCGAGTGTAAAGTCACGCAGGTAATCTCTTGTTTTGGGGAATTCTGAAGGATTTGAGTATCAAATATATAATTCATTGGGCGATTTAGGTTTCTTTGACAAAAATAAATAATTAACCCGCACACAGGAGAGAGGAGCTTACGACACTATGAGCTTCTCTCTCCTGTGAGCGGGATGTTCGTGTATTGTTCCGGTCACGGTATTGTGGGGTTTTTGTCTTTAAAAACACTGGATGGATCTTGTATTTTCTTGATTGAATTCTTCACCGTTGCTTTCTTCACCACTGTGTTCTTGGTTATTAGATTATCTTCCTATCTTCCCTCATCTCCCATGTCTTCTTTCATCCCCAACCAATCTTCTCCATTTCCGCTCTACCCTCTCTGCTGTCTACCATTTTCTACTCCCTTTCTAGTTCTTCCCCTTTTTCTTTCGTCCATTCTACGCTCCATCCTCCTCCTCCTCCTACCCCACTATTTCCCCGTCTCTAACCCCCTCCTCCCCATACCCCTCTATTTCCCCGTCTCTAACCCCCGCCATCCCCTACCCCTCAGTCTCCCCGATTGAACCCCCCCCCCTATTTTAATATATACGCGGGACATAAACAACAGTAGCTCTTGTTAAGTCCTGAGTTACACACACATTTAACTCTGGAGGGAAAAACATCGAGAGTACCTCCCAGCAGAAAGACATGGTCAGGGTGGGGCCATGGTGGTCAGCACGGTGCCATGTTGCCAGGGTGGTGCCATAGTAACTAGGGTGACCAGAGTCGGGCCATGGTATCATGGTGACATGGTGGCCAGAATGGTGACAGGGTTGCCAGGCACTGACAGCAACATGGCGTTCAATGAGGACAAGTTTCAGTTACTACGTTATGGAAAGATTGAGGAAAAAAACTGGAATGAAGTATAAAACAAACTACTCTAATCACTCAGTAAAGCGTATGATTAATTTGAGAGATCTGGGAGTGATCATGTCAGAAGATCTCACCTTCAAGGATCACTTTAATGTCACTATCACAACCACAAGAAAAATGTTGCCAAGCCAATGATGATACTCTTTAAGTGCCTTGTTCACTCTAGCCTGGAGTACTGCTGTACTCTAACAGCTCCGTTCAAGGTAAACGAAATTGCAGACCTGGAGAATGTGCTGAGAACCTTCACTGCTTACATAGATTCAGTCAAGCACCTAAATTAATGAAAACGTTTGAGGTCACTCGACCTGTACTCCTTGGAACGTGGGCGACAGCGGTACATTTAATCTGCAACTGGAAAGTTCAAGAAGGATTAGTCCCAAATCTGCACTCATAAAATGTCCAAATGTTCCCCCTTGAAAGTAAAGGGCTTAGCAGACGATGTACAATACTCGCAATGAAAAGCAGATGTGCAATGAATACACTAAAGGGAAACTCAATATGTGTGAAGGAATCAAGACTTTTCAACGTCCTTCCTTCAAGAAGGAACTGGATGAGTCTCTTAAGTCAACCAATGATCAGCCGGACTGTGCTGCTGACGCTGGGCTTCATGCGATTAGCACTTAAAGCCAGGCTGATCACGCCATCTACCGGGCCGAAAGGGCCCGATCCAAGACCCCCGAAATTATCTACAGGTAATCGACAGGTAACGAGAGCCCAGATGAGCCAGAGGAAGCTAACAAAAAAAAAAAAACCAGTATAACTGAACGTAATTCATAATACTTCTCCTATACAAAATCCAAGAAAAAACTGCATTCATTATTGGATCCTTGTTTTCAGGAGATCAAACTTACTGACGACAGTAAAATAAATGAATGGAACAACCAACTCGTAATACGACAATGTTCAGTGTAACGTTAATCAGACTCAAGATTAACGATCTGAAGGAAGTTTTCCCAAATGAGATTCAAAGCTTTTCCAACATCACATCTTCTGACATAATCTTAATCCTGATGCTTTCAGAGCAAGTTTCGCTCAGCGTTGAGCTGTACCAACTCATTATAAAGTTCAACAACGGGAGAAACGTAGTCAAGATGAAGCCTTGCTCTGAAACTCACTCTCTCTTCCATATTTGGCGGGGCACCATCTGCTAGGCAAACCAACTGCACTTGACCTTGTAGAAGGCAGTGATAGCATGCCCATACACACTGCCCCAGGCCCAGACTCGTGCAACTCCATATTCATAAAAAACTGAATAAAAAAGACATTACAACATTCCTGAAAAAAAAGAGGTGGAATCTGGACACAGGAGTCCTCCCACATTCACTTCAAACCCCGGACAAGAGATGGCAGTAAAGAAATCATAAACAAAAATGAACATTAACAGCACTGACGTCCCACATTATGAAAATATCTTAGCTTTAAGAGGCAAGATTGTTAAACACTTGAACTCGCAACAATTTTATAACTCAGGTCAACATGGGTATAGAGCATGGAGATGGTTTGAATGTCTCGAAGAGCGAGCGTGGCTTGTGCATACAGCGTGGGTGTGGCGAGGCGTGGGTGTGGCGAGGCGTGCCAGGAGAGGGAGGATAGCCGCCCAAGGTGCCAAGTACCGGTGCCAAG
The DNA here is from genome assembly GCA_009830355.1 of Cherax destructor. NCBI lineage: Eukaryota > Metazoa > Arthropoda > Malacostraca > Decapoda > Parastacidae > Cherax > Cherax destructor. The sequence continues at coordinate 70,956 of WNWK01000233.1, read as the reverse complement.
TGCCATTTCCCTGCCTGCCGGAAGCTGATTCATAGTTTTTGTACACTCGTCGTCCCAGCTTGGGTGCCGCGTCAGTGCCAAGAGTGCCAGTAGTGTGTCAGGAGGACTTGCCCATCTTGCTTCACCAACCCCTGGTAGCTATAACATCCTCTGAATATACAAGAGATGCCTTCCTGTCAGTGTATACACTGACAGGAAAGCATCTCTTGGGGTATATAAAGAGTGTATATCTCTCAGTGAATACACTGAGAGGACGGCATCTCTTGGGGTATATAAAGAGTGTGGATCTCTCAGTGAATACACACACAGAAGAATGTATCTCTTAGTGTATACACGTGTGCAAGGATTTATATACAGAGAACAGTGAATCTCTCAGGGTATATACTGTGAGAAATGTATATATATACATACACCCAAAGGAGTTCTCTGTTGGTAAATATACACGAATCTCTTGGTGAATGAATATACACCATACAACTCATCCTTGCAAATTTGAAGTGTATTTCTCACCTATGGTTGGCAGCAAAATTCTCGATTTTCATTGTTTAATTAAATTAGGTTAGGCGACACACTGTCTTAACCCACTCGCAGTCGACAGACTTCAAACCTAAACAAAAATAAATTATATTATTTCGCGAATAAAAGGAAAAAAGCCTCAAAGAAAATTAAAATCCCTTATATACCATATACATCATGATTTTTAGGAATAATTTGTATTAACAGCCTAGTCAGCAATGATCCTCGTGACAAACACATTATTAGAGCCACAGCTGTGGAGATCAAGCAGCGCCTGGGGAAGCAGAGTTAATCAGGTTTGATCCAAGGGGAGATTAGCTCCAATTCCTTGGATTAAGAACCCTTCCCTTGCCTCAGAGTCCTCTCCCCGAGCTTACAATTTTTTTGACATAACTACAAGTAAAGCGTGACTCCCGAAATTAAAGTACATAGCGATTTGATTATATATGTAAACATTATCTCTCAGTCTACAGCATTGTATTGTAGTAGATTCGCCGGTACATCCGGCCCGGGTCTTCTCCAGACACTTGATGTTGTGTTTTGCCCTCAAAGCACATTTAATTAAACAACAGTGTGTTTAAGCCTCAACCACTGGCACAATTGTATGTATATACATGTATATATACATGTTTTTAATATACATGTATATATATATATATATATATATATATATATATATATATATATATATATATATATATATATTAAGCATAGGATTCGAACCTACACACTCTGCATCAAAGTACGTAGTATTTACGCTACTCGGCCAGATCCCAGAGTCCCGTAAGCACTACGTACTTTGACGCAGTGTATGTAGGTTCGAATCCTCTGTAGCATAATATATATATATATATATATATATATATATATATATATAATATATATATATATATATATATATATATATAATACATACACTATGAATACATAGAAGGAATTTAAGGCTTCAAACCACTGATTTCTATGTGTCTAATTAAATGTTTCTGTACTTGACAATATATAAATAATGTATATATCTTAAATAAGACAATTATATATATATATATATAGATAATTACATACATACATGTACAGTATAACATCAATTGTGCAGGAAGTTCAGAACACACTCGTCATCAATTAAAGATGAGGCAAAGCCACAAACATCAAGAGTTCATATCCCTTCAAATCAAGGGGCAGAACACAGTAGCATTAGCACTAATATTAAAAAGTCACAAAATAAAGATTTGACACAAGATAAACAACACTCAAAGGAGTTTCAGGAACACAAGTCCAGCATCAACACTCAAAGGAGTCGAGGAACACAAGTCCAGCATCAACACTCAAAGGGAGTTGAGGAACACAAGTCCAGCATCAACACTCAAAGGAGTTGAGGAACACAAGTCCAGCATCAACACTCAAAGAGTTGAGGAACACAAGTCAGCATCAACACTCAAAGGAGTTGAGGAACACAAGTCCAGTATCAACACTCAAAGGAGTTGAGGAACACAAGTCAGCATCAACACTCAAAGAGTTGAGGAACACAAGTCCAGCATCAACACTCAAAGGAGTCGAGGAACACAAGTCCAGCATCAACACTCAAAGGAGTCGAGGAACACAAGTCCAGCATCAACACTCAAAGGAGTTGAGGAACACAAGTCCAGCATCAACACTCAAAGGAGTTGAGGAACACAAGTCCAGTATCAACACTCAAAGGAGTTGAGGAACACAAGTCCAGCATCAACACTCAAAGCAGTTGAGGAACACAAGTCCAGCATCAACACTCAAAGGAGTTGAGGAACACAAGTCCAGCATCAACATTCAAAGCAGTTGAGGAACACAAGTCCAGCATCAACACTCAAAGGAGTTGAGGAACACAAGTCCAGCATCAACACTCAAAGCAGTTGAGGAACACAAGTCCAGCATCAACACTCAAAGCAGTTGAGGAACACAAGTCCAGTATCAACACTCAAAGGAGTTGAGGAACACAAGTCCAGTATCAACACTCAAAGGAGTTGAGGAACACAAGTCCAGCATCAACACTCAAAGGAGTTGAGGAACACAAGTCCAGTATCAACACTCAAAGGAGTTGAGGAACACAAGTCCAGCATCAACACTCAAAGAGTTGAGGAACACAAGTCCAGCATCAACACTCAAAGCAGTTGAGGAACACAAGTCCAGCATCAACACTCAAAGAAGTTGAGGAACACAAGTCCAGCATCAACACTCAAAGGAGTTGAGGAACACAAGTCCAGCATCAACACTCAAAGGAATCGAGGAACACAAGTCCAGTATCAACACTCAAAGCAGTTGAGGAACACAAGTCCAGCATCTACACTCAAAGGAGTTGAAGAACACAAGTCCAGCATCAACACTCAAAGAAGTTGAGGAACACAAGTCCAGCATCAACACTCAAAGCAGTTGAGGAACACAAGTCCAGCATCAACACTCAAAGCAGTTGAAGAACACAAGTCCAGCATCAACACTCAAAAGAGTCGAGGAACACAAGTCCAGTATCAACACTCAAAGCAGTTGAGGAACACAAGTCCAGCATCAACACTCAAAGCAGTTGAAGAACACAAGTCCAGCATCAACACTCAAATGAGTCGAGGAACCCAAGTCCAGTATCAACACTCAAAGCAGTTGAGGAACACAAGTCCAGTATTAACACTCAAAGGAGTTGAGGAACACAAGTCCAGCATCAACACTCAAAGCAGTTGAGGAACACAAGTCCAGCATCAACACTCATGTCGAAGCAGTTTGGAAACACAGTAATACGAGCAACACCTTGGAATATGAGCAACATTCATTGCAACACTGACAACATCACTTAAGTCATGACCTAACACCATCTACACTCCCATGGTGATAACCACACACCATCTACACTCCCATGGTGATAACCACACACCATCTACACTCCCATGGTGATAACCACACACCATCTACACTCCCATGGTGATAACCACACACCATCTACACTCCCATGGTGATAACCACACACCATCTACTCCCATGGTGATAACCACACACCATCTACACTCCCATGGTGATAACCACACACCATCTACACTCCCATGGTGATAACCACACACCATCTACACTCCCATGGTGATAACCACACACCATCTACACTCCCATGGTGATAACCACACACCATCTACACTCCCATGGTGATAACCACACACCATCTACACTCCCATGGTGATAACCACATACCATCTACACTCCCATAGTGATAACCACACACCATCTACACTCCCATGGTGATAACCACACACCATCTACACTCCCATAGTGATAACCACACACCATCTACACTCCCATGGTGATAAACACACACCATCTACACTCCCATAGTGATAACCACACACCATCTGCACTCCCATAGTGATAACCACACACCATCTACACTCCCATGGTGATAAACACACACCATCAACACTCCCATAGTGATAACCACACACCATCTGCACTCCCATAGTGGTAACCACATATCATCTACACTCCCATAGTTGTTACCACACACCGTCTATACTCCCATGGTGATAACCATGGAAAGATATCATCCCCTGGTAGAGGGCAGGGAAGGTATCATTATCATCCCCTGGTAGAGGGCAGGGAAGGTATCATTATCATCCCCTGGTAGAGGGCAGGGAAGGTATTATTATCATCCCCTGGTAGAGGGCAGGGAAGGTATTATTATCATCCCCTGGTAGAGGGCAGGGAAGGTATTATTATCATCCCCTGGTAGAGGGCAGGGAAGGTATTATTATCATCCCCTGGTAGAGAGCAGGGAAGGTATTATTATCATCCCCTGGTAGAGGGCAGGGAAGGTATTATTATCATCCCCTGGTAGAGGGCAGGGAAGGTATCATTATCATCCCTGGTAGAGGGCAGGAAGGTATTATTATCATCCCCTGGTAGAGAGCAGGGGAAAGGGATTATTATCATCCCTGGTAGAGGGCAGGGAAGGTATATTATCATCCCTGGTAGAGAGCAGGGGAAGGTATTATTATCATCCCTGGTAGAGAGCAGGAAGGTATTATTATCATCCCCTGGTAGAGAGCAGGAAGGTATCATTATCATCCCCTGGTAGAGGGCAGGGGAAAGGTATCATTATCATCCCCTGGTAGAGAGCAGGGAAGGTATCATTATCATCCCCTGGTAGAGGGCAGGGAAGGTATCATTATCATCCCCTGGTAGAGGGCAGGGGAAAGGTATTATTATCATCCCCTGGTAGAGAGCAGGGAAGGTATCATTATCATCCCCTGGTAGAGGGCAGGAAGGTATCATTATCATCCCTGGTAGAGAGCAGGGAAGGTATCATTATCATCCCCTGGTAGAGGGCAGGGAAGGTATTATTATCATCCCTGGTAGAGGGCAGGAAGGTATATTATCATCCCCTGGTAGAGGGCAGGGAAGGTATTATTATCATCCCCTGGTAGAGGGCAGGGAAGGTATTATTATCATCCCTGGTAGAGGGCAGGAAGGTATTATTATCATCCCCTGGTAGAGGGCAGGGAAGGTATTATTATCATCCCCTGGTAGAGGGCAGGAAGGTATTATTATCATCCCCTGGTAGAGGGCAGGGAAGGTATCATTATCATCCCCTGGTAGAGAGCAGGGAAGGTATCATTATCATCCCCTGGTAGAGGGCAGGGAAGGTATTATTATCATCCCCTGGTAGAGAGCAAGAAAGGCCTCATCATCATCATCCTACAATGTCACTTGGTCCCCTGGCGGTATGATGTATTGCCGATGACACATCATCGCCACCGGCCCCCCTCAATCCCCTCCCTTCGCTTCGCCTCACTAACTAGGGGGGCATCGCCCCCTCCTCCTTATCCTTTCCTGACACCCTGCTACGTCTCATCTACTGGGACATCTCCCCCCCTCCCTCTCTCCTCACTCGTTGTGTGTGTGTAAATACATATATACATATTAATAAATAAATATTCAAAAATATATATAAACGCATTATGTTGTAAGACTTACGAGCATAGAGTTTTCTCAGGATTAAGTCTATCTGTCGGTGTCTGGGTGTCTCTCTCTCTCTCTCTCTCTCTCTCTCTCTCTCTCTCTCTCTCATGCGTGATTTCATATATACATGTATTCAACACTTGGTATTTTCATACATTCAGTTTCTTGTGTGTGCGGGATAGGCCACCCTGAGAGACGGTAATTCACACGTAATGGTATTTCTAGCTCTGTTGTAACGTAACCTTTTAAAGCTGCCGGAGCTACTAAATTCATTTCGAAATGCTTGACGATATCCTCACTGCCGTACTGAAGTCTCCCAGCTCGGGCTGGGAGACTTCAGTACCTCGTGTATGAAGCACAGTGTTTCTTATCACGCACCTCTCATACAGAATGTAATACCAGCACAAGCAACAGGGTAGCAACACACTGTGGTGTTCCATGTAACTTACAAACAACAGGGTGGAAACACTGTTGTGTTCCATGTAATTTACAAACAACAGGGTAGCAACACTGTTGTGTTCCATGTAACTTACAAACAACAGGGTAGCAGCACTGTTGTGTTCCATGTAACTTACAAACAATAGGGTAGCAACACTGTTGTGTTCCATGTAACTTACAAGCAACAAGGTGGCAACACACTGTTGGTGTTCCATGTAACTTACAAACAACAGAGTAGCAACACACTGTTGTTGTTCTATGTAACTTACAAGCAACAGGGTAGCAACACACTGTTGCTGTTCTATTTAACTTACAAACAGAATGGCAACACACTGTTGGTGCTTTATGTAACTTACAAGCAACAGGGTGGCAACACACTGTTGGTGTTCCATGTAACTTACAAACAACAGGGTGGCAACACTCTGTTGGTGTTGACATGAAACACTCCCATGTAATAGCATAGCAGGATAAATACAACGTTCCTCCCATGTAACTCTCACATATAACATGGTAGCAGCACACTGCGCATGTCCCCATTATTTTTATAAAAAAAAAAGATGAACAAGGGAGAAAAAAAGTCGTGTTTTAAAAAGTTCTTCAAGCAGGGTGATCACTCAGAGCTCATGACAATATAAAATAATAACTACACCCGCACTGGAACACATATAGAAACCTTACCTTTGATAATCAACACCACTTGAAAAATATATCTTAAAAGTTTTAGAAGTCTCTTCTAAAAGTTCCCCGAGGTCCCTACAGGCACTCTGATATGTATAAACACATCAATGTAAGCAAAGAGGCCCAAATAGTAGGCAAACGCAGTCAAATGCATGCCAGAAGTCACATGCAGGGGCACCTGCAAGTGGGAGGCTGTGGGTGAGGTCGTGTGTCTGAGCCTCAATCTATGGAGAACAGTTTTAGAGTGACGATTCTGGTTGGAGGAGGCAGAGAAGCCAACAGTGGCATCCTGCTGAACTCAGTATAACTTGCTGCTCATCTACAGGGCCCACCAGGACTGCCATTTCCCAAGGAAATAGCAACATATGTTGGATATAAATTCACTGTGAGCAGTGCAAGGGTGGGACCAGGAACGGGACCAGATCCACTCATATCCCAGACCCCCTCTTCTCCCTGAACTACTCATCTTCCAGGCCCACTCCTCTCCCAGACACACTCTTCTCCCTGAACTACTCATCTTCCAGACCCACTCCTCTCCCAGACCCACTCATCTCCCTGAACCACTCATCTCCCTGAACCACTCATCTCCTGAACCACTCATCTCCCTCAGCTGTCTCGTTCATTTCTCGGCAACCTGCTGTTCCCCCTCACCTTCTCCCTGACTAATTCCCCTTACTCATCTCTCACCTGCTTCGTCCGAGTCCCCACACTTCCCCTCATTTTCCTGCTAGCTACTAACGATTCTGCACCCTTATCCACGCCTTCCTAATCCACTCCCCTCTTTCTCCCCTCTCCCTTCACTCCACCACCAATCACACCCCTTACTAAAGCTCCATTACCTCCCTCTACTACTCTCCCCTCTCCCCGAATGACTCCCTCCCCTCAGCCCTAGGTCTAACGACGTCTTTCCCCTCTCTTAAACTTTCTCTCCCCTCACACAGACTTCTCTCTCCCCTCACCTTGTTTCCCCTCACTATTATGCACTGTCTAGTGAGGGTGAGAGATATCTCTCAGTCGATGATTCGTCACGAGAGATACAAAAATGAAAGTCAAGATTTACATACAGTCTTCTCTCTCCACATTCATTATTGCTTTCAGTTCTGCTTTCATTATTGCTTGCATCAGTGCTTTCATTACATTCTCCCTTCATTCATAAAATTACCATGAATAAGGGGAACTACTAACCTCTGGCGATCTTCAAGAGGGAAGTGAAACTGTGCTTGACCAGCCAAGCTGTGGTTCGTACGTTGGACTGCAGTAACAGACTGGTTGTTCACGCCCCTGACCTTCCAGGAGGAGTGGTCTGGGACTGGGCCGCGGGGGCACTAGCAACCCCCCGCAGGAACGTCCTTAAGGTATCCTTCAGGACCCGAAGGTGTTTTCAAGTGGAAATTGACGAGTTTCTCCTGTTGGCTGCTGATTAGCCAGGCTGTGGTGCCGACCCTGGCCTACCTGTTACTAACAACAGCCTCGTTGGTCAGAAAATTAGTGGGGAAAGTCTGGCTTCAGCCAAGGCTACGAGGGTAGACGATCCCTCAGAACCGTAAACAAACCCACATGGGTTAAGAGCCTTATGGGATACTATCGAGTACAATTACCTTTGTTAAAGGCGGGGACAAGAGCTGCGAGTCGACCCCTGCAACCACATATAGGTGAGTACACACACACACACACACACACAATCATTTGACAATACCAAGGCCACAAAAAACATATCTAAGGACAGTAAAAAAAAATATTTAAAACAAACCTCTGAAGAGTCAATTAAATTCTAGCATTAAAGGTCATTTTCTAGATGGCATTTAATCCCCCTCGTAATCCCTGTCTCCCTCATCTACTCCCTCTAACCCTCCCTCCCTGGGATGCCTTGAATACTTCATTAGCCAGCAAACGAATCAAGATTTTATGCTGGAAAACAAACCAACAGAAAGGAAACAAGCGAAAACTTGCTGACCGCAACACCACTAGTGTGTTGCGTCTCAAGTGTTGCCCATGACTAAGTCCAAGGACACTGAAATAAACATGTGTAACACAAAGATTAAATATGTTGCATAATAAATCAGTAACACAAACTGAAAATTCATAAGATTCAAAATGTAATATGGTAACACAATAAGAGTCAGTATGTAACACAATAAGAGTCAGTATGTAACACAATAAGAGTCAATGTGTAACACAATGAGTCAGTATGCAACACAATAAGAGTCAATGTGTAACACAATAAGAGTCAGTATGCAACACAATAAGAGTCAATGTAACAATAAGAGTCAGTATGTAACACAATAAGAGTCAGTATGTAACACAATAAGAGTCAATGTAACACAATAAGAGCCAATATGTAACACAATAAGAGCCAATATGTAACATAATAAGAGTCACTATGTAACACAATAAGAGTCAATGTGTAACACAATAAGAGTCAATGTGTAACACAATAAAAGTCAATGTGTAACACAATGAGTCAATGTGTAACACAATAAGAGTCAATGTGTAACACAATATGAGACAATATGTAACACAATGTTCGTATTGGCACTGGATTAGTATAGTCTTGGGGAAGCGCTAAACCGGCAGGGATCAAACAGAGCTTTATAAATGGATGGTAATTTGTGCTTAATGCAAGGAAAGGTGGATGGTTAGAACTAATTCCTTGGATCAAGAGCCCTTAATCATCATTAAGGGGTTCAGACTGAAGCCATGTCCTGTGGCACTATTTTGGGATAGGGCGTGGCACTATTTTGGGATAAAGCGTGGCACTATTTTGGGATAAAGCGTGGCACTATTTTGGGATAGGGCGTGGCACTATTTTCGGTAGGGCAGGCAACTTTTTGGGATAGGCGTGGACTATTTTGGGATAGGGTGGTACACTATTTTGGGATAGAGCGTGGCACTATTTTGGGATAGAAGCTGTGTGGCACTATTTTGGGATAAAGCGTGGCACTATTTTGGGATAGGGCGATATTTTAGGGTGCACTATTTTGGGATAAGGGCGTGGCACTATTTTGGGATAGAGCGTGGCACTATTTTGGCATAGGGCGTGGCACTATTTTGGCATAGGGCGTGGCACTATTTTGGCATAGGGCGTGGCACTATTTTGGGATAGGCGTGGCACTATTTTGGGATAGAGCGTGGCACTATTTTGGGATAGGGCGTGGCACTATTTTGGGATAGGGCGTGGCACTATTTTGGATAGGGCGTGGCACTATTTTGGCATAGGGCGTGGCACTATTTTGGCATAGGGCGTGACACTATTTTGGCATAGGGCGTGGCACTATTTTAGCATAGGGCGTGGCACTATTTTGGCAAAGGGCGTTACACTATTTTGGGATAGGGCGTGGCACTATTTTGGGATAGGGCGTGGCACTATTTTGGGATAGGGCGTAGCACTATTTTGTTATAGGGCATGACACTATTTTGGGATAGGGCGTGTCACTATTTTGGGATAGAGCGTAGCACTATTTTGGGAAGGGCATGGCACTATTTTGGGAAGGGCATGGCACTATTTTGGGAAGAGCGTGGCACTATTTTGGGAAGGGCGTGGCACTATTCTGGGCTAGGGCGTGGCATTTTGAGATAGGGCGTGGCACTATTGAGGAGGGGGTGTGGCACTACCAACTGTGGGAGAGGGTGATATTACTGTGGGAGGGGTAGTGACACTGTGGGAAGGGGCGTGACATTACTGTGGGAGAGGAGAATGACATTACTGTTTGATGGGGCGTGGGAGGAGGGGTGACATTACTGTGGGAGGGGGAGTGACATTAATGTGGGAGGGGCGTGTCATTACTGTGGGAGGGACTGTGACATTACTGTGGGAGGGGGCATTACTGTTTGAGGGTGAGTGACATTACTGTGGGAGGGCGAAGGTTTCCCACTCACAATCCCTGCTAGAAGTATCTCTCAGTGTATCTACAATGAGAGCTAACTTTAACTGCAATTTTAAATATCGAAGAATTCTTGACTGGTGGTGACCAGGCGACATGCAGCCCTAATTAAGACGACAACCACCCTAATTACCCTAATTAAGAAGACAGCCAGCCTTAATTACCCTCTTTAAGACAGCCAGTCTTATTTACCCTCATTAAGACAGCCAGTCTGAATTACGATTACATTCATTTGCAGGCGTTAAACCCGCAGGGGTCATAGTGTGTCTGGGAGACGAGAGGTGATCATTTTCTATACGAAACGTATCTCCAATTCTTTGGAGAGAGAGAGAGAGAGAGAAAAAAAAGAAAGTCGACAATTTCCTAACCAGGCTGATATGCGGGTCAGCGGGACGCCAGCAGCAACAGCCTGGTTGACCAGGCCAGCACCAGATAAGCCTGGCGCTGAGCCAGGCTGCAGTAGGGAAAACTCTGGAAATCCATCGAAGGTATATTAAGGATATGAGCCGTTCACGAGAAGAGCCAGTCACGAGAAGAGCCAGTCATAAGAGGAACCAGTCATAAGAACGAAATAATAGAGATTTAGCTTCACGTTTCCCAATTTACTTTATTTCTACTACCACTACCACTACTACCACCACCACCACTACTACACCACCACCACCACTACTACCACCACCACCACTACAGCCGCCACCACCATCACCTTCCCACTCCCTTTATTCGACCTATCTTCTGATTGTCTTTACCACCATCTCGCTCTACTTCAGGATGAGCTAAAACATTATCTAAAACTTCCTCTTCAAGTATGACTTACCTGCGAAGTGTTGCAGCCACGACACTGAATTTATTCTTCATTCTTGATCAATTCCCGTAAAAGAGATACACTATAACCGAGGTGATTGCTTTCCCACAATCATCGCGTGGATCTACGCGTTCATTCACACAATCACCACTTCTCAAACGACCCAAAGTGAACCAGAAAAAAATAACAATCAGTCCTTTGTAATAAACCTTGCTTGGGGGGATGAATATAGGAAATTATCCGACCAGTCAACGCAGCAGTCTGTTTACTAAATGACAACGAGTGATTTTAAGTAACGTTGATATTACCGATATTACAGTAGCTATGACGTTGCTGTACCTGCTGCTGCTGCTGCACTCAGGAATAATTATATTAGTATGCGACACTTTGTTGCTATACCGTCACGGTCCACCAAGAAGAAACACTTCGAAAAGGTAATTCAAGGAAAAACACTTCAAAGAGAAACACTTCACAGAGAAGCATTTCAGGGAGGAGCACTTCAACGAACACTGCAAGATCTTCACGAAGAAACACTTCAAGAAGAGAACAAAATAATTTAGGACGAAGAAACATTAGGTAGGATCACTGCAGGAAAAAGAAACACAAAGAGAAAATCAACAATAAAACGAGTGAAATACAGTGTTGCTCTCCCAAAAGCAAGCACGCACACACACACACACACACACACACACACAAACACACGTACGTAGCCAAAAATTCTTTAGCTAAACCAACTCAAAAAATTCTTACCCAAAAATTCTCCCTCTGATGATTACGGCATTCATCGCTGCCAGAATAAATCCAAATAATGTGTCCGGTCGCCCCTGATGAATTTAATATTCTAAAAAGGCAAGCGATACAAATGTCGCCATACGAGTATATTTTCGCAGTTTTTAATGGTGAGGATAATAACCGTGCGTGGCAGTCAACAGTCTGGTTGATTAAGCATTAAGTGGCACCTGTTGGAGAGAACTATTAATTGCAACTTGGGCCATCCTGACGAGGGGGTCAGCAACTGCGTGCGTGCGTGAGTGCGCTCGCTTGCTATTGTGGCTCGGCCTGCCTAGCTGTCTGTCTGCTTGCCTGCTTCCTTGCTTGTCGTACTGTCTGCTTATCTGCCGTCGTAGTGCATGCCTATATATTCGTTTACTTTATTTGTCTGCCTGATTTATCATCTGCCTGTCTGCTATATAGCACAGGACAAGAGATTTCCTTCTGGGATTAAAGAATGAGGTTTGAACTAAGGACTTTTAACAATTGGAAATCATTTTTACGCGTATTTTAAGTATTACTAAAGAGCTGGCGACTCCTGAACAACATACACATATGTCAATTGTGCAACGTGTCCAATATTTTGATCAACAATGACCCGAAAATAAATTTCCAAATAAAAATTCTGATGTGCTGGGTCAGCAGTCATTTTTTTTGCTACCCTTGACTTACCTTTGATGGATTTCAAGAGTTTTTACTACTCCCTATGCCCGGCCCTGGGGCCAGGCTTGTCTGGTGCTTGCCTGATGAACCAGCCTGTTGCTGCTGGAGGCTCAGTGGCCCCACTTATCCATCGTATCCTGGTGAATCACGCACTTAAGTGTCCAGTGTAATCGGCAACTGCATGTGGGGGTGTGTGCTTGCTATCGTGGCTCGGCCTGCTTGCTTGCTTGTCGAAATGTCTGCCTGCCTGTCGTAGTCTGCCTTACTGTCTGCCTGCCTGCCATACTGTCTGCCTGCCTGCCATACTGTCTACCTGGTTGCCTTACTGTCAGTCTACCTGCTTGCCTTACTGTCAGTCTACTTACTTGCCTTACTGTCAGTCTACCTGCTTGCCTTACTGTCAGTCTACTGCTTGCCTTACTGTCAGTCTACCTGCTTGCCTTACTGTCAGTCTACCTGCTTGCCTTACTGTCAGTCTACCTGCTTGCCTTACTGTCAGTCTACCTGCTTGCCTTACTGTCAGTCTACCTGCTTGCCTTACTGTCAGTCTACCTGCTTGCCTTACTGTCAGTCTACCTGCTTGCCTACTGTCAGTCTCCTGCTTGCCTATGTCAGTCACCTGCTTGCCTACTGTCAGTCTACCTGCACCTTACTGCAGTCTACCTGCTTGCCTTACTGTCAGTTCACCTGCAGCCTTACTGTCCAGTCTACCTACTTGCCTTACTGTCAGTCTACCTGCCTGCCTTACTGCCTATGTCTACCTGCCTGCCTACTGTCAGTCTACCTGCTTGCCTTACTGTCAGTCTACCTGCTTGCCTTACTGTCAGTCTACCTACTTGCCTTACTGTCAGTCTACCTACTTGCCTTACTGTCAGTCTACCTACTTGCCTTACTGTCAGTCTACCTACTTGCCTTACTGTCAGTCTACCTGCTTGCCTTACTGTCAGTCTACCTGGTTGCCTTACTGTCAGTCTACATGCTTGCCTTACTGTCAGTCTACTTACTTGCCTTACTGTCAGTCTACTTACTTGCCTTACTGTCAGTCTACCTGCTTGCCTTACTCTCAGTCTACCTGCATGCGTAACTGCCTTCTCATCTACCTGCTTTACGGTCTGAAACCAATTATCTAGCTGGACCAATGTGAGATTAGAGCATCTTTTACCAACCCAGTATTCCTCTGCTGGTATTTATGGCCGATTAAATTACTAACAAGCATTACGTTACGGTGAGGACACAAACCACTCATGAATTACAAGAGGCATAATTCTGCAATGGACTTGCATTTATAATGTTCAGAACGCTGCTGAGAACAGAGAAAGAGGTATACTTAATATTGTGACTACGAAGGAGCTTCTCTCAACAATACTGATGAAAAATAGGCACATTGAAGAATAAGCATATAATGGGACGAAGTTTCACTCTAAGATTATGAAGCTCTAATCGAGCGAAACGTTGTTCAAATGGCTTCATCTGAAACTGTTTTTTTTCCTTAACATGTAATGATAATTCTCTGGTCAACAAAGAATTTTTATAAGAAATCATTTTTGATATGCTCTATAGATTTTTTTTGACGCTGATTTCAAAACTGTTTTCGGTTTTCAGTCTTCAAAGTTTTATGGCCTTTACAGTCAAATTCACACACCATCAACAAGGAGTTATTTCGTTTTTGGTTGATTTGTAATGAACATAAAAAGTTGATAATCCATCAAAAATATAAAGCAACCTACACGAGTTAAACGTTTTATAGCAAATTTGACCACTTAGCTTTGCGAGGCAGCACCAAAACTTGGTTGATAATCATCTTTTCTAAAAACACACTTTTTATCTTTTGGGGTTAAATAACTGGTCGGTGATCAGGATGGTCAGACCATTCCTGACAATGGCATTCCGTTTCCTCCGGAAGATGAGCTAGATTTTGCAAAAGACGAAGTGGAAGCTGACGTAGGTACTGTTGGCGGGGATCCGAGAGTTTCTACTGATTCTGAGTAAACTCCTGAAGAGAAACTGGAGCCGAAGACTTTTACCCCACGGTGAGTCTTAAAACTAGAGGCCATTTACCATATGTTCTAACTCCAACCTTACCGTGGTTTGCTTGCAATCGTGTAATTACGATTTCGTGAGTTATGAAGACGACGTAGAAGTACTAGCATTTTCTAAAGAGAAAGCAGAGCTCCTAGACTCAAAATTCAAGCAGAAAGTACTTGAGAAGAACGTTCCGGTGTGCCATTATCGGAAATGAAATATTAATTTGGCGACATTCTTTACAACAGGCTGTCCATTCTGCTATTGCCATGATATTAGTGACTTTTCACAGACTTATCACAGGAACGCCTAGCATCGTGTGTGGCGTCTTTTCATCGATTCTTCAAAGCGAATCTTGAAAGCTGTTTCCTTACATAACAGGAATTAATTCCGTGTATATTGATCGCCCATTCCGGACATCTAAAGGAAACATACGATAACATGAAAATATTCTCTATACAATGCAATACAAGCACTTGTCAACAGAATGCCTATGGTGATCTCAGAGTCACTGGTACATTGATAGGCGTGCAAAGAGGTTCACAAAATACTTTTGTTTATGCACATGGAACAGCCTAGCTGGTGTAGATCATTACATTAGATGTGACTACTAACAAAGAACCAAACAAGAGCCAGGAACGAGCACTCTCCAGAGTGTAATATTAACTGATCCAAAGACGATTCTCCTGCCACCTCTGCACATTAAGCTCCGTTTAATGAAAATTTCTGGTAAAGCGATAGGAAAGGAGAACTCAAGGGTTTCAGTACCTTCCTGAGAAATTAAAAAAAAATAATCAGTGGTGCAAAATAAAAGGAGGGGAATTTTTGTTCGCCTTCAAATCAGGGAGGTCCTAGAGACTGGTGACTTAACCTCAGCTTCACTATATTAGAATAAAAATCATGGCAAAGTTTCAGGTAGATATGTGGGAGCTTGTTCAGATAACTGCAAGTCTCTCCATTGTCTCTGCATCCATAGAAGGACTCGAACCTGCAAACTCTGTATCAGAGTCCACAGTACTTTGCCACGGAAGATATTTGAAATGCTTAACAATTCGCAAACAGGCGAAATTATTTACAAACATTCGCCTGTTTGCGAATTATCAAGCATTTGAAATATTTTTCGCTGTCCACTGCATGTGGCAGGATTTGATGAAATAACTTTGAAAACAAGCCTGGTGCCTCTGATACAGAGTTTGCAGGTTCGAGTCCTGCTGTGGACGTAGAGACAATGTTCATATATATATATATATATATATATATATATATATATATATATATATATAATATATATATATATATATATATATATATATATATATATATATATATGTGTGGATTATTCAGCCCAAGTAGTGGCGGATGCCTGATCCTCCATCCGCTAATTGCGGCCAGTTCTCTAACCAGCCAGGCTGTTGGTGATGGCCAGCGCATATTGCAGATGAGAATCAGCCATGGAGCGAATGATCGCTGGTGACTATCGAACACAACTGAGGAAGAATTCAAATCTTACGTACAAAAGTATATTTGTGGAAGGTTAGCCAAGCGAAACACCTTGAGCCTTCTTCATATCAGTAAGATCCACAACATTGACTTTTAAAAGATTCTGTTGAAGTTACAGGTCCAAAGTGAACAAGTCTAACTGTAGGAAGTTGCCTGGCGTGGTTCTCCGCCTTGTTTACAAGTGGGAAACAAGGAAGCAGCCACCCAAGAAAGCGGCACATATTAAGTGACAGCTTAAATGCTATGCAAGGTAGCAGGACGGGATATGACTGTCAACAACACTTACTGGGAGGTAATAGAAAAAATATTTTGTGACCTAAAAAGTAATCCTATACTATAAGTGAAGTACTGACCATCTTGAAGATGGTCCAAGTCGGACCGAAACGTCGTCGTAAACTTTTCTCTCTCCTATCTACGGGTTATTTGTGTACTGATTATCTTACCTGGTGTGATAATCTTTTTCATAATAATTTTATGTCCTGTAAATTTTTAGCATTATTGACGTTACTGTAGTAATGTATATGATGAGTTTATTACCCGAGCACACAACCATGACAACATAACAAAACACAACATAACAATAATATACTGGTAAAGCAGCAGCAGCAGCAGCAGCAGCAGCTGGCTCACTTTTGACGTCATGGGATTTTGTGACTAGAAGAGTTCCTTTGAAATCTTTGAAGATATACAAAGCCCTAAAACCGTTTGGTTATTTAGTGCTTTTGACAAACGAGACTGCCAATATATTTATTTTTATGTCAAATTAAATTTGACAGCTATCTTATATTTTTCTGTCAATACTAGCTTCCTGCCATCGTGAATAATTTACCGATTAATTACAGATATCATAATCTCAATATAACCAAAAATATAAATCCATTATTCTCGGCCTAAAACATAGTATTGTATACCAGTAATGCAATGAAACTTGTAAGATTCTATGGTGCTGGTCCAACTCCTGGTCATGACCCACTAGCGGGTCCAGCCCACCTGTGACGATGACTTCAACTACTGCTCCTCTTCCGGCTCCAGTATACAAGTCACCATCCTCATGCATCTGCTTAAGATTTATCAAGGCTAAGGGACTGAACACTTTTTTTAACAAGGCTAAAGGGTCGAACACCTTATATTAAGACTAAGGGACTAAACACATCCAAATTACCATTTCTTCTACTATCTTCAGTATATATTCTCTAAAACTTTTTTAAAAAGCCCCCTGGATGGCGAAACGTACCATCAATAAAGGTGTTGAACATATGCCTTAGTCATAAACAAAATGGGGTTGTTCAGATGATTTGACGAGCGCTGAAACTAAGGTCGTTCAGCGATTTTTGCCGTCATGGGCACAAGTTACTTAAAATCGGTCTCAGACCAGGAGCCATAAATAACTAATGAAATATTACAGGAAAAGGATTATTTAAAAAACACACACAGGGAAAGTAAAAATAAAAAATGTATACGGATTGTAAGAGGGCTATTGAAACATTTTATCTCTCTTCTTGTAACTTCTGTGATAGATGATGATTTATAATATAGTCGAAAGGCTGGGAAGGTTTTTCTGTTGACCAGTGAGTTTACGAGAGCATTTAGAACCTACGGTAAGAATGATGGTAACACTATTGACAAGTGAAACCTGTGCTGACAAAGCTGAAGACCTGTGAGCTGACAGAAGCTTGAGATGGACCTCGAAGAAAGAGATCAATCAGCAAGCCTAATCAGATAATTACATACAGATATACTGTACACTCATACATGCAAACTATAAGCACACGCACGCACACACACACACACACACACACACACATACACAGAGTACAAATCAAAACCTGAGAGAGTAGGGGCTAGCCCTAAAACCTGACTAGATTCTTAGAATGAGATCACCTCTACCCAGTCTCCATACACTCCTCCCACTACTGTTAGAGATGTTCTGGGAGAGAGAAGGGGGGAAGGAGAGAAAGGAAGAGGCAGCAGGGAAGGAGAGAGAGGAAGAGGCAGCAGGGAAGGAGAGAGAGGAAGAGGCAGCAGAGAAGGAGAGAGAGGAAGAGGCAGCAGAGGAGAGGAAGAGGCAGCAGAGAAGGAGAGAAAGGAAGAGGCAGCAGAGAAGGAGAGAGAGGAAGAGGCAGCAGAGAAGGAGAGAGAGGAAGAGGCAGCAGGGAAGGAGAGAGAGGAAGAGGCAGCAGAGAAGGAGAGAGAGAGGAAGAGGCAGCAGAGAAGGAGAGAGAGGAAGAGGCAGCAGAGGAGAGGAAGAGGCAGCAGAGAAGGAGAGAGAGGAGAAGAGAGGAGACAGAGGAGAGAAGGAAGAGGCAGCAGAGGAAGAGAGAAAGGAAGAGGCAGCAGAGAAGGAGAGAGAAGGAAGAGGCAGCAGAGAAGAGAGAGAGGAAGAGGCAGCAGGGAAGGAGAGAGAGGAAGAGAGGCAGCAGGAAGGAGAGAGAGGAAGAGGCAGCAAGAGGAGGAGAGAGGAAGAGGCAGCAGAGAAGGAGAGAGGAAGAGGCAGCAGAAGGAGAGAGGAAGAGGCAGCAGGAGAGAGAGGAGAGAAGGAAGAGAAGAGGCAGCAGAGAAGGAGAGAGAGGAAGAGGCAGCAGAGAAGGAGAGAGAGGAAGAGGCAGCAGAGAAGGAGAGAGAGGAAGAGGCAACAGTGAAGGAGAGATGAAGAAGCATCAGGGAAGGAGAAAGGAAGAGACATCAGGGAAGGAGAGAGAAAGAGGCATCAGGGAAGGAGAGCGGTAGAGGCATCAGGGAAGGAGAGAGGAAGAGGCATCAGGCAAGGAGAGAGGAAGAGGCAGGAGAGGCTCTGAGGAAATAGAAAGCGCAGGTGCGTAGAGAGTGGGGAAGGGCAAGATTCGAGGATTGAAATGGGAGGCGTAGAATAAAAGTGTGGGATGGATGTGCTGGTGAGAACGTTAACACAATGAAGTGGAAAAAAACAAAGAGATAAAAGAAAAAAATAAGATAAGGCTGGAGGGAAGGTGAGGAGCAGGGAGGGGGGCAGTGACGGGGGGGCAGGGAGAGAAGTAATAAAAAGTAAAGAGAAAATGAGGAAAGGAAGTAGAGGGAGGGGGAGATGATTAATGGGAAAGATAAGGAGATAAGTACACAACCAGACTAATGGAAACAAAAGGTACTGCCTCTTAGGTCACTCATCAACCGAGGAGTTAATATAAATTATATGTATATAAATTATGTATATATATGTATATAAAATTATATATATATAAATTATGTATATATGTATATATAATTATTATATATATAATGTATATATATATATATATATATATATATATATATATATATATATATATATATATATATATATATTATATTATGCCGTGTCGAATAGGTAAAACCTACGATTTTAGATTAAATAGCAACGCTCTTCTTGCCGAATAAGGCAAGCGAAAATTTGTGTATGCAATAATTTCGCAAAAATCATTCTGAACCTAACGAAAACCATATATTTCATTGTGTTTGTTCATTATTAAATTGCGCTTGTTATAATAAGGTTAGGCACGTTTTATAAGGTTCTTTTGGTACAAAATTATTAATTTTTACATTAACATAAATGAAAAAAAATATATCTTTAAACGTATAAGAGAATTTTTTAGAAAGTACTTAATTTTTTTGCTAACTGACCAATTTTACCTATTCGGCACGATATATATATATATATATATATATACAGTGGACACCCGGATTACGTACTGCTCCAAACTCGAACAATTATTTAAGTTTATTTTTGTAAGTGCTTTTGTAAGTGTATTTTTGGGGGTCTAAAAGGACTAATTAATTTACATTATTCCTTATGGGAACAAATTCGTTCGGTAACGGCACTCAAACAGCATTCTGTAACGAAATAATGACGTAATCCGGGGTCCACTGTATATATATATATATATATATATATATATATATATATTCATACACACACACACACAAAGATAAATCGAGCCGAGGTTCTCTGAGTAGCAGGTGCTACTCAATACCAACCAGCCACAGTGATCCTCAATAGGAAAGTCCTACAAGTGTCACTTCTGCGAAAAATTGCAGTTTCCACGACCTGTGAAGCTACCTGATGGTCAGACCGCAGTGCCTGTCACGTACAGGACCTCGGTTCGATCCCCTGCCCATTTTTTTTATTTATATAAAGACAGTCGTTCATTATGACAACTGAATTTACTGATTTATTGACAATGGCTTCGAACGGGACACAATTATATGCAATACATATCTCAGAATGTTTCTTTATCTAATAAGATGGCAGTCGTATATCTGTATTTTGGATTCTTGATAAAGTCCTTCCCTGGATGAAACGGTGTAACCTTAGTCGAACGTTGAAAACCTTGACGAAATGTTGTAGCGCTAAAAAAAGTTTACAAGCAACACCAGTCGCCTTATGTCATCATTTACCATTTACGATAGAGCAGCATCCAGCATCCCACGAGAGACCCGCATCCCACCATAGATCAGCATCCCACCATAGAGCAGCTTCAGCCTCCCATGACAGAGCAGCATCCAGCATCCCACGATAGACCGGCATCCAGCATTCCACGATAGACCAGCTTCCAATATCCCACTAAAGACCAGCATCCATCATCCTACGATAGGCCAGCATCCCACGATAGTCCATCTTCCAGCATCCCACGATAGAGCAACATCCAGCACCCCACGACAAAGCAGTTTCCAGCATCCCACAACAGACCATCTTCCAGCATCCCACGACAGACCATCTTCCAGCATCTCACGAAAGGTTAGCATCCCACGATAGACCAGAATCCCACAACAGACAAACTTCCAGCATCCCACGATAGACCAGCTTCCAGCATCCAACGACCAGCATTCCAAGATAGACCATCTTCCAGCTTTCCCGAATAAACCAGCTTCCAGCATCCCACGATAGAGCAGATAGCCACTTGCAGTTTCTCAGTGAAAAGGCGACACCCACTTTCAGCGTGGCAATTGAAAGCAGACGACCTACACGGGAGGAAAGGAACCACTTTCAACGTTTCAATGAACAAAAGACAATCTACACAAGAGTGAAAGTAATTTTCCACTCTCAACAATCGGCGGAGAGCGAGGTAAGAAGGGTTAGGTGGAGAGGGGGACGATCAAGAAAGAGGAATAAGAATAGAAAGAGAGGGAAGAGAATAGGAGAAGCATCATCACTTACGAGGAGGAGAAAAGTAAGGCAAAAGGGAAGAAGAATGGTGAGAAATGAGGCAGAACAGACGTGCGGCAAGAGGCACGGAGAGGGAATAGAAGAGAGGGAAGAGGCAAGACAGAAGAGAGGGAACAGGAAGAGGCAGGAAGACAGAATTGAGATTAGAGGGAAGAGACAAAAAGATAGAAGAGGGGAAAAGAGGCAAAAAGATAGAATAAAATAATGGGAAGAGGCGAGAAGAGAGAATAAAAGAGCAGGAGGAGGTGAGAAAATAGAACAGAAGAGCGGCGAGAAGACTAAGAACAGAGCGGAGACCGAAAGGTTGGAGGGTAAGGAGGATCAGGGTCAAGTGGAGATGAGAGAGAGAGAGAGAGAGGAAAGTGGGGGGGGGGGAAGGCCAAGAAACTGCATTACGTTACTACACAAATACGCATAACTGAAATACGAATGAGAGGACGATACTTAGCACTTACCGACGAACTGGATGTCATTCTGGGTGAATTTCGTGACTCTGCAATGACAATGAATCTGTGGCAATAAGAGGAAGCAAGAAACTCGCAGTGCTGAGGTGTATCTCGTACCTGCTCGACAGCAACGCCTGCAAAACTCCGCACGAAGAACAAGTTCTTTCTCAACTTTAGTATGCACCACTCTCTTGGATTGCCTGCCTCCCCCCCCATCCCATCTCAGACCACCTTACAACTTAGAGCATCGTGCAGGGTGACTGTCCTCAACTTGCCTTGTCAGGATCGAAACCTTGTCCATTCTTCTGTTTATTTGTTGAAAGTCGTTCATTATGACTTGAGTTTACAGACTATATACCCTTGAGGGTTTATGGGAACAGATGTGCCATGAACGCTGTGTGGGCACGGGATGAGACGGTATGGTCACACTTGGTGGCAGCTGATGCAACCATGTCACAGAAATGTTTATAAAACAGTCTTTTAGACCACTAGTGGCTGAATGGTTGCATCGCAGAGCCTGCTACCCGCATGGACCGCGATTCAGTCCCCATCTTTTCTTCTGCCCATTCACTGACACTCATTTATTACGATTAATCTCGTGTTTATAAAAGATTCAAAACACCAGAGAGCTGTTAATGCTTTCAAGGTCCCACATATGATCCAAAATATATCTATTTTACCACAAGACGGGCAGCCAAATGGACCCTTCAGTATAAATCTTCGTGAATCATTATTCTTCGACTTTGTGCATAAAAGGAATTACCAACAAGCCTCTGGTCGTCTTCAAAATCAAAATGACTAGCTTTCAAATGGATTCCTGATCAGCCGGGCTGTGGTTCATGTGTTCGACTGTGTGCAGCGGCCAGGAGTAACAAAGTGGTTGATCAGGCTTTGATCCACCGGGAGATCTGGTCTGGGATCGGGTGTGGGGGCGCTGACTCAAAAATATCCTTCAAATACCCTTCGGGCATCCTAATTGCAACAGGTCCTAAGCACGTGGCTACTAAACACATTCTTCACATTAGCTCCTGATAAGCCAGGCTGTGGTGCACACATTGTATTGTGGGCGGATAGCACTAACTGCTGCTTTTTTCAACAGGATATCAAATAGGGAAGATGACATCCAGAATCGACTACAGGTCGACTCGAAACCAGTCATCCTTCAAATGTGTACATATTACTGAAGAACGCTGGATCCAAGAAACTGATCCTTTCCTCCCTTTCCGCGGACCAAACCTACTTATCCTCCATTCCCAGAAGTTGAAGGATCATCGTAGGTGTAACTGCTGTACCATCACACACTGTACCTGCTGTACCATCACACATTGTACCTGCTGTGCCATCACACACTGTACCTGCTGTACCATCACACACTGTACCTGCTATACCATCACACACTGTACCTGCTGTACCATCACACACTGTACCTGCTGTACCATCACACACTGTACCTGCTGTACCATCACACACTGTACCTGCTGTACCATCACACACTGTACCATCACACACTGTACCTGCTGTACCATCACACTGTACCTGCTGTACCATCACACACTGTACCTGCTGTGCCATCACACACTGTACCTGCTGTAACATCACACACTGTACCTGCTGTACCATCACACACTAACTGCTGTACCATCACACACTGTACCTGCTGTACCATCACACACTGTACCTGCTGTACCATCACACACTGTACCTGCTGTACAATCACACACTGTACCTGCTGTACCATCACACACTGTACCTGCTGTACCATCACACACTGCACCTGCTGTACCATCACACACTGTTACCTGCCCCCGTACCATCACACACTGTACCCTGATACTGGCTACCATCACACACTGCACCTGAATGCTGGAAAATATACACACTCATATGCGTGAAATTATATTGTGGCGTTTATTATGCTCTCGGGGTGTGATGTTTTACGGCGCCTCTCTGCCTTCATTTGCAACCTAGATAATTGTCTCTGTCCTTCCCCAGTGAGAGGACGAACTAGAGAGCTAGCTAGCTCTTTCTCCCCCCCCCCCACTCTCTCTCGTGTGTATAACAATACAGAGAACAAATAGGAAGCGCCTCCGTCTTGTGCTCAGCAGGCGGAGGATCAAGCCTCCACCACGTCTTGCACTGAATAGCCCACATGAGTTTAGCGCTTAACATAATATTTCTCTCTCATAGGTAACTGCTGTGCTCTTTTATTTATGCAAATTATCATACGGTGTACTGCTATTCTATTCTATCAGTGGGAACCACAGCTGTGCTTGCCCTGTCATATTCCATCGTAGAGGATGGTTTACAGTGTGATAAAACTGTCAGTTTGAGGTGCAGCACTGCAGCAGAGCAAGGATAGCTGTACTCGTCGTGCAGCACTGCAGCAGAGCAAGGATAACGGTACTCGTCGTGCAGCACTGCAGCAGAGCAAGGATAACGGTACTCGTCGTGCAGCACTGCAGCAGAGCAAGGATAGCTGTACTCGTCGTGCAGCACTGCAGCAGAGCAAGGATAACGGTACTCGTCGTGCAGCACTGCAGCAGAGCAAGGATAGCTGTACTCGTCGTGCAGCACTGCAGCAGAGCAAGGATAGCGGTACTCGTCGTGCAGCACTGCAGCAGAGCAAGGATAGCGGTACTCGTCGTGCAGCACTGCAGCAGAGCAAGGATAGCGGTACTCGTCGTGCAGCACTGCAGCAGAGCAAGGATAGCGGTACTCGTCGTGCAGCACTGCAGCAGAGCAAGGATAGCGGTACTCGTCGTCCAGCACTGCAGCAGAGCAAGGATAGCGGTACTCGTCGTGCAGCACTGCAGCAGAGCAAGGATAGCGGTACTCGTCGTGCAGCACTGCAGCAGAGCAAGGATAGCGGTACTCGTCGTGCAGCACTGCAGCAGAGCAAGGATAGCGGTACTCGTCGTGCAGCACTGCAGCAGAGCAAGGATAGCGGTACTCGTCGTGCAGAACTGCAGAAGAGCAAGGATAGCGGTACTCGTCGTCCAGCACTGCAGCAGAGCAAGGATAGCGGTACTCGTCGTGCAGCACTGCAGCAGAGCAAGGATAGCGGTACTCGTCGTGCAGCACTGCAGCAGAGCAAGGATAGCGGTACTCGTCGTGCAGCACTGCAGCAGAGCAAGGATAGCGGTACTCGTCGTGCAGCACTGCAGCAGAGCAAGAATAGCGGTACTCGTCGTGCAGCACTGCAGCAGAGCAAGGATAGCTGTACTCGTCGTGCAGCACTGCAGCAGAGCAAGGATAGCGGTACTCGTCGTGCAGCACTGCAGCAGAGCAAGAATAGCTGTAATCGTCGTGCAGCACTGCAGCAGAGCAAGGATAGCGGTACTCGTCGTGCAGCACTGCAGCAGAGCAAGAATAGCGTATCGTCGTGCAGCACTGCAGCAGAGCAAGGATAGCGGTACTCGTCGTGCAGCACTGCAACAGAGCAAGAATAGCTGTATCGTCGTGCAGCACTGCAGCAGAGCAAGGATAGCGGTACTCGTCGTGCAGCACTGCAGCAGAGCAAGAATAGCTGTAATCGTCGTGCAGCACTGCAGCAGAGCAAGGATAGCGGTACTCGTCGTGCAGCACTGCAGCAGAGCATGGAGGATAGCGGTACTCGTCGTGCAGCACTGCAGCAGAGCATGGAGGATAGCGGTACTCGTCGTGCAGCACTGCAGCAGAGCAAGGATAGCGGTATTCGTCGGCAGCACTGCAGCAGAGCAGGATATGTCATCGCAGCATGCAGCGAGAAAGGATAGCGGTACTCGTCGTGCAGCACTGCAGCAGAGCAAGGATAGCGGTATCGTCGTGCAGCAGAGCATGGATAGCGGTACTGTCGTGCAGCATGCAGCAGAGCATGGATAGCGGTACTCGTCGTGCAGCATGCAGCAGAGCAAGGATAGCGGTACTCGTCGTGCAGCACTGCAGCAGAGCAGAGGATAGCGGTATTCGTCGTCAGCACTGCAGCAGAGCGGATAGCGTACTGTCGTGCAGCACTGCAGCAGAGCATGGAGGATAGCGGTACTCGTCGTGCAGCACTCAGCAAGCATGGAGGATAGCGTACTGTCGTGCAGCACTGCAGCAGAGCAAGGATAGCGGTACTGTCGTGCAGCACTGCAGCAGAGCAAGGATAGCGGTATCGTCGTCAGCACTGCAGCAGAGCATAGGATAACGGTACCGTCGTGCAGACTGCAGCAGAACAAGGAGGATAGCGGTACTGTCGTGCAGCACTGCAGCAGAGCAAGGATAACGGTACTGCGTGCAGCACTGCAGCAGAGCAAGGATAGCGGTACTGTCGTGCAGCACTGCAGCAGAGCAAGGATAGCGGTATCGTCGTGCAGCACTGCAGAGACAAGGATAACGGTACTCGTCGTGCAGCACTGCAGAGAGCAAGGATAGCGTATCGTGCAGCACTGCAGCAGAGCAAGGAATAGCGGTATTCGTCGTGCAGCACTAGCAGAGCAAGAAGCGGTACTGTCGTCAGCACTGCAGCAGAGCAAGGATAGCTGTACTCGTCTGCAGCACTGCAGCAGAGAAGGATAGCGACTCGTCGCAGCACTGCAGCAGAGCGGATAGGGTATCGTGGCAGCACTGCAGCAGAGAAAGTGATAGCTGTCTGTCGTCAGCACTGCAGCAGAGCAAGGATAGCGGTACTCGTCGTGCAGCACTGCAGCAAGCATGGGATAGCGGTACTCGTCGTCCAGCACTGCAGCAGAGCATGGAGGATAGCGGTACTCGTGTCCTTGGTTGTGTGTGGTTGAAGTCTTCGGGTTCAGCTACCCAGATTTCCCTGTGTGTGTATAACGTATATTTCCCTGCATGGTGTCTCACACTGCCCAGATTCTAGGGATAAAGTCGCCTCTTCTACAACCCGGCCACAGGTGTTCTAACATCTCAGAGTCTAGCTGACTTCTTATCCACGTCAAGTCCTGCTGCTCTGTCTGCTCAACGCAAACCTTGCTGCTCTTCCTGCTTACCTATACAGCAATGTCTAAATTTTTTATATACAATATTTCGCAACAATGGCGATGTTGCGCACCCTAGTGCGTATCAAATGAACGAAGTAAAAATAACGTTAGTTATCGACAAAAACATCAATCTGTATCGGTCTTTTTTGAGAGTGGACGAGACCTGGTCCTAGGCCAGGCAGCTAGAGTAGGAAAACTCTCGAAACGTTTCACAGGTAAATCACAGGTAAAGTGAGAGGTAATAGCATGGTTCCTCGCTAGTTCTTTCACTGACATACACAGAGAGGGTGTATTTTTCTCGGTATATATGCAAAGAGAGATTGATCTCTCAAAGGGATTTAAACATGACTAGTGGTGAACATGTTAAGTGCAGCCTTAATGACCTTCGTGCAGTCGATGGCCTTTAAACCAAATTAACCAATCTTAACTCACCTACCTGCTGCTGACACTAACAACATCCTTCGCTTACTGTCTTAGGACGCGAGAAAGCGCTTCCTTCTACTCTCATCAGAGTTAAATATAATTTCTCCAAAAGTGAGATGTATTTTCCTCTTCAGAATGCACTGGTAATCCAGTAGAAGACCCGGATCTCGTGACCAAAACATCAAAAGAGACGATCAGGAGAATTTCCTAATTACGCGTGATAACCCTAACACCACAACCACCTTGTTAAGCCACTCAAAAATGCCGCTCGAGGTGTAGTTGAAACGCCACAGTAACTACCCTAAGCTCGACAGAACGAGCTCCTTTATTTATATATTTGAAGGAAACGTGCTAAAGCTGGATTACTTTTCAACACTGCCCATGTCAGTTAAATTGGAAGACAGTATTGGGAACGCCTCAAGTCCATCAGATTATATGTCCTTGTGAGGGAAAAGCCCTTAAAAAGTGGGGGTTGTGGTTGTTCAGACTACTTGGAACCAGTAGCGTGTTACCACCCACACTACCATCTAGCGGGCTGAGGCTAAACTTGTTTCATCGGGTCTGATTTGCTTTAATTTCTACTCCTGGTAGTATTAACCTTACCTGGTGTGGGTTGAAGTTTGGAGAATCGCTTCACCTCCACTCTTCTCCTGATCAGGTAAGATGATCTACCAGGAGCATTTCTATTCTTTGTTACTGATTTACCTAGTTACCAGTGATGACATTGAAATATGATACCACCCTTTGTCTTTCTTCAATGTTATACTTATTAACCCTTATGTAACCAGTGTTGTTTTTTATTATCAGCTCTGCTGCTGGCCTAGTCAACCAGGATGGACGCTAGAAATTGGAGCAAAATCCCTGTCTACACGACTCTCCTGCCTTTGAAATGTGAAGTGTGGTAGTACGACCAAGCTGTGACAGGAACTCCAGAACATAGGACGAACACGACCACCCAGGATAACCAACACCATTTCTTCTAAAACATCACAGAAGACCATCCTGGGAATAAGATACTCCTGTATCATCCTACTGGAACCACAGCGGCCAATTTGTATTTTATTTTTAATTAAAATCCTTAAAAATTATAATTATTATCCATCAAGTTATTCATTATTTATTTTTCACACATCTGATCAGGGAAAGGCGTTCCCCTGATAGTCCTGGAATGAAGACCACATGAACAAGACCAAAGATATGCACGATTCTAACATATATACACTATCATAACAGGTGTACACGATCCCAACATTTGTACAGGTTCACAACAGGTGTTCATGATCATAACAGACGCACACTGTCAAACGAGGTGAACAGGATCATAACAGGTGTACACTATTAAACAGATGTACAGCATCGTAAGAAATGTACATTATCACACAGACGCACAGTATAGAGGCATGAAGGGTATGAATATCTGAAAGAACAAGAGTGGCAGTGGAGATAGCCTGGTCATGGGGAGACAAGGAATCAAGAAAGGAGAATCAAGAGGGTGAATAAATCTGAGGAAGGGTTAGAAAGGGAGTGTGAAAGAGATAGGGAAAGAGAGAGACAGAGACTTAAGCTTCCAGCAGGCATATGTGAGAGTATCAGATTGGAATGGAAGCGAGTGATCTGTCGAGATTTGACGCGCTGTTGGACTAATAGTGATCACAAGAGATGAAAGGGATTCAGGATTTGGGAGTGGGAAGAGCTGTGACCATTTTCATAGTCATACAAGAAAAGGCCAACGTTATGTGTAAAATAAATGGCAATATACACAAGAGCTTTATAAAATAAAGCTCTAGTACAAACAGTGCGATTTTTTTTAGTAAATGCGATTGAAAAATTGCATCCAAAATTGAAAAGTCCTCCATAGCACTAGCTTATAAATTTTTATGTATTTTTTAAATTATATTCGCAAAAATCACAGTATACAGTAGCTTCATAGAGAGTTTACTGTATTATCCTATTTATCAGGATTTTCTCCTTCCATCATCTGATAGAAGAGACTAAATGAACTGAAAGAGACCCAATAGTAGAGAGTCAGGGAAATAAAGAGAGAGTAAGCGAAAGAGATAGCGAATACAATCCTAAGAGAAACTGACAATGCAGAGGGATAGAGTGTACAAGTAGTGAGAACTATAAAACAAAGAGGAAAGAGGAGGGAGGGGCGACGTCAGAACACTCGGGCGAGTCCCAGATACTCGGGGGAATATTTAATTAGTCTTAGGGTAGTATAGAAATGATATAAATAACAAAAAAGGCACAATACCGTGACTGGAACAATACACACACAACCCGCACATATAAAAGGAGAGGAGCTTACGACGACATTTCGGTCCGACTTGGACCATTTACAAATGGTCCGACTTGGACCATTTACAAATGGTCCAAGTCGGACCGAAACGTCGTCGTAAGCTCCTCTCCTTTTATATGTGCGGGTTGTGTGTGTAGAAATGATATGATAGGAGCCGTGAGGCTAGTCATGGACGAACACACACACACACACACACATGAGAGAGAGAGAGAGAGAGAGAGGAGGATGAACCAGCAACACTGGACCTCGTATTCACCTTGAGTAGCTCGGACATCGAGAACATCACATATGAAAGGCCCCTCGGAGCTAGCGATCAAGTGGTTCTGAGCTTTGAATACATAGTGGAGTTACAAGTGGAGAGGGTAACAGGAGTAGGATAAGAAAAGCCAAACTACAAAAGGGGTGACTGCACAGGTATGAGGAACTTTCTGAAAGAGGTTCAGTGGGAAAAAGAATTGGTAGGAAAATCAGGAAACGAAATGATGTACTACGTGACAACAAAATGCAAGGAGGCAGAGGAGAGGTTTGTTCCCCAGAGCAACAGAAATAATGTGTGCTAGAGAATGGAAAAAGTACAGAAGACAAAGGACCCAGGAAATTAAAGAGATTAGTCAAAGACCCAGAAACGAGTATGCGCAGATAAGGAGGGAGGCTCAGCGACAGTACGAAAAGTACATTGCATCGGAAGTCAAGTCTGACCCGAAGCTGTTGTATAGCCACATCAGGAGGAAGACAACAGTCAAGGACCAGGTAATCAGGCTGAGGAAGGAAGGTGGGGAGCTCACAAGAAATGACTAAGAAGTATGTGAGATCAACATGAGATTTAATGAAGTATTTACAGTGAAGACAGAAAGGACTCTGTGAAGTCAGAATATGGGGGTACACCAGCAAGGGATATACCATAAAGTGCTGGATGAAACACAACCGAGGAGGTGAAGAGTGAACTTGATATCTCAAAGGCGGTAAGACCGGACTTCTCTCCGTAGGTCCTTAGAGAGGAGCAGAGACGCTGTGTGTGCCACTAACAACAGTTTTCAACACATCCATTGAAACTGGGCAACTACCTGAGGTATGGAAGATGGCAAATGTAGTCTCCATTTTAAAGAAAGGAGACAGACACGAGGCACTAAACTACAGACCAGTGTCACTGACGTGTATAGTATGCAAAGTCATGGAGAACATTATTAGAAAGAGAGTGGTGGAGCACCTAGAACGGAACAAGCTTATAAACGACAACCAGCACAGATTCAGAGAAGGAAAGTCCTATGTCACAAACCTACTGGAGTTTTATGACAAGGTAACAGAAGTAAGACACGAGAGAGAGGGGTGGGTAGATTGCATTTTCTTGGACTGCAAGAAGGCCTTCGACACAGTTCCTCACAAGAGATTAGTACAAAAGCTGGAGGACCAGGCATGCATAACAGGAAGGGAACTGCAATGGATCAGGGAATACCTGGCAGAGAGGCAACGAGTCATGGTACGCGACGAGGTGTCAGATTGGGCGCCTGTGACGAGCGGGGTTCACAGAGGTCAGTCCTAGGACCAGTGCTGTTTTTGGTATATGTGAATGACATGACGGAAGGGACAGACTCAGAAGTGTCCCTGTTTGCAGATGATGTGAAGTTAATGAGGAGAATTAAATCGGATGATGATCAGGCAGGACTACAAAGAGACCTGGACAGGCTGCAAGCCTGGTCCAGCAACCGACTCCTTGAATTTAACCCTGCCAAATGCAACGTCATGAAGATCGGGGAAGGGCAAAGAAGACCGCAGCAGATAGAGTACAGGCTAGGTGGCCATAGACTGCAAACCTAACTCAAGGAAAAGGATCTTGGGGTGAATATAATACCGAGCACATCTCCTGAGATGCACATCAACCAGATAACTGCTGCAGCATATGGGCGCCTGGCAAATCTGAGAATAGCGTTCCGATACTTCAGTTAGGAATCGTTCAAGACTGTAAACCAGTTTGGAACCCACACCTGGTCAAGCACGTCAAGAAATTATGGAAAGTGCAAAGGTTTGCAACAAAACTAGTTCCAGGGCTAAGGGGAATGCCCTACGAAGAAAGTTTAAGGGAAATCGACCTGACGACACTGAAGGACAAGAATGTTAGGGGAGACATGATAACGACATACAAAATACTGCGAGGAACTGACAGGGTGGGCAGATAGGATGTTCCAGAGATGGGACACACAAACAAGGGGTCACAACTGGAAGTTGAGGACTCAGATGAGTCAAAGAGATGTTAGGAAGTATTTATTTAGTCAGAGTTGTCAGGAAGTGGAATTGTCTGGCAAGTGTTGTAGTGGAGGCAGGATCCATACATAAGTTTTAAGACGACGTATGATCAAGCTCATGGAGCAGGGAGAAAGAGGACCCAGTAGCGATCAGTGAAGAGGCGGGGCCAGGAGCTATGACTTGACCCCAGCAACCACAAATAGATGAGTACACCAGCAACACACGTCACTAATTTCATTACTCTTAGTAAGTAATCCCTCACGGGAGGAGGAAGTAGGGAACCCCTGTTGGGGAAAGTGGGAAAGTGTCAGTGGTGGTCCCAATATTGTTAATAACAGTGGTGACCCCAATCCTGATAGTCATCAGTGTAGCCCCAATCCTGGTAAACATCTGTAGCGTCCACAGGCTACAACAAACTTCACATAGTAACACTCTCGTAAAGCAACTTCATCTATTATTATTAGATGAAACTGAATATCAGACGAGTATGAAACACGTGCGATACGTGGGTATCAAACGTGGAGAACGTTTCGCCCACCATGTGCAACCAAGTATTGCACATATGTCTTATTCTTAGACTGGATACATGTTTCACTAGACTCTCACGTGCTGCCAAGCTCATGTATATTACTAAGAAACGAAGCAGGCGCTGTGGCAGGGGCTGAAGAGAAGGCGAAAGAAAATGGAGGCTGCAGAGAAGAATAGGTGAGAAACGAGGAGTTGAAAAGGAGGAAAGGCGAGGAAGATGAGGATAAGGGCAGAGGGAAAAAAAGTAAGAAGAGGAAAGAAGGCTGAATGAGCCAGTACATAGAAAAGGCAGATATCGGTAGAACTTACATTCTATATCGGCAAACTGTATCGAGGTAGAGGCTACGAAAGCATAACTGAAGGCTCTCCTCCCACCCTCCAGCGGGGAACATGCATGATGGAAGCCAAATTTAATTTCTGCTACTACAACTGTCATCACCATCAATAATTACATCATTATTTCTTCTATACTGTATCCATTAGAAATAGAACCCTGGCGTGCCCTGTCACCATTATCACTGATTCTATCATTATTTCTTCTACAGTGCGGGTAAATCATCGTCACATCATCCCATGTGTTCTTGTTATTAACATCACAGTACTATAGGCATAGCTAACTAGTATATGAGAAAGAGAACAAGAAATCTAACCAACACTACTGATGCGTTGATCAATTGCTGAAACAGTATGAAACTTGGGCAGAACCTGAAGTTCACATGAGAGATGCCTGAAGTTTGCCTGAAGGATACCAGAAGCGGGGTCTGAAAATTGCTTGAAGAAACCGCGCTTCCCTTTCCCCTTTCTGTTTCCCCTATCGCCGTTCCCTGATTTTTCCCTATCGTTGTTCCCTGATTTTTCCCTATCGTCGTTCCCTATCTTCCTATAGCCGTTCCTGTTTTTCCCTATCGCAGTTCCCTGTTTTTCCCTATCGTCGTTCCTGTTTTTCCCTACCGTCGTTCCCTGTTTTTCCCCTATCTCTGTCCCCTTTTTTCCCTATCACCCTCTGCTGCTTCCCCTCGGCCCTGTTCATGCGATTGCTGTTTTTGTCTTCCTTGTTTCCTAATCAGTTTTTGTTCATCCACCACACTGTTTATTTGTGTTACTGTTTCCCTTTGTTCTAATCTGTTCTTTTTTATCTTTCTCCCTTGTTCTATTATGTTCTTTTCCTGTCTCCTTCCCTCCCCCCACTTGTTCTTTCCCTCTACCTTTTCGTTATACATTCCCACCTTAATTTTCCTCCTATGTTCCTTTCCATCTCTGTTCAATTCTTCCTACTCATGCGCCGGTCGATCTCTTTCTTTACTTGTTCAATCCTCCTCCTCCTCCTCTTCCTTGCTTTGTTCATTTCTTCCTCCTAGTGTCCTGTTCAATCCTCTCTCTCAATGCTCCGTTTAATCTTTCGTTCCCTTAATCTAAGTCGTGAGATCCATCTTCTGGACTCGATCTCTTCATTTGGGACTTGATACCACTGTTCTTGGACTTGAAATTCCACAACGTTTCTTTTATCAGCTGTGTCTCATATTTCTGTGTCACTGTTATCACTTAGGACGTCATGTCCCGGTATAGCATTGAAAGGTATTTATAATATTCAACTTTTAATTACTACTTGGTCACTTGTCCCTCTGAGTTGTGATAGCAGTAGTCTCGACTACTTTCTACTGAAAATACCTCGACACACACACACTCAAATGTGTGTGTGTTTTCTGGAGAGAGAGAAAGTAGCACCTGTTCGCAAAAAGAAGAGCAGAGAGAAAATCAGCAACTACACACCAGTATCACTCCTATCAACCACTGAGACAATAATCTCACAGCAGATGATAGTGTTTTTCGACTACCATTCACTTCTTTGTGATAGTCAATGAGGCTTCAGAAGAGGTCACTCTGCTGCTGATCTGCTGTCGAACCTTTACAAAATGTGGCATCAGTCGTAGGATGAATCCAACATGAGCTGTGTAGTAGCACTGAATAATGCTGGTATTTTCGACCTAGTATGGCACCAGAGACTCTTGGCAAAACTGCAAGCACTGTGAGTCTCTGGCTCTGCACTATGCCTAAGTTATTACTTTCACTGTAGGTCTCTTGGAGTAGTTCTTAATGGGACAGAGTCAACAAGACATTCAATCGGTGCCAGTATTCTATAGGGAGGTGTGCTTGGTCCACTGTTATGTTATGGAGTATCTATTTCTATGACCTTCAACTCATTCCAGAATCCCATGCATATGCGGAAGACTGTACTCTGACATTCACTTATCTAAGAGAGGAAGAGCCAGCTGATCTCAATTACATCAATCACCAACTTACAGTTATATCAACCTGGGGTAAACGGTGGAAGGTTACATCTGCTGCTGAGAAAACACAAATGATGCTCTCTAGGCACCATTACGATAATGCTGGAGCGGTGATAAGAATGACTGGGAGAGTGTTGGATCCCGGGGATGAGGCTTACAATTTAGGGGTGAAATTTTATTTCAAAGTGACTATGAAGAACCACATAGTAAATCTTGCAAACAAGGCGGAAAACAAGCTAACAAAAATAAGGCGTATCTCATGGCTGCTCGACAGCAGAGGCTGCAAATGACCCAAGTGAACTTACACCTTGAATATGCTTCAATTTCTTGGATTTCCTGTTTAACCTCCGCCCCGTCTCGTCTACGACTTCTTAACACAATAGAGAACAAAGCAAGACGACTCATCTTTCACCTGGATACAGCCTGAACAGATCTGTTATTTCAGCAGAACCTTCATCACCGAAGGGATGTGGGTGGCCTTACTGTTATGTGCCAAGGTACCACACTTGGCTCCCCTTCACGGACAGCGAGAAGACAGCTTGTATGCAACAAGATACGTAGCAAACAGCAACTACACTCTGGCTGTACCCTTCGTAAAAACATCCCTGAGATCAGTCATTCCTAGAATGACTCGAGTCTGGAACACGTTCGTACCACAAAATGACACCGATGAAATAAAGTCAGTTGACCAAATGAAATCGTTGGCCCACAGATGGCTCCAACTTCATGTTATTCCCTGTTTGTTTGCTTCATAACAATAAAAAAAGGCTTTCAAATGAACTGAGGTAAGTAACAAGTCTTACCTTGTCAATAACAGGTAAAAACGAACCATACCACGGGTGGGGTTCGAACCCGCGGTCAGAGAGTCGACGGTCTAGAGTTTTGAGACTCTCTGACCGAGGGTTCGAACCCCACCCGTGGTATGGTTTGTTTGCAATCGTGTCATTACGATTTCGTGAGTCATGGAGACAGGTAAAAACGCTTATGTAAGGAGAGAGAAAAAAGATAAATAAAAAGAGCGAGAGAGAGAGAGAGAATTCTTATTGGAATAACATAAGAAAATATAAAACTTCGATTACAAAAGGGCAACTTTTTCTTCCCCAGGAATCAATTTTCTTTCGAGGCGACACCGACTGAAACTGAGAGCCGGGGTTCTGCTGTCAGTGTTTCTGTTAGTGCTGCTGACAGATGTTGGTGCTGAAGATAGCTGAAAGTGCATCCAGGTAGATATTAGGGTCCCCTGGTAGTTAGTGGCGCTGTCAGCTTGATGCTTATACCTTGGTATCCCTGGAGTACAATCCAAGGGATTTCTGAAGTATTCCCTGGGCATCCCTATTGTACCACATTTAGGATCCTGTATACCACTCTTGAGAACCCTATAGTACCACTCTTGAGATCTCTACAGTACCACTCTTGGGATTTATATAGTACCACTCTTGAAATCCCTATAGAACCACTCTTGGAACACCTATAGAACCACTCTTGGGATCCCTATAGTACTACTCGTGGGATACCTATATTATCATTCTTGGAATTCTTATAGTACCACTCTTGGCATCCCAATGGTACCACTCTTGGCATCCCCATGGTACCACTCTTGGCATCCCCATGGTACCACTCTTGGCATCCCCATGGTACCACTCTTGGCATCCCCATGGTACCACTCTTGGCATCCCCATGGTACCACTCTTGGCATCCCCATGGTACCACTCTTGGCATCCCCATGGTACCACTCTTGGCATCCCCATGGT
The DNA here is from genome assembly GCA_009830355.1 of Cherax destructor. Taxonomy (NCBI): domain Eukaryota; kingdom Metazoa; phylum Arthropoda; class Malacostraca; order Decapoda; family Parastacidae; genus Cherax; species Cherax destructor. Next base: position 34,604 of record WNWK01000233.1, on the reverse strand, counting down.
ACCACTCTTGGCATCCCCATGGTACCACTCTTGGCATCCCCATGGTACCACTCTTGGCATCCCCATGGTACCACTATTGGCATCCCCATGGTACCACTCTTGGCATCCCCATGGTACCACTCTTGGCATCCCCATGGTACCACTCTTGGCATCCCCATGGTACCACTCTTGGCATCCCCATGGTACCACTCTTGGCATCCCCATGGTACCACTCTTGGCATCCCCATGGTACCACTCTTGGCATCCCCATGGTACCACTCTTGGCATCCCCATGGTACCACTCTTGGCATCCCCATGGTACCACTCTTGGCATCCCCATGGTACCACTCTTGGCATCCCCATGGTACCACTCTTGGCATCCCCATAGTACCACTCTTGGCATCCCCATAGTACCACTCTTGGCATCCCCATAGTACCACTCTTGGCATCCCCATAGTACCACTCTTGGCATCCCCATAGTACCACTCTTGGCATCCCCATAGTACCACTCTTGGCATCCCCATAGTACCACTCTTGGCATCACCATAGTATCACTCTTGGCATCCCCATAGTACCACTCTTGGCATCCCTATAGTACCACTCTTGTCATCCCTATAGTACCACTCTTGGCATCCCTATAGTACCACTCTTGGCATCCCCTGAGATACCACCATTGGTTGTGAGATATGGAGACTGTCTCCACTATCTGTGTTGCGAGAGATAACACCTAGCAGTGATCCTAGATATCCTCTCCCTATTTTAGGAATCTCGGCCCTATAAGTGAGCATATGGTAAAGTTCCCATGGAACCACCTGATCTAGGGGAAGGGGAAGTTTGACCTCTAAGCTGGAGTAGTGAGGGACCAGGACTCGGCAGGGAGCCTCTGTTGGAGACAGAGGAAGAGACTGTGTATGAGCAGGGGATTTTCCTGTGAAGGTTGGAATAATTTATTCTGTAGTATTCCAGTCTTCCTAGTATATATTTACATTATCATTTCCCTTACTATTAATTATAATTTTCCTGAGTTGTGTTCCTGAATAAAAAAATTCTGAGAACCTCCATTAAGGTGTGACCCCTCATGCAATCGCTAGACTTTTTAAAACCCAATAAACCAAGCAACCAATCTCCTTTTAGCCTCTTTTGGCTGACCTCCATCCAGGCCGCAACTGTTCTAAGATTTAATTACGAGAAAGAGATAAGATTTCTCTCCCAAGGTTGAGACTGCTGCTTCTCAAATTTCAACGAGTGATCGCGGCCTCTGAAACCTGTTGCTCAAACTGCAATAATAAGTCAGTGTCGAGTTACAGCGAAGAAAAACCGGTGTACGGATAAGGTCGGACTGGAGAACGTTAAGATCCGAAGGACGAACCGAAGACAACAGTGAAGGAGACACGCTGAAGAATTCGCCTTTAGGAACATAAGGAACACTGCTGTAGGCCTACTGGCCCATGATAGGCAGGCCCAAGTGACACCCACTTAAGGACGAAACACTGCTGCAAACCTACTGGCCCATGATAGACAGGCTCAACTCACTTCCACCCACACCCACTCATGTATCGCTCTAACCTATTTTTAAAGCTACACAAGGTTTTAGCTTCAATAACGCTACTCGGAAGTTTATTCCACTCACCCAAAACTCCACTGTCAAACCAATGCTTTCTATATCCTTTCTAAATCTATTTTTTTTTCAACTTGAGCCCATTGCTGCGAGTCCTGTCTTGGCTAGATATTTTTGACACGTAATTCACATCCCATTTATTCCTGTTTTACATTTACACACGTCAATCATATCCCCCTTAATTCTACGCTCTTCCAGGGAGTGCAGATTCAGTGTCCTGAGTCTATCCTCAGCGTACAGCTTCATCATGACCTGATGAGGGTCTTCACAGATCGAAATAGTTCGGATTAAAACTCGTTCGCGAGTCTTTTCATCAATGGCTGACACAAGTTGATCTCTCAGTAACAACAGTGTGACAATGTAAACACAAACCAACAATATATATAATATGTTATGTATAATACTTTACATAATTCTTTATGAAGGTTTTGGATGGCAAGACTGTGTTTCGCTCTAGACTTGTACATGAATGGTACACAACACCGACAAGATGAAAATTAGACAAGTGTCTAATTTTCGCTCTAGATTTATCTTCACAAAGTTTTTATTTTTAAAGCTGAACGTCGTAAGCAGATAAATGTTTGCTCACAGTTGTATTTTTTTTTACCGCACTTAAGAACGTGGTCAAAAACAATTCCAAGTTTGGAGGGTAATTGGCGGTAATAGTTGTGATATTTACGGACAACTTTGACCGCATAGGTCAGCGCTCTTAGCCATAAAAATATATATACATGTTGTGTATATAAAACAAGAACAAATACAACGAACATAAACACTCAACACAATTATACTATCAGACCAAGTTTAAATAACCAGCATCAGTTAAAAACTCATTAAATTATTATTAAATTTAAGAGAGACTCCTAAAAGTTCCTTGAGGTCTCTATAGTCATCTCGGTAATTATAATTTCCCCGAGGTCCCTACACGGAGGCATCTGGACAACAATTTAAGAGGGCATCCATAAGGTGAAAATCTGAAGGTGAGTTGGGCCGCAGAAGTGAATCAGCATTCCACTCTAAATAAGTATGACACTGACTGCACGATCATACCACTACTTTCAATGGATCTCTTACTTTAAAAGTCGAGCACATGTACACACGTCAGAGGTGGTGATCACAGGTACACACGTCAGAGGTGGTGGTGATCACAGGTACACACGTCAGAGGTGGTGATCACAGGTACACACGTCAGAGGTGATCACAGGTACACACGTCAGAGGTGATCACAGGTACACACGTCAGAGGTGATCACAGGTACACACGTCAGAGGTGTTGGTGATCACAGGTACACACGTCAGAGGTGATGGTGATCACAGGTACACACGTCAGAGGTGGTGGTGATCACAGGTACACACGTCAGAGGTGGTGGTGATCACAGGTACACACGTCAGAGGTGGTGGTGATCACAGGTACACACGTCAGAGGTGGTGGTGATCACAGGTACACACGTCAGAGGTGGTGGTGATCACAGGTACACACGTCAGAGGTGGTGATCACAGGTACACACGTCAGAGGTGGTGGTGATCACAGGTACACACGTCAGAGGTGGTGGTGATCACAGGTACACACGTCAGAGGTGGTGGTGATCACAGGTACACACGTCAGAGGTGGTCGTGATCACAGGTTTCACTGGTAATAACAGGCTAAACGACACACCGTAATGCCGAAATCACTGTCTTGTGGGTCACGATCTCTCAGAAAAAAAAAGCTGAACGGAAAATACCGCATATTTGAGTTGAATTAGCGTGTGTAATAGCTGGGTCTTGCCTTGCAGCCTAAGACCAGGCTATAATGATTTGGAGTTTCCTGAATACTTCAGTTTATTCCGAGAAGCTACCTGGTGCGAGAGGGGGAAGGGTGGAGTGTGTCTGTATTCACCTAATTGCGGTTACAGGGGTTGGTTATTGGCTCCTGATTCCTGCTCTCATTCACTCACGATCATACTAAATTCCTGATCTCACAGGCCTTCTCGTAAGTACTGTCGATTCACCATTCAACTTCATATCTACTCAAAAGATGAAGAGGTACTTCCTGGAGTCTATATGACTAACTAACTTCTTTAGAGTCCATCTCCCTCTCTTTCAAATATATTGCATCGCTCTCTCTCTCTCTCTCTCTCTCTACCTTTTCGAATTCTGGGTATCATGTACATCGTAATAATGTCCCCTCGTCCCTTTCTTTGGGCTTTCTTTCCTTAGACTTTCTTCATAAGATATGCTTACCTCTGGGGCTTCTCTCCTGTCAAATCTTTGGACGTACTGTACATTTTCAAAAACGGGTTTTAGCTTGCCTCCACAACCTCCTCATCCACCTTAATCCAATCATTTAAAGACCCGATAATGGCTTTCAAAAGCCTTAAAAAATAATTGAATGGCGTATATCGCAGAATCTACACCTGGTCTAGAATATAAAGAACACGCATGCACTGATCAGAACATTTATTAAGGCAAGGTTTCGCCCCTGATGGCTACTTTAATTCTAATACAGGACTAAGGAAGCCACCTGTGGCGAAATGTTTCCTTAGTAAAGTTTTGATCAGTGCACACGTCTCTCTTACCTACATGGTGGCAATATCACCATAACATTTCCACCATAAATATTAAGGAATCAGAGTGAGTGGAGATAAATAAGAAGATTAGTCCCAGTGCTGAGATTCTGACCTACGAAGAGACGCCACAAGAGCAGAACCTAATGACCTTAGAGGATAGAAGAACCAGGGAAGACATGACAACAACGTACAAGATACACAGAGAATTGCATAGAGCAGATAAGGACCGACTGTTTGGAATGTGACTGGAGATGGGTTAAAGACCCAAGTGAGTATCAGGTTCGTTAAGTAATACTTCTTCAATTTTAGATCAGGAGGCGGTTGAAGTAATCATACACAGCTTTAAGAATATTTACGACAGGGCCCATGAGACAAGAAACTAGTAAAAACATTTGAGAGGCGAGGACAGAAACGGACTCAAATCACAACAAAACGAGTACTACTAGGTGTACACACACACAAACATACCACAGTTGTACGAGTAGATACGGCAAAGCAAACGAGGGCTAGTAGTGAATACGGCAGAGAGGGGCAGGGCCATTAGGTAGTACTCGACTTTAGCCATCACACACACACACACGCAGGTCAGTACACTCAGGTCAGTACACTCAGGGAAGTACCAACTGCTTCCTACCTGACGTGAACTCTACTAACTGCTGACCTCTGCTGACCTAACAAGCATCTTAGCAAGCAACGTTTGTGTTTCCTAAGATTCCCTTGTAGGTCTTCCCTACACAAGCAGCAGTCTTGTGTTTCAACTCTATGTTTAAGCAAACGTTAATAATAAAAATAATAATAATAAAGATCATTAACATTAACAATGATAATATTAATTTTAGTGTTAAAGTTATTATTAATTTCAACAGTAACAATAATAATAATAATAATAAAATAATAATAATAAATAATAATTTAGAATTGTGTTTAACAGGAGAGGATAATCCTTTGAATAGATCGCTACATTCACGGTGAAGACCTAAACCCACAAGGGTCATACAGTGCCCTGAAACGGGAGTGTAAGTTGGAGGAGAAAGTTGGTTGAAAGCTCAAGTGAAAAGGGAAGTGGAAGTTGTACACAAAAGCTTAAGCTGAAGTGAACATGAAGTGAAAATGACGTGAAGATGAAGTGATAAATAAGTGTAGTGTGCTAAGGTAACACACAGACCGTGAGGGTCTTCCCTCCATGTACTCCTCAACGCTCACTCTCAACTCTACCATTCATTAATTTCCATTTGCCCACCATTCTGCTGTGTCGAAACTCATTCTCGTGTCCCTCTCCTTCTCCCTCTGACTTCCCTCCCATCCTCCATCCCTGGCCTTTACACCCCATCCCTGGCCTCCAGACTCCATCCCTGGCCTCCACACCCCATCCCTGGCCTTCACACCCCATCCCTGGCCTTCACACCCCATCCCTGGCCTCCAGACTCCATCCCTGGCCTTCACACTCCATCCCTGGCCTTCACACCCCATCCCTGGCCTTCACACCCCATCCCTGGCCTCCACACCCCATCCCTGGCCTCCAGACTCCATCCCTGGCCTCCAGACTCCATCCCTGGTCTCCAGACTCCATCCCTGGTCTCCACACCCCATCCCTGGCCTCCACACCCCATCCCTGGCCTCCACACCCCATCCCTGGCCTCCAGACTCCATCCCTGGCCTCCAGACTCCATCCCTGGCCTCCAGACTCCATCCCTGGCCTCCAGACTCCATCCCTGGCCTCCAGACTCCATCCCTGGCCTCCAGACTCCATCCTGGCCTCCACACCCCATCCCTGGCCTCCACACCCCATCCCTGGCCTCCAGACTCCATCCCTGGCCTCCAGACTCCATCCCTGGCCTCCAGACTCCATCCCTGGCCTCCAGACTCCATCCCTGGCCTCCACACCCCATCCCTGGCCTCCACACTCCATCCCTGGCCTCCAGACTCCATCCCTGGCCTCCAACCTTGACATCACCACTACACTGTACGCGCAGGAACGACACTGTACGTGTGAACGATACTATGTACCCATAAACGAGACTATGTGTGTGATAACGAGATTGTACGTTGGAACGAGACTGCGCATGTGAACGAAACTGTACGTGTAAACGAGATTATGCGAGAACGAGGCTGTGTACGTGGGAACGAACACCAGATACCTTCCTGAAGTACCTGAACTTCTTAGATACAATAAGATTTCTAACATAAATCAAATATTAACATTAAATTACCTTGCATTGGCAAGCCGGAATAAAGGGAATCATCACCCCCGCGGCCCACTCTCAGACCAGACCCTCTAAATAGGAAAGGAACCGCATCAGGTCTAAGACCTATTAAGAATAAATGACCGACTGCTTAATTCTTACAGACGAAAAGGAACTCACCTTTTATATGATAATTTCTAGAGGTCTATCATGGAATATAAAATAAATTATGGTACCCTAGCCAACAGCAGAAGTCTCTCTCTTCCTCAGGGTCCCAATCAAAGACTCGTAACTCCTCCTTGGGGAAAAGTGAGGCAGCGAGATGAGAAGCGGTGTAGTTCTGATCTTGGGAAAGGGTGGTCCCCAGTCGCTCGTAAGCAAAAATTATTTGTTTGGACCCGTTTTCAAATATTCATGAAAAAAAATGTATGGAAATCATAGCAAAAATCATACGAGTAACAAGGTTTTGGAGAGAGCTCGTCTATAGCATACTAGAAGAACATCCAGTGGATGGAACAATAAATGGGAAAGCAATGCTGGACTCTATTTGGATAGCTTAAGAAAGAAGCACAAGTATTAAAAGTGTCGGTCTTGCAGCTCAATATTTGCAGTCCTTTGCATTCTACTGTCCATGTATTGATTTATGCTTGGTCTGATGTGTGGGGAAGGGGCAGTAGCCTCCTGAACTATCAACAGGTAGTCTACATGTAGATGCATGTGATTTTTCATTCTCTGTCAAAGTAACTATCTCTTTATCTGAATTTTATGTTGTCTAAGCGTTGACTAGATAAAAGAAAACTGCAGTCGGCTGTCAACCAGGACACCCAGTCTGAGACTTGGTCGCAGGGGAAACTGACCCCCGGAACTATCAACCGATAATCAACAAGCATTTGCCAATAGTAATTATTTACCAAAAGATCTGTGTCTACATTTGAATTCTATCCTATACAAGCCGTAACTTGGTCGAAGAACGCTGTGGAAAAATCTAGAAAATCCAGCCAGACTTGCTCAAGGGAGTCCAGCGTGAGTTCTCCATCGCAACTAGACGAATACACACATACAAATTGCATGTGTATTCGTCTAGTTGTGTTTGCAGAGATACGATTCACAACTTCCGGCCCGTCTCTTAATTCTTACCGATTGGCTTCACTATTTCTGATTTCCAGCGCCCGAGTATAACTTGTCGTGAAACTGTGTATGGTGTTTAGTTCCACCATCTCGCCGTATACCAAGATCCACTTAGTCACCAATACCTGACCGAAAAGCACTAACATTCCTGTGACTCATCTGTATCTTTAGTTTCCATCTATGTTTCCTGGCTCCCTCTCCTCGCATCTCAAAAATCTCATCCCCAGTCCTCTGTTTCGTGTGTGAAGATCATGCCTCCCTACTCCTCTCTTCTAGGGCGACGGGGCTAAGCTCCTTAAGTCTCTCTTCAGAGCCCATTATCTTCACTTCTGGTACCAATCTCGTTGCAAACTACTGAATCTTTTCCTGGTGAGCGTTCAATGAACATCAGTCACGTCACAGTGAGAAGACTGTCTCAAATGTATCGTCTTTATAACTGATTTTATTTGGTAGTTGAAATAATGAATCTCTGATATTCCAATATACTGTGGGAAAGAACTTAGCCATGTCTGAGGAACAAGACTCAAAATAATCAAACACGTCTTCAAAATGCTGTCACTCACAACATGTACTCAAACTACATTTCAGTTTTTCCTTTACTAAGCCTCTACAGATGCCATTAATTTGCTAGAACATCTAAAATCTCCAAAATCGTAATGTATACAAGATACTGGAAGTGATTTCCAAATCTGCATACTAAACCACTTACGAGAGTGGTAGGCTTGTTAGGCAGTGCAAAACACTTTAGTTAAAATAACACATGTGCAACTTTTGTAACATTTTATTGTGGCAACGTTTCGCTCTCCAGGAGTTTTGTCAAGCAAAATACCTCTCCCCTTCCTTTTCCATGTGTAAAACAAGCGTGCAGAAAGTGTAATATGATATAATTCTAAAAGCATAAATAATCAAAGTTATCTACACCCTCCCTGCATATGTCAGCACAGTTACCACTTGATGTCTGTCTTCAAGGCGGAATTTGAGAAAATTAGGAAAACAAATGATTAGTCAGACTGCGGTGCTGCCTACATGTATACTCCACTGCCGAGTGTCGATCCCCATACTACCTACATCAAGGCCTCTTGTGCTTGGTGCTTGCCAGCCCTCACCTCAGACCCCTCTCATGTTGCTTCACTCGTTCCTTATCCGACAATCGACTTTTGTTCCCCACTTCTGTCTTTCCGACTGGCGTCTCTGATTTCCTTACCCTTGTTTTCTCACACTTTCAGACTCCGTTCGATCCTTGTCCCCTGTTCCCGGCCTCTGCCTCCCCCTACTAACCCACCCACTCATTCACCTTGGCTTTCCAGAGTGACTCACTCCAGACTCGCCTTACCCACGCCACATTTTCCCCACTTTCCAATCTTTATTGTTTTCCACAGATTTTCCTTAATATTCACTACCTTATGGTCATACACCGCAGTCTACCTTTATTGTTTGAGTTAGGGTTCCTAGATAAGTGGTATACAATTCGACAAGTTAATGAATTAGACACCTGCACAGCACTTAGATATCTTTATTTTATAGATGTTTCGCCAACCAGTGGCTTTATCAACACCACACAAGGACATATGTAAGACTATTGAAGAATTATATAAAGAAGACGAGGCTGATGAACTGCTTCAATCATTTTCGACAATCTTCCGTATATGTCTGTGTTGTATTGATAAAGCCACTAGTTGACGAAAAGTCTACAAAATAAAGATACCCAGGTGTTGCCCTTGTGTCTAAGTCATCATTCTCATAGTTCCGCATCCTCGCTTTCCTGCCTCTAGTGTCCTCCGTATCTGATCGTCCTCTTCGCTCAGGTTTCCTCCACTTCACATCTCACTCACCCCCCCCCCATCCAATTTACCCTTCAGCCCTTTCTCGCTTCCAAGTCAATTCCGGCTTCGCCTGGCCGAGCCCCGCGCACATTTTGACTCCTCTATCCGGCCCCGAATCAGCTTGTCCGCCCACTCTTGTCCAGCTGGCTTCCTGCTGGCTGTGGTCCGCCCACCCCGGACTTGATCATGCGGGTGTGTAGGGAAGCCGGCTGGACACCCGATGCCGGTGTTACCTGAGCTCAAGCCACAGGACCCGTTCTAGGTCCCTCATGGGAGTAAAACCCAGGCAGAACCCGCCCTGGGACGCGTGGGAGCCTCTCCAACACCTTTCCCAAGGTTGTGCACCATGCCTGGCCCCAAAGGCACAGCTTTTAATGTGCTTGAAGAGCTCTTAATGAACGTGGAAGCAAATTATGCTGCTGCTGCTGTTGCTGCAGCTTTTTCTCCCCTTCACACACGACCTGAGGGCGACTCGCCCACCTCTGTTGCAGAGGAAGTATCGAGTGTCACAGGAACTGCCTTCTCATATTCATTTTTTTTGTTCAGACTGCAGATTTAATAGGTAAACCACTCACTGCCTTTCACATAGTACCTAAACCACTGCCTATAACTTAGCCAGATTACAAGACATACATAGTAAACTGAAATTTCTCACTAAATGAGCCGGAACTCACAACTTACAGCGTGAGGGCGTCGCCAAGCTTTAAAGTCCGTTCATCCACTCATTTCAACGTCAAATTAATATAAAAATATATGTATACAGTATATATATATATATATATATATATATATATATATATATATATATACCAAGGAATGTTGACGAGGTACACTTGGAGATTTTATTTCTCATATTCTTCCTTGCTTTCCGTGAAATAAATAAAGAATAGCTCTTGTGATCGGCTTAAAACTTTCAAGGTTGGTGGCACTTACGAGGAAGGTCGGGAATGGCACTGGGCTAATTGCCACTTTGTCAATTCCACTGAATTGTGCAATTTGGGATGTAATCCTTCTGAGAAATAGGAAGCAATTAGGTTTGATTGGAGGAAGGGGAATATAGCTCCTCTTTCCCAGATCAAGAGCCCTTGACCATCATCAAGGCACCCACCTTGAAGGGAGTCACGGGGAATATCCTCGCATAATACTCATTAATCAATAGTTTCTACTAGACAATATCACATTCATATTTAAACCTGACCAAAAGTCTCTTGAAGAGCGTGCGCGTGCGCGCTCTCACTGAGGGGGGGGGCAGCAGGCAGGTGTGTCAGTACACACACACACACACACACACACACACACACACACACACACTAGGCCAAGTATCTTTGACAACTAGTAACTACTACAACCCAAGTGTCTGTCGACAAGTGGTTTTGATAACTAGTAACGACTACAAACACACACACACGTGTGTGTGTGTGTGTGTGTGTGTGGAGGGGGGAAGTATGTGTACATATGTGTAGGTGCTCACTTACCTGCGGTGGATAGGGTTGAGTTCAAGCTCCTGGCTCTCCCTCGTAAGTTGCCGGCAAGCGGCAACATAAGGGGGAGAGCCAAATCAGAAGAGATACCTTGATGCATGTAAAGGTCTCTTGATCCAAGGATGTGGCTCTAATCTCTCTTTCCGTTCCCCAGACATAATGTAACCCCTACGAGCTTAGCGCTTAACCATAACTATAAAATGAATGTTGTATCAGCAGCCTTCGACAGTCGTACACAAAGGTGACCTAAATATTGGAGTGAGTCGCATAGAGACCCAGGTTCCCAGAAACCTCTCAGCATCCGCCTGGTTTCAGCATCATGGAGAACACTGTCAACACGCCGCGTTAGACGCCGCGCCTCTGTTGAGTACGATGTGATGCTTGCGTACTATGAAGCCTTAGACGAGGCATAGTGAAGCTCTGAACACTTTAATAACATCAGTGACTTATTACATTACTACAATACCCTCAAGTTGATGACTGAGATGTTTACTACTTCTGGGTATATTTACGAACACATTTCGCTCATTACTGAATTTTTCAAGCATGTTATATATTCTGTGTATTGGATTGAAAAAGCCACTGCATGGCGAAACGTCTTCATAAATAAAGACACCCAGGTGGTGTGCTTATATCTTATTCATCAACATCAGTGACTAGTAGCAGTGCCAGGGGCGAGCATCCTCAAGAACCCACTCGCCAGTGTAAACAAACCCTGCCTCTTGAGTGCCACAAGGCACTCAAGAAGCCTTGAATATATCTTTGGTCTCTCCGTGTCAAGCACTAGAAATAATATTAGTATTAGGAGTGAGGTAAATAATGAATCTGAATGTCACAGGAATGCCTGAGTACATATATAACTCACAATAACATGAACATAGATGAGCACATTTACTGAGCAACTTGCAATGTTAACAGACTGACTAATGTTGCAGTGGCCAGGTTTAGACTTGGTTACAAGAACTTCTGGCAGTTTGGCAGACACTCAGACGATGACCAGACTAAAGGCGAATTATGTGATCCTCCTTACGGTCACTTCTTGAAGATTAAGTCCATGAATAAATTATTCACATATTGAGGAATATAGAAATAAACAATATAATAACATGCATTATATGTCAAGATACTGAACATTTTAAGCAAATATTTTGACTTTGCTTGTAAAAGATGAAATATAAATTGTAAATATATATTAAATTGTACTCCTGTTAAGCCTTTTGGGACCTAATTCCTAGGTCTTTTGTGTATCCATGTACTCTTGTGTTACTCACCACAGGATGGATGTGAGGGGCACAATAAACTAGCAGCTTCGGTGGCAAAAATCTAATCTACTCTTGTGAGCTGTGTCATACATATTCTCTTAAACTATATATGAAGAGTGAGTGAGTGTGTGTGAGTGTGTGTGTGTGTGTGTGTGTGTGAGTGTGAGTCTGAGTGTGAGTGTAGTGTGTGTGTGTGTGTGTGTGTGTGTGTGTGTGTGTGTGTGTGTGTGTGTGTGTGTGTGTAAAATCACCTCGTCGATGTTCTCAGGGTTCTGAGCCTCAGGTTCTCCTCTCGCTTCTTGAATTTCTTGTTATCTGCCTTTCACCTGCGTTTATTATTTATTATTTCCGCGTTTTCTGCGTCGCTTTGAGATACCACAAAAACTCAGGTTTCTAAATGCCACATTTTTTTAACACAATGTGCTTCAATGTCCACTTACTGAGGAATATAGAGATAGACAGTATATTAACCTGTGCCAATATACCTGTTAATATAACCTGTTAATATGCCTGTTATCAGATACCAGGTATAGTAAGCAAATATACTAAATCTACTTGCAACAGATAAGACAACTGATGATGCTAATCCTGATATACTCCTGTTAAATCCGTTTGTGGCCTAGTTCTTAGGCCGTTCGTGTATCCACGTACTCTTGTTCTACCCTTCACTGGATGGACTCCAGGTGCACGATAAACTAGCCGAGTCGGCGACAAAATCAAAACAAATGCTCTGACGCTGAAGAAATACTTCGAAATAGCTATCCCTCTTCCTAGTACCGTTTGTCGCGAAGATCCTGTTAACGGAAACAAGTCCTTTCCTATTAATATCCTCTATTCTGTGATCATGTTTACTCTTAAACGAAGTGAACATGAACAAAGTGAAGGAAGTGAACAGTGTGAACAAGAGTACTAGTTACAGAAAAAAAAGAATAAAGACACAATACCGTGACTGGAACAATACACAAATATCCCCTCACATACGACCATGAAACTTAAGACAACGTGTGGCTAGTTTATGGTGAAAGTCGGACCGAAACGTCGTCGTAAGTTTCATTCCCCTAAGTACGGGTTGTTTGTGTAAGAGCACCAGTGACATCTGCTGAAGAGGGGCTTGGAGCACCACCCACTCTGCTGCTGCTGCTGCCGCCTGAACACATACCTGAGGGAAAAAAATTGCACTATCAACAAACTTTACAGAGAGAAGTGTACAAGACGTTACAACCATACCTCTTCTATGTACATCCTAATCTATATAATCCCCAATCTGACATTACCTATTAGTGACTGTACTCACCTAGTTGTGGTTGCAGGGGTCGAGTCACAGCTCCTGGCCCCTGTGTGGGATTGTGTGACTAAGCGATTACCTATTTGTGATTATCCGTAATTACCAGTGATTTTCTCTAAGTATCCATTTCCTACTAACCACGGTATTATTTATGAGTACCTGTTTTCTAATTAACTATTTTGTGACCTGTGGCTACCTATTTACAAATAGTCGCAAATAGGAAGCTACACTTACTACTACCTATTTGCGATGACCCATTTACGACTATCCTCTTGTGACTACCTATTTACGACTAATTTGTGATTACCTATTTACGATTACCTATCTGTGACTACCTATTTGCGACCACCTATTTGCACCTAACACTGAGACTACCCATTGTTTATTACCTATTCGTAGTTAGGAAAGCAGGGCAGTGCTGGTAGTGTCCCATCTTGAGTACAGAACTTTCAGCCGTCTTAATATCTCAGTGGCTGTAGCAGACACACTACTCCCACCGAGATATCAGACACCCAGTCTGGCACTGGTTTTCATACTCCCAGTCCGGCACTGGTTATCATACTCCCAGTCCGGCACTGGTTATCATACTCCCAGTCCGGCACTGGTTATCATACCTGGAGAGGGTTTCGGGGGTCAACGCCCCCGCGGCCCGGTCTAAGACCAGGCCTCGTGGTGGATCAGGGTCTGATCAACCAGGCTGTTAGTGCTGGCCGCACGCAAACTGACGTACGAACCACAGCCTGGCTGGTCAGGTACTGACTTTAGTTGCCTGTCCAGTGCCTTCTTGAAGACAGCCAGGGGTCTATTGGTAATCCCCCTTTTGTATGCTGGGAGGCAGTTGAACAGTCTTGTCATATACACAGTCTGGCACTGGTTATCATACTCCCAGTCTGGCACTGGTTATCATACTCCCAGTCTGACACTGGTTATCATACTCCCAGTCTGGCACTGGTTATCATACTCCCAGTCTGGCACTGGTTATCATACTCCCAGTCTGGCACTGGTTATCTCATACTCCCAGTCTGGCACTGGTTATCTCATACTCCCAGTCTGGCACTGGTTATCTCATACTCCCAGTCTGGCACTGGTTATCTCATACTCCCAGTCTGGCACTGGTTATCTCATACTCCCAGTCTGGCACTGGTTATCTCATACTCCCAGTCTGGCACTGGTTATCATACTCCCAATCTGGCACTGGTTATCATACTCCGTCTGACACTGGTTATCATACACCCAGTCTGGCACTGGTTATCATACACCCAGTCTGGCACTGGTTATCATACACCCAGTCTGGCACTGGTTATCATACTCCCAGTCTGGCACTAGTTATCATACACCCAGACTGGCACTGGTTATACACCCAGCCTGGCACTGGTTATCATACATCCAGCCTGGCACTGGTTATCATACACCCAGCCTGGCACTGGTTATCATACATCCAGCCTGGCACTGGTTATCATACATCCAGCCTGGCACTGGTTATCATACATCCAGCTTGGCACTGGTTATCATACATCCAGCCTGGCACTGGTTATCATACATCCAGCCTGGCACTGGTTATCATACATCCAGCCTGGCACTGGTTATCATACATCCAGCCTGGCACTGGTTATCATACTCCCAGTATGGCACTGGTTATCATACTCCCAGTATGGCACTGGTTATCATACTCCCAGTCTGGCACTGGTTATCATACTCCCAGTCTGGCACTGGTTATCATACTCCCAGTCTGGCACTGGTTATCATACTCCCAGTCTGGCACTGGTTATCATTCTCCCAGTCTGGCACTAGTTATATCATACTCCCAGTCTGGCACTGGTTATCTCATACTCCCAGTCTGGCACTGGTTATCATACTCCCAGTCTGGCACTGGTTATCATACTCCCAGTCTGGCACTGGTTATCATACGCCCAGTCTGGCACTGGTTATCATACTCCCAGTCTGGCACTGGTTATCATACTCCCAGTCTGGCACTGGTTATCATACACCCAGTCTGGCACTGGTTATCATACACCCAGTCTGGTACTGGTTATCATACTCCCAGTCTGGCACTGGTTATCATACTCCCAGTCTGGCACTGGTTATCATACACCCAGACTGGCACTGGTTATACACTCAGCCTGGCACTGGTTATCATACATCCAGCCTGGCACTGGTTATCATACACCCAGCCTGGTACTGGTTATCATACACCCAGCCTGGCACTGGTTATCATACATCCAGCCTGGCACTGGTTATCATACATCCAGCTTGGCACTGGTTATCATACATCCAGCCTGCCACTGGTTATCATACATCCAGCCTGGCACTGGTTATCATGCATCCAGCCTGGCACTGGTTATCATACATCCAGCCTGGCACTGGTTATCATACATCCAGCCTGGCACTGGTTATCATACACCCAGCCTGGCACTGGTTATCATACATCCAGCCTGGCACTGGTTATCATACATCCAGCCTGGCACTGGTTATCATACATCCAGCCTGGCACTGGTTATCATACACCCAGCCTGGCACTGGTTATCATACACCCAGCCTGGCACTGGTTATCATACACCCAGCCTGGCACTGGTTATCATACACCCAGCCTGGCACTGGTTATCATACATCCAGCCTGGCACTGGTTATCATACACCCAGCCTGGCACTGGTTATCATACACCCAGCCTGGCACTGGTTATCATACACCCAGCCTGGCACTCTGCTTGTCAGTAGGCAATTCTCATCTCTCCAGTATTAAATGTACAATAATAATCATAATTAATTATTATTATACTAGTCGAGAGGCACTAAACCCGCAAGAATCATGCAGAGCCTGGGGATTGGGTGAGGAGCGAGGTTCGAAGTATCGGGAGACCTCGAATTCCTTGGATCAAGAGCCCTTCCCCTTGAAGGAGAGGCCTACTTTTTGCAACTTTGCTTTTATCCACTGAATAATATCGTTTTAATGTTAATGCGAAAATAGGGTCTGAAATACCAGCTATGTCTTTCATAGTGTTCCTCCTTCCTTCTGGTTTTCGTTTAATTATATCTTCTGAAGAGGACCTCAGAGGTCGAAATAAATAAATAAAAAAAATTATATATAGCGTCCAGATGGTATCACCCTTCAAGCCTGGACAGACAGCAAGCAGGTGGTGTGGGACTACACATGTGCATCTACCTTGGCTGATACCTATCTCCAATACACCAGGGAGGAAGGAGGGGCAGCTGCCACCTTCAGGAAGTCCCAAAAGTCAAGAAAATATAGAGAACTTGCCCATCATTATATGTTTGTTCCCATAGGCTCAGAGACCCTTGGTTCGTGGGGAAAGAGTGCATCTCAGTTCCTCAAGGAGCTAGGCAAAAGACTTAACAGGGTAACTAGGGATCCCAGGGCAGCTAGTTTTCTGTTCCAGCGACTCAGCGCTGCTGTTCAGAGGGGTAATGCATGCTGTATTCTGGGCACGCGCCCCAGCTCGGAAGAGCTGGATGAGATTTTCGCATTATAATCAGTGACAAACATGTAACAATATGTACTAGACATGTATCTCTCACACCTCGTGTACTGTATATGCCATCATTATATAAACAATATATATATATATATATATATATATATATATATATATATATATATATATATATATATATATATATATATATATATATATATATATATATATATATATATCATACGAACATTATTACATAGATATAATCACATAAATCATAACTACACTATCTCCATGTGAGCAATATTATCATCATGGGGGAGCGCTAAGGCCGTATGGATTATACAGCGCCTGTGGGGAGGGGGGGGGGCGGAAGGCATTCAGGCTTAATTCAGGGAATTGGATCACAGATCCAATTCACATAGATCAAGATCCCCTCACTAGCATCAAGGAACCTCCCCTGAGAGGTCCACGTCAGCACAGACACGGAATAAGCTTTGATAGCAACAACGTTTTACTCTTTAGTAGAGTTTTTCAAAGTTCTGACTGAAGACCAACTCTTCTCGGCTGGAAACTTTGTCCAAGTGAAGTGTTGTTCTGCATGTCTGTCCTCTTGCTTGACCAAGTGAAGTGTTGTTCTGCATGTCTGTCCTCTTGCTTGACCAAGTGAAGTGTTGTTCTGCATGTCTATCCTCTTGCTTGACCAAGTGAAGTGTTGTTCTGCATGTCTGTCCTCTTGCTTGACCAAGTGAAGTGTTGTTCTGCATGTCTATCCTCTTGCTTGATCAAGTGAAGTGTTGTTCTGCATGTCTGTCCTCTTGCTTGTCCAAGTAAAGTGTTGTTCTGCATGTCTGTCCTCTTGCTTGACCAAGTGAAGTGTTGTTATGCATGTCTGTGTTGTTCTCTTGTCTCCAGCCTTCATCTTCACTCACACCAAAAAAGTAGTTACAGATGTCCCTTCAATTAATCAAAGATTTTCACTCAACTTTCATGTGCCCTAACTCATGGCGTCTCCCATGAAATATGCCCTAGTTCATGGTCCATGTAATATCATGTGCCCTAGTTCATGGTCCCAGCCACTAGTTAATGGCCCAAGTCGGATCGACACGTCGTCATAAGTTTCAGTCTCCTAATTCCGGGTTCTTTGTGTATGATCAACCCTCTTTGTTTACCCTGTAGAAACACCAAACAAAATTTGTACTTGGTGGTATCTCCCCTGGAATCACTGTTCCAGCAGCGAGGTGAAGTGGTTTACTAACGAGAGACCACTTTGTAGCTTCCTTTGGTAGTCTAAGAGAACCTCACCCTCGCCTTTCTAATCGTAAGCTATCTAATTGTAAGTTATTAACCTATTTCTCATAATTGTGACAGTTATTGCAATAACAACCTCACCTCCCGGGTAGTGTTATGTTATTTCCCTCTTACAGTAACCTCCTGTTTAGTGGCATTTTACCAGTAAATCTGCATTCACCATATTCCCACATACATCTATGTAGCATTTTCTCCGATACATAATTTCCCTGACATACGGAGCGCTGATTAGTCTCTTTAATGCTTCAAAATTATGTTGGCTTATTAAGTTTAAATCCTATCGACTACACGAGGGTCACTAAGGTTGCATGCCACCTGTACACCACGAAATATAATTTACACAAAACATACACATTTCTCCATGTACATAAACTAATTAAAAAGATAGTTTATGTACCCTAATATATGCCATATATAATTTATATTACGTAATCGTGTTCACACGAAAAATACGAGAGGGTAAACAATTACGTTGTAATTTAAAACTAAACAGAACAAAACATTACAAATTTCGAAATGTGTTAGAATTTTTGCTAAGGCAAGTCTAGTGCACTGAGAGCGACTGTCGAGGACGACTTGCAGTTCCAGTCCACAACAGTGACTGTCTTGACAGTTCCAGTCCATTCAACAGTTCAGTCCACAACAGTGTCTGTACAGGAAACAGTTCCAGTCCACAACAGGACTCAGGAAGCTTGACAGTTCCAGTCCACAACAGTGTCTGTACAGGAAGGCTTGACAGTTCCAGTCCACAACAGTGTCTGTACAGGAAGGCTTGACAGTTCCAGTCCACAACAGTGACTGTACAGGAAGGCTTGACAGTTCCAGTCCACAACAGTGACTGTACAGGAAGGCTTGACAGTTCCAGTCCACAACAGTGACTGTACAGGAAGGCTTGACAGTTCCAGTCCACAACAGTGACTGTACAGGAAGGCTTGACAGTTCCAGTCCACAACAGTGTCTGTACAGGAAGGCTTGACAGTTCCAGTCCACAACAGTGACTGTACAGGAAGGCTTGACAGTTCCAGTCCACAACAGTGACTGTACAGGAAGGCTTGACAGTTCCAGTCCACAACAGTGACTGTACAGGAAGGCTTGACAGTTCCAGTCCACAACAGTGACTGTACAGGAAGGCTTGAGAGACAAGCTGATCAAAGAAATAGAAAGAAATATGATAAATAGAGAATAAAAGAGATAAGGAGAGGCAAAGAAAATAAAACACACAGCGAAGTTAAAGGAAAATACTGAACCAATGAGACAAAGAAGAGCGAGGGAAGAGAGGAAGAACGAAGGGGAAGGAGAATAATCTAAGAAACTACAAGAGAAAAGAAACCGGAAAAATTTGAGAATGATGAATATGACAAGAAAGGAACAAAAGAGGTGATGATGAAGAACATGACAAAAGATGATGGGAAGGGCAGCTGTTCAGAGGGGTCAGCTGCAGCACCAGCTGTCAGGATCAGCTGCACCGCCAGCTGTCAGGATCGGCAGCTAGTCACACTAACAGTACCAGCTATAAGGGTCATATCAGTAGTTCCAAGGTCACACCAGTAGTACCAGCTGCTAGGGTCGCACCAACTGCTAGGATCATATCAGCAATGCCAACTAGTGTCACACCAGCTGGACCAGCTGCTAGGGGTCACACCATAAGTAACAGCAAAATTAACGCCAGCACATCAACGCCAGCACCAACACCACCAACGCTATCACTAACACCAACGCCAGCACCACCACCAACACCAAGACCAACACCAGCAGCAACAACAACATCAACTCCAACACAATCAACGCCAGCACCAATACCATCAACACCAGTAGCAACAACATTAACGCCAACACCATCATCAACATCATTAACGCCAACACCATCAACAACATCATTAACGCCAACAACAGCAGCAACAACATTAACGCCAACACCTCAACGCCAGCAGCAGCAACATAAACGCCAACACCATCAACAACAGCAGCAACAACATTAACGCCAACACCATCAACAACAACAGCAACAACATTAACGCCAACACCATCAACAACAGCAGCAACAACATTAACGCCAACACCACCAACGCCCGCAGCAGCAACATAAACGCCAGCACCAACGTCACCAACACCAGCACCAACGCCACCAACACCAGCACCAACACTTGCAGAAAGAAAAGAGCAAGTAAAAATTAGAAGTGAAGGCAGTGTGACTAAACTAGCCACTAGAGAACAGTGCCAAAGCAAGGAGCCAACACCTGAAGTGGAATCAAGAGGCCTCGTGGCACAGCACTCTGAGTGAACTTTCTGCTATGTAACATTTGGGGAATTTCTTGTGGTAGGCTTAGTCCATCCTGTTGTCGGGGAGGCTTGTCACGGCCGACTACGATAATGGGGCGGAGGACACGGAGGGTGTGGTAGACACGGAGGGCGTGGAGAGAATGATGGGGTCGGGGTATGCAGGGAGGGTGTGGTAGGCAGGGAGACAGAGGGTGTGGCACGACTAACACTGGCAGTCTTGACAACCACCTCAGTGACTTCTCTAACCACGGGAGAAATGTCTCTCCGCTACAAAAATATTCTTACACCGATTTTTTTAACCGTCTGTTGCCGAGATGTTTTTTGTTAACTCGCTGTTAATGTTTCCTCCCTCCTTGTCTGGCAACCGTTTATTGGCAACTTTTCCTATGAAGGAAAATTGTTATAGGCAAGTCAATATTTTAATGAAATGTGAAAATTTTCTTTTATAACAATAGTACTGATACGAATTTCTACATGAATCAAACGTTAAACTAAATGTGTTTACAATTAAAATGTGGAAATTTTGTACGATGTTGACAAACTATCTGACACGTCAGTTTCGGCTTGTCAAGTAGTCAATATTTATCAAAAGTTCATGACTGTGGCACTGTCCACCTGACTGTCATGTTAGTTCCATGTGTGAGGTGTCTCTTCCCTCATTTAAGACACCTACAACATAATATTCTTTACATATGAATAACTATGTGAATGAGAGATCACAAATATACGAATATAATAAAAATATAATATATTTATTTTTACAAG
The DNA here is from genome assembly GCA_009830355.1 of Cherax destructor. NCBI lineage: Eukaryota > Metazoa > Arthropoda > Malacostraca > Decapoda > Parastacidae > Cherax > Cherax destructor. Next base: position 13,511 of record WNWK01000233.1, on the reverse strand, counting down.
TATACATGTATAAGGCATATAGGCCTAGCTGACATTGATGATAAACTACTACATAGAAAGCCGCTTGTTATGCAGAGATTTCGGACAAATTAGGTCAATTTTGTCCCAGGATGCGACCCACACCAGTCGACTAACACTCGGGTACCCATTTTACTGATGGGTGAACTTAGACAACCGGTGTAAAGAAACACGTCCGATGTTTCTACCCTTGCCGGGAATCAAACCCGGACACTCAGCGTGTGAAGCGAGAGTTTTTGCCACCAGGCATATATATATGTCGTGCCGAATAGGTAAAACTTGTGATTTTGGCTTAAATAGTAACGCTCTTCTTGCCGAATAAGGCAAGCGAATATTTGTGTGCATTAATATCGCAAAAATCATTCTGAACCTAACGAAAAAACTATTTCATTGTGTTTGTTTATTATTAAATTGTAAACTTATCTTAAATACATTTAGTTGGCTTATGCTAAATTAAATTGTGCTTGTTATAAGCCTAGGTAAATTTTCTAAGGACTTCTGGTACAAAATTAATTTTTACATTAACATAAATGAACAAAATTATCTTTAAACGTATAAGAGAAATTTTTAGAAAGAACTTAATTTTAAATGAGTTCTTACTAACTGACCAATTTTACCTATTCGGTACGACATATATATATATATATATATATATATATATATATATTGCTTAACAATTCTCACACTCAAACAAGCAAAATTATTTACAAAAATTCTCTACATCCACAGCAGGACTCGAAACTGCAAACTTTTTATCAGAACCTGCTGTGGAAGTAGAGATAATGATTATATAATATAAATAAAACACTGCGACTAGCCAAGGACTCGAAACCCATGCTGCTTTGGCCTGCCTCATGAGCGAAAACATTACGCTTTAACCCACTAACCCACAGGACCACGCAATCCTACAAGAATGACGCACCCAGGCAAGCTAGGTGTTTTACCGTCATCCGAGGACATTCGGTGGTGTGGATGCCTCTGAGCTAATTTCATTCTACTCCCTGTTAGGTGTACCAGCCCAAAGGAACAGTATTTTATATTATTGTAACTGTAACGCTCCAGGTCTATAAAACGACCATAAGTACATCATTTCTTTCTGATTAGAGCATAATTATAGGCAGAGTGTTTGGGGGTAATAATAATCTTCAATACGACTTATTTTAATGACGTAGTTGTACAGATAATATAAAACATAAGGCAAGTAAGATTATTTGGTTATACAGTATCCTTGTAAAGAATGCTTACTGTAGGGTCTACTTCACAAAGTTTCCAAGATTGTGCCTTAAAATACATGTTTAAAGAGAGACATTAAATCTGTAGAATATGACGTATATACAGATACTCCTTCAGAGTGAAATATCTAGTCATAATACTAGATCACTCAGACAATTATACAATTTATCAGAATATATAAACTGAAGAAAACCAACAACAGTCAGTTTATAAGACCATAGCAGAAGTGTTGTCTCGTTGGCTGGTATCTACACACTGACAGCTTCTACCGTGAGTGTGAAGGTTAGGTAGGTCACGTGACTTTTACCACCACCACCTTGACACAAAAGGGAATGGGGGTGGAAGGGGGTGTATAACAATCGAACAGGGTTTATTGGAGATTTGACTCCTTATCTTTACCTTCCACCGGTACACAGAACAAAGTGATATAATACACTAGAACTTAACCCATAGTTGCCAAATAAATATAAATATACAAAAAATAATCTTAATAATACAAGGACGCAACAGTAACCACGAACGAGTGGTAATGATAAATAACAACACTGCGAGTAGTCATGGAGTCGAACCCATGCTGCTTTGGCCCGCCTCATGGTGAGCGAAAACACATGATGAACTAACCCACAGGACCACGCAGTTTATATTATTGTAAGTACACCTAACAGGGAGTAGAATGAAATTAGCTCAGAGGCACCCACACCACCGTATGTCCTCGGATGACGGTAAAACACCTAGCTTGGCTGGGTGCGTCATTCTTGTAGGATTGCGTGATCCTCTGGGTTAGAGCGTCGTGTGTTTTCGCTCACCATGAGGCGGGCGAAAGCAGCATGGGTTCGAGTTCTTGGCTAGTCGCAGTGCTTTCTGCGAGGTGTTAAGCCGCTTTCCTTCTAAGATGTGAGCCTCTGTTCTCTCGCACCCAGAGACCAGCCACAGTTAACAATGATATATTTAGGTGGAGCGTGGCTTGTTGGGGCACGGCACTCACTGAGTCATGGCACTCTCTGTCCACGTTAGGAATGCCCTCCTGTAAAAAGGTGTCCTGAATAGAGAGACGTGCTCTTCTATGACAAGGGGTGCCCTTCTTATTAAAGGATGCCCAACTCGATTAAAAAGGCAACTACAGTGACTAAGGGTGGTTTATATAAAAAAAAGTGTCCTCATCTGCATGAAAAAGGTGTTTTTCGTCTTCTTAAAGGCTGCCTTGCGTCACACTGCAACCTTCACTTCAAGATAATTAAAAACCGATACAATGCATTTTAAATTTAATATAGTTGGAGACATAAATGTTGGTGATCGTTCAGTTCCACTTAGCTCGTACCTGTGACATGCCTGTAACGTGTTTCGAGAGTAATTTTAACCTTCGCAGCCTGACCTGAGGCTAGGCTTTCCTGTTAACGCCTGGTCAACCAGGCTGTTGCTGCTAATGGTCCGCAGGTCCACAGGACCATCACAACCCTCCTGATCAGGCATTTGTAGAAGCGAATGTTTCCATTAATTATCATTATCATTACTATTATTATGATTATAATGGGAGGGTATCAGTTTGGATCTGAGGAAGAGAGGCAATTCCTCGGATCAGGAGCCCTTTAACAGTATTAGGGCAGCTCCTTATTTGGGCCTAGCTAAGCGAGGATTTAACGGAGGATTGAGCCTCCACGGCTTCACCGCTTTACAAATAAGCAGAAATCTTTGCGTTGAATTATCATTTAAGCAAAATTTATACATTATCATGTAAGGGCAGTGACAAACTCGATCCTTCGGTCGTTCGTCAACCAGACTAATTCATCCCCAAACCGAGTCTTAAATCATTATGACCGGAAACAAATTTTGGTAGTGAAAATAAGAGGACGGTGGAAATGTGTTGGGAAGCTTAATATAAGCAGAGGGGAGGTGTGTCAGACGGCGAGGAGGGGGAGGTGTGTCAGACGGCGAGGAGGGGGAGGTGTGTCAGACGGCGAGGAGGGGGAGGTGTGTCAGACGGCGAGGAGGGGGAGGTGTGTCAGACGGCGAGGAGGAGGGGGAAGTGTCAGAGGTAACAATAGGTAAAGGGAGGGATGTCAGAGGACAAGAAGAGAAAGGAGTGCCAGGGAGCCAAGGGTGACAAGAGCGAGGGAGGGAGGAAGTGCCAGGGAGCCACGAGTGAGGGAGGGAGGATGATAAGTGTCAGGGAGCCACGAGTGAGGGACATCAATCGTCTTAGCGGAGGGTCGGAGCAGCTCGAGTGGGTGACGTTAAAGCTTTATTAAGACACGGATGCTGTGGCTTCCTGGGAATGTACTGATAATGCTGGTACACACACACACACACACACACACAAAAACTTAGGAAGCGAGATAACTCCTGAATGCAATCCAGTGGGACGAGGAGCAGGAGAGAAAGACAACAGAAGAGACGGATTACCAAGCAGGAAAGCACCACAAGGCAGAGGAGAATGCCATATTCAAGAGAAGAAATAGAGAGAGAGCACTCACAGCTTAACCACATTAGCACCAGAGCTTGCAAGACGTACAGAAAGCCTAAAAGCTTAGAAATCAATAATGAAACTAGCAGAAACGCTGTGAACAAATGCACGAAGGTGAGAAGAGAGCAGTGAGCACAACAACAATATGAAAACAACAGCGGTAAATGCGAGGTTAAAATCAAAAGTTATATATAGTCACTTCAGACGGAAAATGACAATAAAATCCCTAGTGATAACAGCACTTAAGGAAGGAGGAGAGAGGAAAGCGCACGATGAAGACTTAACAAATGTTTCAAAGAGGCATTCACAGAGACAACAGGGTAAAGGCCAGATTTTATTTATTGGAGCACAAAACCTGTTTGCGTCATTTAGCGCAGGGAGTGCTGAAGGCTCGATCCTCAGTTTGCTAATCGTGAGACAGACGCTACTCTTACCGCCAGGCATCATCATCTGGGCAGTTTTAGTGATCGGGAGAAAACAGCGGACACTGGATGACATCACAACAGAAGACGAAGGAAAGAAATTGCCGAGTGATTCAGACACGTCGATGGGACCTGACAAGGTGCCTCCTTGGGTCCTCAGAAGAAACAGACATGTTCTGTAAATTGCTAGTGAAAATCTACATTAGATCGCTAGAGACAGGACACCTCTTTTAGAAAGCTGGAAAACAGCACATCTTGTTTTAATATTTAAGAAGACAGAGAGGCAACAGTGAACTACAGGCAGAGCATAATATACAAGGAGAGGTGCAGTACCTGAAGAAGCATAGAATCGTGAGAGATAGTCAACACGGATTTAAAGAAGGTATATTGATGGATGTTTGAGATGCGTGAAGTTGCTAAGTGCTGCAGATGGTAGTTGTAGAAGCAAAAGAGCATCAAGAACGTAAGGAAGTACAAGTTTCAGGTTGGTCATTAAGTGTAACAAATTTTATTAGATGAAGGTGAATATCGTAGTTTAACGAGTAGGGGTATAAATGATGGGAACCCTTAAAGTGAAGCAAGCCAGCAGTAATGAAGGGGCAGGCCAGGGAACTCAACCTACCACACCTTCACATCCTCACTGTACACTCACTCTCACATCATCACTCTTACTCCTCCAACACGTCCGCTCTCACACTCCCACTCCAACACTCCCAATCCCCCGAGAGGGAGAGCGTCTGGGAGGTAACTTTCTGACAATCAGTGTGTATTGTCGTTCAGCTGGTCCACCCTGTCACTCCTCGCTCTCATACATCACCTTTTGCTGCTGTGTCCCACCTGCAGTGTCCTCTACCATGTTGTTCAGATATTTTTAACACATCTATGAACAAAATACAGAGATCCACAGGAAAATGCAAGAAAAAGCATGAATTATATGTGAAAAATAGTTGAAAAACTCTAAAAATGTTTAAAATCATGAAAAATACATGAAACAAATTTATGAAAAATACATGAAATAAATTCATGAAAAATACATGAAATAAATTCATGAAAAATACATGAAATAAATTCATGAAAAATACATGAAATAAATTCATGAAAATACATGAAATAAATTCATGAAAAATACATGAAATAAATTCATGAAAAATACATGAAAACCCTTGTAAAGAAAAAAAATAAATTCACGGGGAAAACACCTGCAGAAAAATACACGAAAAGTCTTTGCAAGAAAACTGAATAAAAAAACCCACATTAAAACAAGTGTTTTAATAAAAGCAACAGCGACTCCATCGACACCTGTCAATCACGAGGCCCTCCTTCAAGGTGCTAGTGAAGGGTTCTTGATCCAAGGAGTTGGAGCTATCTACCAATCGCTCAGATCAACCCTCGGGACCCCCTCCCCTTCAACATCTAATACTACTACTACTACTACTGCTAATAATAATATAAATATTAATAATAATAATAATATTCATAATTTCTATTGTTATTTTGGAAACGCTAATCATGTGATGTTATGGATCACTTGGCAATCATGTTTGATTCGAGGAATGGGAGGGAAGCTCCAATCCTGTGGTACAATCGCCTCATTACCTTACTAACTGTTGATATCGCATGGTGTTTGTTTACGAACGTCAGAAACAGTGAGTGAAACTGATGAAAGATGAGAGATTACTGGAGAGACTAAATAGGTGAGGAAGAGGAGAGGGAGGAATGGAAGAGGGATGTGGAGGGTAGGGAAGGAGGAAGAAGTTGGTAGGTAGGGAAGGAAAGGCTAGGTACGGAGGGGAAGGGGAAAGTAGGTAGGTACGGAAGGAGTAGGTACACAAGGGAAGGGGAGAATAGGTAGGTAAAGAAGGGAAAAATAGGTAGGTACGGAAGGGAAGAATAGGTAGGTACGGAAGGAGCAGGCACGTAAAAGGAAGGGAAAAGTAGTTAGGTACGAAAGTAGTAGGTATGTCAAGGAACCTCCCTTGAGGGTATTCTTTTCAAGTGACGCTGTACATTTGTAATTTTACCAAGACACTAGGCGATAATGTCATCCTGGAACAGCAGCTACAACAGATATTATCCTCTTCCATGCATTTGTAAAATATTTACTTCCATGATACAATCTAGCCGAAGCTGCTTGTATCCCAAGCGTCCCCCAGTCATCAGCAAGTATCAAATTAGTGACGGGCAATGCTAGTCCCACTCTTATAGGCTTCCTCGACAGAACTCTGTGGATAGAGGTGCCAAGCAGCAGTGTGGGATAAAACCTCCTCTACGAGAGTTGTTCCCAAGAGCGGATGTTGTGGGGATGGTGGCAGGGGATAGGTCGTTGGTGGCAGGTGGTAGCGAGGATGGACTGGAAGTTAGGTGTGCGGGAACAAAATGGATAGATAGATAGAAAGTAGTTGGTACGGGAGGAGCAGGTACGTAATGGAAGGGAAGAATAAGTAGGAACGGAAGGAGTAGGTACGTAAGAAAAGAGAAGAATAGGTAGCTAGTGCAGAAAGGAAGAGGACAACAGAAGTCTTGCGTTCAATAAAAATGTGTAAACAGTCCGGGTAAAATATGACAGAGATGATAATCTATTTCTACAAACAACAGTAAACAACTGATATGACTTGACATAGTTAATAGAAACCCCCTGGAAAAACGCAGGGCATTTCGGGCAGCCTTCAAAATTAACAAATAACTACTGAACGATCATTTAAACAAACCACAGAACAGTTGGGGTTTGACCCCATGGCGAGCGAGTCGTAAAACTCCAGGCCAGTGCGTAAGCCACTGGGCCACTGGCCTGGACTTTCATGACTCACTTGCCATGGATTCAAAAGCCACCCGTTCCGTGCTTTGTCTGTCATCAATGTTATTACGATTTCATGAATCATTTAATAAGGTGATTAAAGTTGTATTCAAAGGAGAAACTTCGACGATAATTGAGTCTTAGCACTTTCTCGCTCCTATAATGCGATATTATCCGAGACACCAGTTCGCTCACACAGTATCCACCTCCACCTTGGCATGCCATCCATCCTATACTCTCATCTGGGCAGGCTAGTTGGGTCCTGAGATGATTCGTCTGGAGCTTCGACTCATCCTGGTTGCTCCAGCAGAGCTTTCAGCATCAGAGATGCACATAACGAATGCTTTTCAAAATAATGAAACAGTAAACAACAGCTAGGAACAAGCTTTTAAATGAGATGAAGTAGCAGCTCTTAGCTTGTAAAATGTGCTAAGAACAACAGCGTTCAGCTTGTAAAATGAACCGAGTGAAGATAACAGCTCAGAGCTTGTAAAATGAGCTAAAATAAAAAGCCTTGGTTTGCAGTATACTAGAGGATTGTCTTACGACCTTGTTCGTCTGTAATATTCAATCCCTTCACACCTGTGTACACTCCGGTGACTGATGTATCCATGTTCCTATTGTCAGAAATGTGTCCATGTTCTTCATGTGACTGATATATTCAGATGAACATGTGACGTGTGAACATGTTCTCGTGACTCATGTCTCCATGTTCTCGTGACTCATGTCTCCATGTTCTCGTGACTCATGTCTCCATGTTCTCGTGACTCATGTCTCCATGTTCTCGTGACTCATGTCTCCATGTTCTCGTGACTCATGTCTCCATGTTCTCGTGACTCATGTCTCCATGTTCTCGTGACTCATGTCTCCATGTTCTCGTGACTCATGTCTCCATGTTCTCGTGACTCATGTCCCATGTCGTCACTCATGTCTCAGTTCTCGTCACTCATGTCTCCATGTTCTCGTCACTCATGTCTCCATGTTCTCGTCACTCATGTCTCCATGTTCTCGTCCTCATGTCTCCATGTTCTCGTCACTCATGTCTCCATGTTCTCGTCACTCATGTCTCCATGTTCTCGTCACTCATGTCTCCATGTTCTCGTCACTCATGTCTCCATGTTCTCGTCACTCATGTCTCCATGTTCTCGTCACTCATGTCTCCATGTTCTCGTCATTCATGTCTCCATGTTCTCGTGACTCATGTCTCCATGTGAACATGTTCTCGTGACTCATGTCTCCATGTGAACATGTTCTCGTGACTCATGTCTCCATGTGAACATGTTCTCGTGACTCATGTCTCCATGTGAACATGTTCTCGTGACTCATGTCTCCATGTGAACATGTTCTCGTGACTCATGTCTCCATGTGAACATGTTCTCGTGACTCATGTCTCCATGTGAACATGTTCTCGTGACTCTTGTCTCCATGTTAACATGTTCTCGTGACTCATGTCTCCATGTGAACATGTTCTCGTGACTTATGTCTCCATGTGAACATGTTCTCGTGACTCATGTCTCCATGTGAACATGTTCTCGTGACTCATGTCTCCATGTGAACATGTTCTCGTGACTCATGTCTCCATGTGAACATGTTCTCGTGACTCATGTCTCCATGTAAACATGTTCTCGTGACTCATGTCTCCATGTGAACATGTTCTCGTGACTCATGTCTCCATGTGAACATGTTCTCGTGACTCATGTCTCCATGTGAACATGTTCTCGTGACTCATGTCTCCATGTGAACATGTTTTCGTGACTCATGTCTCCAGTGAACATGTTCTCGTGACTCATGTCTCCATGTGAACATGTTCTCGTGACTCATGTCTCCATGTGAACATGTTCTCGTGACTCATGTCTCCATGTGAACATGTTCTCGTGACTCATGTCTCCATGTGAACATGTTCTCGTGACTCATGTCTCCATGTGAACATGTTCTCGTGACTCATGTCTCCATGTGAACATGTTCTCGTGACTCATGTCTCCATGTGAACATGTTCTCGTGACTCATGTCTCCATGTGAACATGTTCTCGTGACTCATGTCTCCATGTGAACATGTTCTCGTGACTCATGTCTCCATGTGAACATGTTCTCGTGACTCATGTCTCCATGTGAACATGTTCTCGTGACTCATGTCTCCATGTGAACATGTTCTCGTGACTCATGTCTCCATGTGAACATGTTCTCGTGACTCTTGTCTCCATGTTAACATGTTCTCGTGACTCATGTCTCCATGTGAACATGTTCTCGTGACTTATGTCTCCATGTGAACATGTTCTCGTGACTCATGTCTCCATGTGAACATGTTCTCGTGACTCATATCGCCATGTGAACATGTTCTCGTGGCTCATGTCTCCATGTGAACATGTTCTTGTGACTCATGTCTCCATGTGAACATGTTCTCGTGACTCATGTCTCCATGTTCTCGTGACTCATGTCTCCATGTGAACATGTTCTTGTGACTCATGTCTCCATGTGAACATGTTCTCGTCACTCATGTCTCCATGTGAACATGTTCTTGTGACTCATGTCTCCATGTGAACATGTTCTTGTGACTCATGTCTATATGTGAACATGTTCTTGTGACTGACGTTCAATAATGAAACTGAGGACAACAATAAGACAAACAAATTAAATAACCACAAACAGCAAACAACTATAACAAACAACAGCGAACTAAAAATAACAAACAATAGCAAACAATCATAAACCACAACAACAACTGGATAAATATCTTGCCAAACACACAGCTCACGAAATTATGTTTACCAAACACTAACTCACACTCGACACAATTGTTTGTAGAAGTGCCAGCAAGGAGCCTGTGTGTGTGTGTGTGTGTGTGTACTCACCTATTTGTGGTTGCAGGGGTCGATTCATAGCTCCTGGCCCCGCCTCTTCACTGATTGCTACTAGGTCCTCTCTCTCCCTGCTCCATGAGCTTCATCAAACCTAGTCTTAAAACTATGTGTGGTTCCTGCCTCCACTACGTCACTTTCTAGGCTATTCCACTTCCTGACAACTCTATGACTGAAGAAATACTTCCTTACATCCCTTAGACTCATAGGAGTCTTCAACTTCCAACTGTGACCCCTTGTTTCTGTGTCCCCTCTCTGGAACATATTGTCTCTGTCCACCTTATCTAGTCCTCGCAGTATTTTATATGTCGTTATCATGTCTCCCCTAACCCTCCTGTCCTCTAGTGTCGTCAGGCCGATTTCCCTTAACCTTTCTTCGTAGGACAATCCCCTTAGCTCTGGGACTAGTCTTGTTGCAAACCTTTGCACTTTCTCTAATTTCCCGACGTGCTTGACCAGGTGTGGGTTCCAAACTGGTGCTGCATACTCCAGTATGGGTCTGACGTATATGGTGTACAAGTCTTGAACGATTCCTTAGTGAGGTATTGGAACGCTATTCTTAGGTTTGCCAGCCGCCCGTATTCTGTAGCAGTTATCTGATTGATGTGTGCCTCAGGAGATGTGCTCGGTATTATACTCAGCCCAAGATCTTTTTCCTTGAGTGAGGTTTGCAGTCTTTGGCCACCCAGATTATACTCTGTCTGCGGTCTTCTTTGCCCTTCCCCGATCTTCATGACTTTACATTTGGCAGGGTTAAATTCAAGGAGCCATTTACTGGACCAGGCTTGTAGCCTGTCTAGGTCTCTTTGTAGTCCTGCCTGATCCTCAACTGATTTAATTATTCTCATTAATTTCACATCATCTGCAAACAGGGACACTTCTGAGTCTATCCCTTCCGTTATGTCATTCACATATACCAAAAACAGTACAGGTCCTAGGACTGACCCTTGTGGAACCCCACTCGTCAAAGGTGCCCACTCTGACACCTCGTCAAGTACCATGACTCGTTGTTGCCTCCCTGTCATATATTCTCTGATCCATTGCAGTGCCTTTCCTGTTACGTGTGCCTGATCCTCTAGCTTTTGCATTAACCTCTTGTGAGGAACTGTGTCGAACGCCTTTTTGCAGTCCAAGAAAATGCAGTGTCTTTCTAGGTGCTCCACCACTCTCCTCCTGATGATCTTCTGCATGACTTTGCATACTATACACGTCAGTGACACAGGTCTGTAGTTTAATGCCTCGTGTCTGTCTCCTTTCTTAAAAATTGGGACTACATTTGCCATCTTCCACACCTCAGGTAGTTGCCCAGTTTCAATGAATGTGTTGAAGATTTTTGTTAGTGGCACACTTAACACCTCTGCTCCCTCTCTAAGGACCCAGGGAGAAATGTTGTCAGGTCCCACCGCTTTTGAGATATCGAGTTCACATAGCAGCTTCTTCACCTCTTCCTCGGTTGTGTGTATTTCATCCAACACTTGTTGGTATACCTCCCTATTCTGAATTCTTGGAATCCTTCCTGTCTCCTCTGTAAATACTTCTTTAAATCTCATGTTGAGCTCCTCACATACCACTTGGTCGTTTCTTGTGAACTCCCCACCTTTCTTCCTCAGCCTGATTACCTGGTCCTTGACTGTTGTTTTCCTCCTGATGTGGCTATACAACAGCTTTGGGTCAGACTTGACTTTTGATGCTATATCATTTTAGTATTGTCGCTGAGCCTCCCTTCTTACCTGTGCATATTCGTTTCTGGCTCTTCGGCTAATCTCTATTTTCCTGGGTCCTTTGTCTTCTGTACTTTTTCCATTCTCTAGTGCACTTAGTTTTTGCCTCCCTACACCTTTGGGTGAACCAAGGACTCGTTCTGGTCTTCCCATTACTTCTGTTTCCCTTGGGTACAAACCTCTCCTCTGCCTCTTTGCATTTGGTTGTCACATATTCCATCATTTCTTTTACTGTTTTTCCTGCCAATTCTCTCTCCCACTGAACGTCTTGTAGGACGTTCCTCATGCCTGTGTAGTCCCCCCTTTTGTAGTTTCGTTTCTCCCTTCCTATTCCTGCTCCCCTCTCCACTTGTAGCTCAACTATATAATCAAAACGCAGAACCAAATGATCACTAGCTCCAAGGGGCCTTTCATACGTGATATCCTCGAAGCCGAACTACTCAAGGTGAATACTAGGTCCAGTCTTGCTGGATTATCCTCACCTCTTTCTCTGGTAGTGTCTCTAACATGTTGATGCATGAGGTTTTCCAGTACCACATCCGTCATCTTGGCTCTCCATGATTCAGGACCTCCATGTGGCTCCAGGTTTTCCCAGTCAATCTCTTTGTGATTGAAATCACCCATAACTAGTAACTTTGCTCTCCCCATGTGGGCTCTTCTGGCTACCTCTGCTAATGTGTCTACCATTGCTCTGTTGCTCTCGTCGTATTCTTCTCTTGGCTTTTTGCAGTTCTGTGATGGGTTGTACATTACAGCAATTACCACCTTATGGCTCTCAGACAGAATTGTTCCTACTATGTAGTCCCTTTCGCCCATTCCATCCATTCCTTCCACTTCCTCAAATCCCCACCGGTTCTTAATGAGCAGTGCAACTCCTCCTTCCCCTCTGCTCCCTCTATCTTTCCTGAGGATTTGATAACAGATGCAATCTTTCCACCTGGATATCATCTTGGTGAGTTTCGTTTCTGTGAGTGCTATTATGTCTGGGGATGTCTCCTTTATTCTTTATGCCACTCCTCACATTTATTTGTTATACCATCTGCATTTGTATACCAACGTCTGGGGGGTACGTTGGGGGTTGGGAAAGTGGGGGGACCTGATGAGGAACTATGGGTGGTTGGTGTGAAGGTGAAGTTTGTAATGAGGTAGGTGGAAGCATTGGGTATGGCATGTGTGTTTTGGGTTAGATTGTTTGGCTGCATTGGGGTTGTTCAGGTTGGGGGACATCTGAAGGTGATTGTATTTGGGCTTCCTCCTGAGTCTGGGTTCTCCTGTCCATCTCTCTTTCCTCCTTTTGTCTCTGTACCCTCTCTTTCAGTTTCTGTCTTTCTTCTCGTGTTCTGTCGCGGTCGAGATACACCCTTCGGTACTCTGATATCCCTTAGTCTTGCTTTCTCCTGCAGGATCCTCTTTCGAGTCAATTCTGCCTTGAAAATCTCTTTGACCGGCCGGATTCTTCCTCTTGCAAACCCCCCCTATTCTCAGAAAATTTGCCAGGAGAAGTCACCTGACACCTGAGATCCTGAGATGTGTTGATGCAAGTGATGGTATCTGAGGTGTGTTGATGTAGGTGATGGTATCTAAGGTGAGTGTGTTGATGTAGGTGATGGTATCTAAGGTGAGTGTGTTGATGTAGGTGATGGTATCTAAGGTGAGTGTACCGATGTAGGTGGTATCTAAGGTGTGTTGATGTGCATAATAATATCCGAGGCGGGTGATGGTTGAGGTCAATAAGGCGTCGTTGTCCCAGGTAAAGGCAGTGTTGGTTGAATGTTAATTTGTTTTTCTCTAGTTGTAGTTACGAGGGTCGGGTTTAGCTTCCTGGTCACCGTATGTTGACTAGCCCTCACTAGACTTCGCTCTTACCCTTCTGGGGCCTGATCATACCTATTCTTAAAGCTGTGAAGAATAAAGTCAAAATATCCCTGGGATAAGCCACAAACAAATCACACGTAAAGAACATAAGAACATAAGAAAGGAGGAACACTGCAGCAGGCCTGTTGGCCC